>CM060253.1:9893639-10140446 GCA_030684275.1 Acipenser oxyrinchus oxyrinchus
CTCTCTCTCTCTCTCTCTCTCTCTCTCTCTGATCACAATGTTAAAAATGCCTGCAAGCTTTTCCACTCGTGTGACGACATATTCATGTGACAGACATGGACCAATCAAAACGCGAGACTGTTATGCGGTTCCATCCCAAAAACCGGGCCTGTGTCATACCTCTGATTTATTCTCCTTAATTCAAAGTAGGTTATTCCCTGTCCCTGATAGCCTTTCATCAATAACCAGTTACACCTACTGAAAATAACAGCGGTTTTAGGTTTTAAGTTACTGATAACAAACCCTTCACAAAACAGGGTACGAACAGCTGCATGTCAATAGAATATTTAAATTAAATACGGTACAGTATGAAGTTGCTATTTACGTCGCAACTGTGGAAGTAGACTACACGCGGTCCTCTTGAATTAAACCCAAAGAACCTGAACAGATCACGGATGTTTACTGAGAAAACTACATTACTCATGGAATACTGAGGTAAACGCTTAGTAACACTGACTAGTTCTTCATAAAATCAGGATAAAAACTATTAATTTTTTTATTTAACTGATAGTATGGGAATTAATTAACAAAAACTTTGTTAAAATAACATTAAGGATGCAGTTCAAAAGTCGGGAGGCGTAAAGGCACGCAACCTTATACTGTATCTGTTAAAAATCTTTCTTTCCCACCAGCCCAGGTTGCTGTGGGCAGTTGCCGAAATGACTTAAAATTCTATGCTAATTCTGCATCTGTCCACCGCAGTTGGGCACTTCAAGCACTGCACGGGCATTTCGGCAACTGGCCCGATTTCGGCACCGGTCCATAACACACACGATAGATAGATAGATAGACGCACGGCTTGCATACTAATGAGACGTTTCACACACTAAATCAATACACACCAGGTTACAAATTCCATCACAAAATTCCATGACAAACTGCCATTTTATTTATTAGTTATAAAACCAGTGCCACAAAATGAGTGACAGTCCACCCACTAACATATTTGGAGATGAAACTCCAGAGAACTGGTACACCACCAACTTTCCCAGTGAAGGCAGTAATCCATCTAAAAAAATAAAATAAAATAAAGTGGTACAACAGTAGACACATAAGATTAAATTAGGCACAGCTAAATTAAGTAGAAAAAATACTAATAAATCTACAACATGGGCTGTTAATGTATTTAAAGACTGGCTTAAAGAAAACATATGGACATTAAACAAGTCCAAATAAACTCAACAGCATTGTCAGGGTGTGAGTGGTGGGGGTAAAGATACAATATCCACAACAGCGGGGGGTATTTACAATGAGTCCGTTTTATTTTAAAAACTATCCCCTCTACCAGCAATGGTATCCGCGATCAAAACGGTGGGCTTGCAAGAAAAAAGAATAATCACATGGTGCATGCACAGGTTGAGGGGGTGTGCTGATGCAGGTGCGCAGAGTGCTGGAACAGGTTGAGGTGGTGTGGCAGTGCAGGTGCTCAGAGTGTTGGAACAGGTTGAGGTGGTGTGGTAGTGCAGGAACTCAGAGTGCTGGAACAGGTTGAGGTGGTGTGGTAGTGCAGGTGCTCTGGGTGGTAGTGCTGTCTCCATAGCTTCACCTCCTGAGGTATCCATCTGACAAAATACACCAACAAAAACAACAACGTTCCAGAGTCTTACTGTATCAGTGTAAGGGGCTGTACTCATGTAGCTGCGTCCCCTTTGTACTGCTAAACTCCTCCCTGTGATCAGTATGGCGCCACGCTCTATCCAATCACCGCACACAACACATCTGATCACAATAGAGCTGTTTAGCAGTCTTACAGCTACACCTTTTCACCAAGATGGCCGACTTCCGGTTTTGTCTTACCATCGAGTCGGCCCATCCCTGTGAAGACGTACCACTGACCTTACTTAGTGTCCTTCCAGGTTGGAAGGTAGATTTACAGGTTAGATTAATTCTCTCCCGTTCACAAGCATTCTGAGAGAATTTTATGCCAGTGAAAGAAATTCAACTGGTGACCAGTAATGAGTCTCCAGTTTTTTCATGCAGAGAGCTGGAATACATTTTTTAAGAGTAGAAGTTTTAACATCTCTGCTGACAGCGAGTTTAATACCAGCAGTAATGACTTCCTGTCATGAAAACTTTCAAAAATGTCCATATCACAAATCAACATTTGAAATGAAGGTTTTCATCACAGTCCTCATTCTTGTGGTTATAACCAGCTTCCTGGCAAGCACCTGCACTGAGAGAGTGGGGGCGATGTGCAGAATGAGCTGGTCTGTACAGCCATGAGGAGGGAGCATTTTGTCTAGACCATGAGATTCATTGACTGTGCAGACACCACCAAGATGAATCCTAAGGACAAGATTTGAAAGTTCAGGCCATTAATGGAACTGTTGAAGAAGAGATTTCTTTCTTACTTCAAACTTGTGCAACAACTCGACGTTGACGAATGCATGGTTGCCTACTATGGTCGCCATGGTTGCAAACAGTTTCTTTATAGTAAATCTTTCAGGTTTGGATACAAAGTTCAGTGTTTAAACACAAACCTGTTCTGGAAGGCTGCCTTACTGATGGCTGTGATGATTGATGAGTTGCCATAAGAATTTAGGCACCTCCTGTTCCACTTCTATTTTGACAACATGTTCACAGGATTCAACCTGCAAGGAGTCATGCTACGCTGGAACAGGAACAATCTGTGAAAATCGTGTCCAGAGAGACTGTCCCCTTCCCTCCAGCAAGGAGAAGAAGAGTATGTAAGGAACCTTCAAGAGCATGCAGAGCAAAGAAAAAGACATTATCATTTCACGATGAGTCGCCAATCCATTGTCATGGTGTGTCTCCTGTCTTTTCAATGCAGCGGTATTCACAGGCTGCGAAGAATGATATCAAAGTGCCACGCCTCCTTCTCTTCAGAGAGTACATCAAGCACATGGGCAGCATCAACAGAATGGAAGAGAACGTTGTCAAGTACAGGATTGGAATCAGAGGGAAAAGGTGGTGGTTGATAGACCTTTGGATCTTAGCTCGCTCAGCAGGATCAGCCGTACCCCTGCATGAATTCAGGCGGAAGATCGTCCAAACCTATTTCCTTCATTCCACACTCAGCAAAGAGCTATGTAAAATTATCATCTTTAATTACATATTTGCCTAGCATGACAATATGGTCACACGCTATATTAAGAACTCAAATAAAAAATTTAGAAAATTCAGGTTAATTTTTGAGTGTTGGTTAAGTTTCTTTTTTAGGTCCCAAATAGCATGTTGCTGAAGGTGTCTGGGTGTGGGATGAGTTAAACACAGCTCTCCGGGCTTAATTTATTTATTTTTAAATGCAGCACACATATGTTTAATCACTGAAAATAACACCAGCTTCAGAGTTATAGACATTTCAGTATTATGAACAATTCATTCCCAGTATATTTGTAACTTTGAGGATTAGCCATTTTAGTTTCTTTTTAGTATTGCTATACCTTACATGTTTTATGGTTTTACAGTTATATGTTAAAATAATAATTCAACATGTTTTTTTCATGTTTTATTTATGCACTCTGTGAAGTCAGGGTCTGATGTAAGAGCTGTTTTAGTGCAACTGAACACACAGATACCACCTTTTAGGGTTAACATACTTCAATGCAGTAAGTTACCCTGTAACCCGAAGAGTCAAGTCTGTCCATTATCTTTAGAGAAATAAAAAAAAAAGACCCAATTCTGGAGACCTGTGTGGTGAAGCATCCCAATCAAAGCTGGCCTGTGCCCTTGAAATAGTACCCAGACTCACAAACTGCAGTTTAGTGCTTCTTGTGCACTTTTATTAACAACTAAACTAAATAAACAGCAACCAAGTTAAGGCTATCACGGTGCATTAACTAACCTGTCTTCAGCACTGGCTCTGTTCACTCTCTGTTCAGGTTTAAGTGTGGTCTGACCAGTTTGAACCTACGGAGGGTCATTAAGGACAGTGGGAAAATGTAATTGAAATGTACATTATTTTGAGATCTTGACATAACACTTTGATTGCATTTTTTCCATGTCCTCAATGAGCCAATGTAACGTACAACCTCAATTTTATAGTTTTTCTTTATGATATAAACTACAGCTGTTCTAAATATTTCAGGAAAAAAACAAAAACATAGGCATCTTTGCATGGTAGAAAAGCTTTTCAAATCTGGCCCATGAAACCATTGTTTTAAAACAAAACCTATGAAATTGACCCAAGCACAGTAAAGCATAGTACTGTGATAACAAAGCACAGTTAGACATAGTTAATGATAGACGTATGTATATGCATTGTAAAACGTTGCCACTATGCTTACCATGCCTCACCATGGTACAGTACAGTAAATGCTTAGAGGCAACATGCCAGTTTAAATTGACCTGTATTAAGGGTAACACTGTTTTTTAAACTAGGCTATTGGTGTTTCAATCACACTAACAAAGACAGTCTTGTTAACAGCTGGAAAACATCTGCTAAAAACAGATCATGCATTTTTCATTTAAGATGTAATGCACAGACTGACCACATCTATTTCCTGCATCTCCATATCCATACAATTGAGTCATGGAGTGAAGTAATGCCAAACAGGCAACAAGGGAAAACGGGTCTTTTTTTTGTTTTCTTTTACATCTGTATCCACTCCTGATATCACAATGTCATTTTATTCCCACATTTAAAGCTGCAGATCCCCACAATCAAGTTGAATCATAAAAACAGGATTGTCTTACTAGAACGCAGACATGGAGACAGACCCTCAAAGAGTGTATAGTTTATAAAATAATCCCATTAATCGTATCTGTTTTGCATTTCCATTAGCTATATAGGTAATTGTGCATGTGCAGTTTGAAAGAACACATGTTATACAGGCATCAAACACAGAATGTTTTTATAGATATATAAAAAAAAGATATCCGGTACTATATTAGTGTAGCAGGTCGCTACTTTGTGTTTTGTTTTATCGTTTTAATTAGGCTACTTTCATTTTTAGAACGCCCCCTTATCTTTCGTTTCTTTCCCCGCGCCAATCAGAGGATGATTCCCCTTACCTGGATCATTTAAAAGGCTGGTTTTACAGACAAGGGGAAAAGGATTAGGAAGCAGCATGCCAGGCTTACACTACACAATTTTTGCTGATCGCCGACGGGCTGAAGAGTCGGGCGACTAATTTCTTAAATTTCTGGGACAAAATGAGGTTGTCGGGGACAAAACGGTCGATAACCCGGCTTTAAGGGAACGGGAGGTTGTCGTGACGGCGGCGGCATCGCTGGTCGGCAGTCTGTGCAATAGCGGTGTGTTTAAAATGATTTTGTGTGTGGTGTGCGAGTAGCGGCAGTAACATTGAAGTATGAGACGTGAGTAAGCCAATTTGATTATGATCGTCTAGTCAGTTACAACCTTAGTTGGTTGTCGTGAAATCCTTAAAGGGACTGACTGGTTTAGAACTTATTGTTTCAAAGCAGCAAGTTTGTTTCCATTACGTGTCCGGCTACTCTTGGACCACCACACGCTTGATAATGTCCTGGCAGCCTGCCGTTCCCCCGATTTAGTTTGTGTTTTAAGCTTCCGTTCTTTTAGAAATCACCCTGGTTGTTTTATTTGGGTTTTATGTACTGTTTTATGACCGTTTTAATGAATTGCCTGCAATGATTAGACTTCAGCTCGCCATATCATTACTTGATGAATGATTTGCATTGTCAACAATAACCTACTTTTTTGTGTGTATAAACAAATGGAATAGTTAATTATAATAGCAACGTGTTGCACTATTGTTTTTATTGGTTTGTATACAGTATGCGTGATTTAAAGAGGTGTATTTGATTTGTTTATTTTATTATGATTAGTATTTATTAGGGTTCTTTTGCATAGTTAATTTTGTTGCTGTTATATGTGCTTTTTTAACACTTCCATCAGTTCTGCACGGTTATATACTGTTGATGGTAGTAATTGTTTGTTAATGTGCATATCTATGATCTGAGTCTGTGTCCTCTCCCAAATAAAACCTGGAATGATTTTTAATCGTTGTAGTTTGTGTGCTCCTTCTGATTTCTATCCCAGTTCCACGCCCTATAAAAGAACCTACTTAGGAGACGTGTTTTGAACTACCGTTTGTTTTAATTCTGAGGGTGACATAGTCCGGCTGTATTTTTTGTGTATTCTGTGTCACTTGCACCGCTTTTGTCTCGGTGGGCAGGTACTACATCAGGTTAAAGAAAGGTCTTGGGTTTCACTCTTATTTTCGGGAAATCTGTTTGTACTTCCTGGGTCATTTCACCTGGATAAAAGCATGTTAATCAGCAGGGATAGAAGCTGGTTTGTTTCCAGATAAGAAGTTAGCTGTTGAAGGGGTGGGGACAATGTCACCTTCCAGGTGAAATGACAAAGAAGATTGCAACACAAGCTGAAAGAATGGTTGTTTACTATAGCGTGTTTCTTTCCAACCTACACATTTCCAACGTATATGTAGGTTCTACTGCGTATGTGTTGTAACAGAACTTACACCACTTGTAGTTTGTTGCCCCTTTAAAGCAGACCCAGGACACAGATTTTTTTTAAAGTACATGCACTATTTTTTTTAATAAACACAAAACTAAATAAACAAAACAAACACCTAGCTCTTTTTTTGAGCACTAAACTAAAACACAGAACAGGAACCTAAACTAAGATGCAGGACGGCTAAGCCATTTACCTGATAAATAACAAAATAAATCACACCAGGTTTAATACTACCTTTTTTTTCCTTTCCATATGCTTGTGCACACAGCAGCCCCAAACAGATTGGCTGCTTTCTTTAAATACCCTGCACCTGACTCTAATTTACAATGATAGCCAGGGGATCATTACTAATAAAACAATTAACAAAATGAAATTAACCAATTAAACAAATGAAGGCTTTTCAGCCTGTGACCTTCTGGGAGATTGTAGTCCTGGGGGAAAAAAGGACTAGCTCTCACAGTGTATATATACAGTCCCCTCCAAAATTATTGGCACCCTTGATAAAGATGAGCAAAAAAGGCTGTATAAAATAAACAACACAGGTAATGAGCTATATTTTATGCTCAAATATATGGGAAAACTATATTCATTTATTCTAATACAATTGCTCAGTGAAAAAGTTTTTTTGTTATTAACAAGTAATACAATTTATTCTCAAAAAGGTAGGTGTCAGAATTATTGGCACCCTGAGAACGTGTGGGTTGCAGTGCGTAGTAAAAGGGTGATGCAGGTGCTCCAGACAAGGACAAACACAAAGTTCATGGTTCAAGATCCTTTAATTTTCCTGACTACTTTTTAAATAATAAAACTGGCTCTACCCAACAATGGGTTTGCCAGCACAAAGCCAGGCTCAAATAATACAGCTGGCTCTACCCAACAATGGGTATTACCAGCGTCAAAACAAGGGGTTGCAGTCCCGAAATAATAATCACAAAAACCACAGACACGTCTCCGGACAGTGCATGCTCTTAGTGCAGGTGTGGTGCTGGAAACAGTTATGCTGGTTAAATGCAGGTGTGGAGAAGTCCGGGTGAATCGCTGGCCCCAGGCTCTAGCTCCCAGATCCGTGCTTATTTACTCTGGCAATGACAAAAACACACGGTTGCAAAACAAACAAAACATTTAATTCTCGCTCCCAAACAGTCCTTGTTTCCTCCCATCAACCACAACAAAGGAACAGATTATGGCGTCACGTCCCCCTAAAGTACCCTCAGCCCCGCCCCCTCCGATAGCTACTTCAATCACGTCTCCTCCAATTCATGAATGAAACTTTGCTTACCGTACTAGGACGGGGCCTCCTGGTACCGTGACACCATCCCTTTCCTGAATGGCCGGCTTCCGACTGCCCCCGGAATAAACTGCCGAAACATTCAGTACAGGGCATGCAATTCCTCCTGTACAGTGCTCGCACAGGTCGAGAGGGAGATTATTGATTCAGATTCAGATTCATTCGCTCTTTGTTACACACCCCTAAAGATTCTTATAAATAAAATCAAACAAAATTAAATCTGCATTAACATTCTACTTCTTTAAGTTCATCTCAGTCTTAAGGAACTGTATTGTGGCCTTCCATGGCTTCCTGTTTTACTGGGGTATAAAAATGAGGTTACACGCTTATGAAATCCATTTGTCATCCATCACCATGGGGAAAGGCAAAGAACTCACAAATGAAAAGAGACAAATGGTTGTTGACCTTCATAAATCAGGCAATGGGTACAAAACAATAGCTCAAAAACTAAATATACCACTTACCACTATTAGGGCAATAATTAAGAAGTTCAAAACCACTGGAACAGTGGTAAACGTGCCTGGTAGAGGACGCAAGTGTATCTTGCCCCCACGCACAGTGAGGTAGATGGTTCGGGAGGCAAAGGGAATCCAAGGACCACAGTTGGAGAATTACAGAACTTGGTTGCATCTTGGGGTCACCAAGTCTCCAAATCTACAATTAGACGCCACCTCCATGCCAATATGCTATTTGGAAGGGTTGCCAGAAAAAAAGCCATTATTGAGAGCAACCAACAAATGTAAGCGCCTGGAGTTTGCTAAACGGCATTGGCACTTCAATTAGAACCGGGTGCTATGGTCAAATGAGACGAAAATAGAGCTCTTTGGCCACGCACACCAGTGGTGGGTTTGGCGTCGAAAGAAGGATGCGTGTGCAGAAAAGAACCTCATACCTACTGTAAAATATGGTGGTGGATCTTTGATATTATGGGGCTGTTTTGTTTCCACTGGTCCTGGGGCCCTTGTTAAGGTCAACGGCAAAATGAACTCTACCCAGTACCAGGACATTTTAGCCAAAAACCTGGTTGCCTCTGCCAGGAGGCTGAAACCTGGCTGCAAGTGGATCTTCCAGCAAGACAATGACACTAAACACACATCAAAATCCACAAAGAAATGGTTATTTGACCACAAAATCAACATTTTGCAATGGCCATCTCAGTCTCCGGACTTGAACGTGCAGACGGAAGGATATCAAGGATCTGGAAAGATTCTGTATGGAGGAATGGTCTAAGATCCCTCCCAATGTGTTCTCCAATCTCATTAAACATTATAGAAAAAGACTCTGTTAGTGCCGTTATCCTTGCAAGGGGAGGGTGCACAAAGTACTGAAAACAAGGGTGCCAATAATTGTGACACTTCATATTTTTTGGAAATAAATTTATAATTTGAGAAATGTGTAATTTTGGTTGATTCCATTGAATCATTAATAAAGTCAAATATATTCCACATGTTGGAAAATTACAATATAGCTCAGTACTGGTATTATTTATTTTATACAGTCTTTTTTGCTCATCTTTATCAAGGGTGCCAATAATTTGGTGACTGTATATATATATATATATATATTGTAACACGATTGCACCACTCACTCGGTTCGTTGCCCCTTTAAAATCAGACCCAGACACGGAAATGGATTTTTATCGCGCTGACGCGCTATTTTTAATAAACACCGAACACAAAAACAAAACAAAACAAAAATAAACATGTAGCTCTTAAATGAGCACTAACTAAACGCACAGGAACCTAAACTAATGGGCAGGACGGCTAAACCATTTACCTGCTAAACACCAAGAAAAAATACACTCTTCTTTGCACTTACTTTTAACGACTGCTTGGAAGCAGCGCACCCCTTCTGCCTCCTTCTCCTCAGCAGCCCTGAGCAAACTAACTGTTTCTCTCTTATATCCTGCACCTGGTCCTAATTTACAATTACCGCCCAGGTGCAGGGGATTATTAAACAATAAAACAATTAACCAATTAATTAAACAAGCAAAACAATTAACAAAACTGATTAAACAAAAAAAAAAAATAACAAAAATGTGCCTGCGCACATGTCTTACACAGGGAGGATTTTAACCCCCCTCCCTGCTATGTTACAATATATATATATGGCAACAAGGGAAAGACCTCGTGACAGCCTGGAGAGACAGCTGACTGGAAGAAAGAGACCCCATTGGGGCTGGCAAGGGTTAGCTACCCTTGTCGGCAGTATCCAGCTCTGTGTTTACAGGATGCTGGAGACACCCGCCCAAAGCTTCTAAGAAATTAAAGAGAAAAATACCCCTAGAGTCTGCGAGAGCAGGGGCGGAAGATGACTCAACGTTGGACAACACGGTTAAGGACATAGGAACGGAAACGGATATGAGTACAGAGAGTACTTCACAAAAGACTAGTTCAAGATCTGCAGTTAGCAAAGACATGGAACTCCAGGTTTGTGTCTGCGGCTGGAGCAAGGCAACAACGGTCAGGGGTCTGAAGATTCATCAAGGGAGAATGAAATGCTTGAGGGAGAAGGGCCTCGCATTGATCAGTACTTCTTACGAAGTCAGTCAAGTCAGTCGAATGAAATCCAGCGACAGGAAGCAAACCACAGTTCGCAGGATATCAGCACCCCTGTCATAGATGTGAGGAGGACTTGCATGGACACAGTTAGTGATGACCCTAATGATCCTTGTGAACCCGGTCAGACAAACCAGCGTAAGAGAGAAAACAACCTCAACGGGCATAAGCCTGGAGTTAAATGGCCAAGAGCTTGTGAGAAAACTGCATGGGACACAGTAAACACAGATCTCTGCTTTGCATTGGAAAGGTTAAGTGAAACAGTTGAAAAGAAACTGGATAAATTGGATACATCATCTACGCATATGGAAGCGAGAGGTTTGGAGTTGAAAAAAGGAAGGAAAAAGTACAAACTATTCCTGGAAAGTCTAGACGGCAGCAGGAGATTGAACGCTTAGAGAAAGGAGACAGCTGAGGAAGCAATGGAGAAGAGCAGAAGAAAGTCAGAAGGAGGGACTCAATCTCTTACAAAGGGTCATAAAAGATAAGTTTGCAACATTGTGCAGAGCTGAGCGCCTACGGAAACACTACAAAAAGAAGGAGCGTGTGAGAACTAACTTTTATAAAGACCCATTCAAATTTGTAAAGAAGTTATTCACCAGTGAGAAGAATGGCACACTAAAAGCATCTAAGTTTGAGCTGGAGAGAAACACATACAGATTCAAAAAGGCAGGAGCCTATGTCAATTCCGTCAGACATCCCACCTATCAATCCACCAGAATACCAAATGGAGGACTGTGCACCTAAGTGGAAAGAAGTAGAGCAAGCAAGGGCTTCATCATCTCCAGGGCCTAATGGAGTTCCGTACAGAGTGTACAAGAGTGCTTCAGGAGTTCTACGAATCCTGTGGAAATTGATGAAAGTAGCATGGGAAAAACAGGTTGTACCAAGAGCATGGCACCGAGCAGGTGGAGTCTTTATACCTAAAGAAAAAGATTCTACAAGCATCAGTCAGTTTCAGCCCTATTTCCTATTAAACGTAGAAGGCAAGATTTTCTTCAGCATTATTGCTCAGAGATTGTCAACTTACCTATTAAAGAACTGCTTCATTGACACTTCAATACAAAAAGCGGGCATTCTAAGTTTCCCAGGATGCTTAGAACACATCAATGTGATCTGGCAACAAATTCAATCAGCTAAAAAGGAGAGGAAGGAGCTCAATGTGACATTCCTGGATTTGGCTAATGCATATGGTTCAGTGCCACATGAACTTCTTTGGACAGCATTTGATTTTTTCAGTGTACTGATGACAATAACAAATCTAGTGAAAGCCTACTTTGGAGATTTGCAATTTAGTTTTTCAACTTCAGAATTCAGCACTACATGGCAATGCCTAGAAGTTGGAATAATGGCAGGATGCACCATTTCTCCACTGGCTTTTACCATGGCAATGGAAGTAATCATTAGGGCATCAAAATGAGTAGTGGGAGGAGAGCACTTGGCTTCTGGAATGTGACTACCACCAATTTGAGCATACATGGATGACATGACAACAGTAGCCTGCACTAATCGGTTATTGGACAAATTAACCAATAACATTGAATGGGCACGAATGCAATTCAAGCCCACTAAATCAAGGATCATCTCTATAATTAAAGGTAAAGTAGTAGATAAAACGTTCTTCATTAATGGTGAGGCAATACCAACAGTGTCTGAGAAGCCAGTGAAGAGCCTTGGGAGATGGTACGACGGGGATCTAAAGGACACAGTTCGTGTGGGAGAAGTTAGACAACAAGCTGTGGAAGGGTTGAAGAGCATAGACAGCAGCGCTTTACCAGGCAAACTAAAACTCTGGTGCTTTCAGTTTGGTCTACTGCCAAGGTTGCTGTGGCCACTGACTGTGTACAAGGTTTCTTTGACAACAGTAGAGAAGCTGGAAGCTTTAATCAGTTCACACATCAGGAAATGGTTGGGAGTTCCACGCTGCCTCAGCAGAGTGGGACTTTATGGTAAAGGAATACTGCAGCTACCTGTCTCCGCTCTAACCGAGGAGTTTAAGTGCGCCAAGGTCCGACTGGAAATGACATTAGTAGAGTCACGCGACAAATGTGTAAGGGAGAGGCAGCACCTATGTTGAAAACTGAAAGAAAGTGGGCGGCAAAGAAAGCTGTGGAGGATGCAAAGGCTGCCCTTCGAATTGGTGATATCATGGGGCAAGTCCAGCATGGAAGAGGGGGTCTTGGTCTCAGTTCAGCTCCTCCTACATGGCACAAGGCAGCCCCAGCTCAACGGAGGAAGCTGGTAGTCAACGAGGTGCAAAAGCAGGAGGAGTGGATGAGGTGTATAAAGGCGATTTCCCAGGCCATGCAGGGAGAATGGATGAGATGGGAGAGTGTGGAACAACGCAAGATTGGCTGGCAAGACCTATGGTCAATGGAACAGAGCAGGATCAGTTTCCTTATAAGGTCAATATATGATGTTCTCCCATCACCACAGAACCTAAACCTCTGGGTAGGAGAGGATCCCTCATGCCCTTTGTGTTCATCACCTGCAACATTAAGGCACATTTTGACAGGATGTAAGGTGGCTCTTAGCCAAGGACGGTTTACTTGGCGCCATGACCAGGTGCTGCGATGTTTGGCCTTAGCATTGGAAGACAAGCGTAACATGACCAATAAGTTGCCACCTGTTCCATCAAAACATTACACACAAAAGACAACATTCCTCCGCCCAGGAGAGCAACCACCAAGAAAAGGTGTTAAAACCAATCCTCGCCCAGGACAACTGGAAGCTGCTAGAGACTGGAAAATGCTGGCAGATGTTGGTCAACGGCTTATTTTTCCACCTGAGATTGCCACCACTAACCTTCGACCAGATATTGTCTTGTGGTCTGGATCAGCACGCCTTGTTAACCTGGTAGAGTTAACAGTGCCATGGGAGGATGCTGTAGATGAAGCGTATGAGAGGAAGAAACTGTGGTATGCTCAACTAGCCACTGAAGCGGAACAGCGAGGATGGAGAGTCCGGGTTTACCCAGTGGAAGTGGGTTGTCGAGGATTTGTGGCACACTCTACAACCCGGTTTCTCAGAGATGTCGGATTCAATGGCCAAGAGTTGCGTCACACAGTGAAGAACTTATCTGAAGCAGCAGAGAGGAGCAGCAGCTGGCTGTGGTTGAGATGGAAAGATTCTGGCTGGGGATCTCAAGCACAATAGAAGGAAAGAAACACTGATGTACAGGTGAGTAAGCTGGGCTGAGTTGAGTGGGGGACAGAGGGGGGTGATGCTGGGACGCCAGAATCACCGTCGAGCCCTCTTGAGGTGTCGTGGGCTAGTCAACGAAACACCGAGGATGGAAGGTGCCCACTTGAAGACCCCAGAGATGTACTCTACTTAGCTCAATCCAGACAGTTGTCATGCTGATGCGCTGGGGAGACCGGACTATGGTTGATCCCCGGAGCCAGCATCGCAGCCGTTGTGTGTGCTGATGCGCTAGGGAGGCAATAAGCTGATCCCTGGAGCCAGCATTACACTTCAGCCATCAACACCAGACAGAAGGATATCTACATCATCATATGGAAGGAAGCGCAAATGGATGGAGACCCATATGGATTAGTTTACTGTGAAGCTACGTCTTAGTTGGTGCTTATCTTGGCGAGAGCCAAGTTCAAATCAGCATGAAGTTTTAACATCTACTCTCATGTAATGGAAATCATTATATATATATATATATATATATATATATATATATATATATATATATATATATATATATATATGTGTGTGTGTGTGTGTGTGTGTGCGTGTTCCGCACATAGTAGGGCTGAGTTACTTCCA
Source organism: Acipenser oxyrinchus oxyrinchus (assembly GCA_030684275.1). Lineage (NCBI taxonomy): Eukaryota > Metazoa > Chordata > Actinopteri > Acipenseriformes > Acipenseridae > Acipenser > Acipenser oxyrinchus. The sequence continues at coordinate 9,907,723 of CM060253.1, forward strand.
TAAAGTATGTGTTTTACTCAAGCCTAAAAGTATTTTTTTAAAACTACAGTAAAGGCCAATAAAACACAGTTTGACTTTGGAAAATAGGGTCTGATGAATCTAGATCGAGTCTGTGTTTCCACCCCTAGCTGCGTGACTATCATAAATACAAAAATGCATTTAAAGTTTGCATTTGCGACATGGTTTAGGGGTGCAGCTGTTTGTTACACTGTAACCTGACGTCAGTGCTGACATTCAGTATAATGCTATCTAGGATCTTCATTTTTCAGTCTTACAGGTTTAGCTTTTTTTTCTGCTAGTTGCACCACATTCTCCGAGTTTGAACTGTTTGTCCCCATCTAATTGCTGTTTTGAAAGAAAATAATTACATTTCTTGAAAAAAGAAAAGGTGTGTCAGGGAGGACTTTACAGGAAAACAAAACCAGTTCGTTCAGTAGCTTCTAAAAATGTCCAACAAGTATTGGGTAACACTTTAAGTGTCTGTATTCACAATGTAACTAACACATGATTTCCTACTGATTTCAAATGAAATTCCTATTGAATTCAAAAGTCACAAGCATGAGATCATGACATACTGTTCATGACTTCATTACATTTCCCTTAATACACATGAAACAATCATGAACAGACAGTTATTGAAAGTGTTACCAAGTATTGGGACTCCCTATATTCAAATATTCTCCTATTACCTGTTGAAGAGTAGTGACAGTGTGGCAAATGTATTGTAAAGTAGGCTGAGGTAGACAGTGAAACATCAAGCATGGCCAATTTTCGTTATGCATATGAATGGATTGTAAAACACAGCACTGTAAAAGCATGGTAAAGTGTTTAAATGACTGTTCTGGCTTACAAAGAGAAACATTTAGAAGGGACAACAGCCAGTATCAAGGGCAAAAAGGCTTTTATGTCAATGTCAAAAGAGTCTTGTGTCTGGGGCTGAATTGATTACACACATGTAAAATGTATGGTGCTCCCTAATGCAATTCTGCAGATACAAATACTAAACTGCGTATTCCTGGTACATTCTTCGTTTTTGTAACTCTTTAGAGCAGTCTTACATCAATGATCTGGTCTTGCTGTCAGAAAAGCAGCGCGCATTTACTACTCAGGGTTACTGCTCAGGGTTTTCATTCTTACATAAACCGTGAGTGGGTAAACGTGATAGATTTGCTATTCATAGGTTAGTCAGTCCATCTTATAACTCATCTGAGCTCTTGCTATTTTCTATTGGCTGTTCTTTACCTGTCAGTGTGCTACTGATTTTTCAACCTCCCAAATCTCACTCAATTTTTTGACAAGGTTTCTGAGCTGTTGTCCTCGCTTGTCTCTTTTTTTTTTACTTTTGATTTTGGGGGATTTTAATATCCATATAGACAACTGCTTGGATAGCCTCTAAAAATGTCTGCACATTAGATTCCTTAAATTTCATTCACCATATCTCAACACCGACGTTAAGGGGCATACTTTAGACGTAGTCATTACATTAAGTCTATCTCTCAGTAAGCTTTCTCTCATTCCACTTACTGGTTTCTTTTGAAATCGCTTCATTTCTTCCAGCTGTTGCATCTCAGACTGCTGTATTTAGACCTTGTCACCTTTTAAATCCTGTTAAGTTAACTAGCTGGGCTGCTGATTCGGTGCTAAACAATGGACCGTCATCATCAGTTGATGAGGCAGTTGTTTCATATAACTCTACTCTTTCTAGTATTATTGATGGGGTAGCACTACCCCACACCCATACCATCCATTTGAAACGCTTTCCCCAAAAAAACCCCAAGGATTTTAAGATTAAAAGTTGCAGCTTGGAACAGAAATGGAGGACATCTGGGCTTTGTGTTGACATGTATTATTATTTATTTCTTAGCAGACGCCCTTATCCAGGGTGACTTACAATTGTTAAAAGATATCACATTATTTTTACATACAATTACGCATTTATACAGTTGGGTTTTTACTGGAGCAATCTGGGTAAAGTTCCTTGCTCAAGGGTACAGCAGCAGTGTCCCCCCACCTGGGATTGAACCCACGACCCTCCGGTCAAGATTCCAGAGACCTAACTACTACTCCACACTGCTACAACAATATCAGCTGGTTTGATCTCTGCTAAATCATCTTATTTTTCATTGCACTTTGAAAGGCTCTGGTAAGTATGGGGGCAATTTAAGGGAGGTGGACCAACATGTAAGAAAGGGCTACTCTTTACAAAAAAAAAAAAAAGTTATAAGGGGATGGGGGCAGTTCTACGGTTATTAGTACACATAGCATGTGTGGGATGCATATATAAAAGGTTATTGTAAGTAGCATTTTCAAATGAATACCTTTTATTTTTTTAATTTTAAAACCTTTGGGACACCTAAACTAGGGATTGTGAATGATTACAATTGTATTTATGTATGTATTTGTTGTTGGGAGGCTTGTCTTGGCTAGCAGTGGGAGTGGCACTTTGAATAAACAAGCTGAGGCTGAGGCTGAGCGAGAAATTAAACTCAGAGTTTCCTGGTACACAGTACTCGGCTTGAACTCGATGTTTGAGTCATACCCTTTACAAACAAAAACTTGGGACATTTTCTTTTTGTTTGGTTTTGCTTCTCCCAGCTCTATCTTGTGAATATAAATTAGGTATATAAAATAAAATAAAAAATAATAATAAAAACCTTGAAGAAACCAATACTAAATCTTTTAATAATACCGGTATCCTAAAATACACTCACTGTGGAATATCTTTATCTTTTGTAATGTCATTTAAATGTCTGAAAAGGTACAGCTCCTGATTGCCTCACAAACAACAATTCAAACCGGTTTGAAGCAGACATTAGAGCCGCATGCTTGAGCCTTGGTGAATCAAAAACAAACTGGTTTGCGGAAACTGTAACAACAAACACACCCTGAACTATCTATTGACCCAAAGCAATAGTGTTGAGAAAATCTGAATAAATTGGCCTGAAGTGCACATGATGGGAAAAGGAGAAGCCTGGCAGTAACCCAAAATGTCTGAAGGCCAGAAACCATACCATACACTATCAGGCCGAAGGTTGAAGCCGATCTGGAGCGCATAGTCAAGACTGGAGTCCTGGTACCAGTTACCATAGTGATTGGGCAATGCCTACCGTCGCAGTTCTGAAGAAAGACGGCTCCATTAGGATCTGTGGGGATTTTAAGGTTACTATTAACGTGGTGCTGTGTGCAGAACAGTACCCACTTCCTCATATTGCTGACCTTTTTTCTAGCTGGCGGGCAGAAATTCAGCATGATCGTTCTGAGTCAGGCATATTTACAAATGCATGTTGATGAGAAGTCACAAGAATTGCTGAAGAAAACAACCCTTGATGGCCAATAGAGCGCAATTTAACCATAAACTGATGTGACTTTTGGAATCTATGACAAAAAATCTATTAACATGAAAATGTTGTAGCCCTATTATAGATATTTAAAAGGTTTTTTTTTTTTTTTTTACAACTTCTGGGAGGCAAGAATCGGGTAATAACCCTCAAGTTATGACCTATTTGAAGCAGACATTAGAGCCGCATAGGTGAGTCAAAGGCAAACTGATTTTTGGAAACTGTAACAACAAATACACCGTGAACAATCTATTGCCCCAAAGCAATAGCATTTTCTAAAACATATGTCATGTTCCTGTTCTGTTTTGGTAGTGAATTCCAACTATTTGGAGAAATCACTGCACCAAAAAAAAAAGTGGCTGTGTTGTACAGTAATTGACATTCTCTCGAACAAAACCTGATTAGGTATTCTAGAAATTGTATTTGTGTGTCTTAAAGACAGTGGCACTGGAACAATTTTTAGAGTTGGGGTGCTGAAAGCCATTGAACAAAACTGTAACCACTGTATATGATGGAAGCCATGCAAATCCAAGGGGCTGCTGCCGCACCCCCAGCACCCCTAGTTCCAGCGCCCTTGCTTAAAGATCTGTATGAATAACTTCAAGGTTGTTAAAGTGTGATATATGGAAAATATGCATGGGGGTCAGGGTCTAGGTGTAGTACAATCAGAACACTCACGCAAAAAAACACTCTGGGGAGTGTTTTCAACGTATGTTCAAAACACTCTGAGTGTTTTTAGTGAACTGTACGTCCAAAAGACTCTACTAGTCACTTTCAAAACACTCAAGTCACGTTCATAACATTCTACTTCTATGTTCAAAACACCACACTACATACTTTCAAAACACTCTATACATTACGTTCAAAGCATTTATTACTTTCAAGACACTCTTAAGCACACAACACTTTCAAGACACTCTTACACGCACGACACTTTCCAGAAACACACACACACACACATATATGTTCTATTTGTTTTGTTTGACAAGGTACCACATTCAAAACATGTATCGCAAAACAATTTGTAATCCCTCGAGAATGCTTGAAAGAAGGTCATCAAATTCCAATTTACTGTATGCGTGTGTGTGTGTGTTTAATTAATATTAGAACAAATACCACTTGTTATTAACATACTAAAGTGTAACTCCTGTACATACTGGTCTATTTTGTGGCTCACCTTTGTTGTTTTTTCTGTGTACTTTGTGTTTGTACATTAGTTGGCCATCTGTAATGAAAAAAAAAACGCTGGCATTGTCTCCGAGCATTAGCCTTTCCTCCACTGTTCCCTTTAAGTGTATTTCTCATTTGATAAATAACTGAAAATTTCTTGAAAGTTGGGCTTCCTTTTTTCAACAGGTCTACCAATCTAGGTGAAACTCTCTGTAAGTGGTTGGATTGTACTGTTGCACATAATATCAACTGTAAACCTGAGGCAGAATTGCAGTCTTTTACGTTTAGTTTAGTTAGCTAAATAGCATTTGTCAAATACAGAATGACATTCAGATTTAGTCTCGTTTAGACAAATTTAGATTAGCAATATAATACCAGTGTAACTGATATTTCCCTATAAAACCCTATACTTAATTCTACTACTGACGACAGTACTATACTGTAATCCCTATTGTGACGACAGTACTATACTATAATCACTATTATGAGGACAGATCGCACTGATATTTCTGATTATTATTATTATTTGTTTATTTAGCAGACGCCTTTATCCAAGGCGACTTACAGAGACAAGGGTGTGTGAACTATGCATCAGCTGCAGAGTCACTTACAACTACGTCTCACCCGAAAGACGGAGCACAAGGAGGTTAAGTGACTTGCTCAGGGTCACACAATGAGTCAGTGGCTGAGGTAGGATTTGAACCGGGGACCTCCTGGTTACAAGCCCTTTTTTTCTTTAACCACTAGACCACTAGATTACAGGCGCTATCTGATGTAAATTGAATGAACGTTTTTTAAAAACTTTTTAAAATTATCTGACAGTTTCAAAGTGCTTTGAAAGTTCAAGTAGACAATTTTCAAATAGAAAGTTTATTTGTTAAAAAAAAAGTCCTCTCGATTTATCATTGTGTCAGAGGCTGAAAGGCAGAACTTTGTAGCACAGCAGCAAAATACCAACACTATAAGGAAAACAATGGGTTACGGATGTAACCCCGGTTCCCTGAAAGAGAAGATGACCGCCAATGATACTTTTGGGATATGCCTGCTTGTCAGGTATTCTCTGAGCATTTTATATCAAAGCTGCCGATAGGCCCCTCCACGGAGTGACGTCCTCGGTCCCGCCTCACTGAGGTAATAAATAGTCACTGCGCGGAGATATCAGTCTCTTTTGCATTGAACCCGCGAATGCGAGTGATGCGACCTCACAAGGTTGGCGGTCATCTTCTGGGTGTGCTGGCTGAAGCGCCACAGGCACAGAGGCTATGGAGCGCAGGGGCACCGATGGTACAAAAAACCTTGAGAGCGTTGAAGGGCCGAGGTGTGGAGTCTTCGAGGCACCAAGGGCGTCGAAGCGTCATGGTCCCGAGGCTCTGGGGCAGCATGACACCGAAGGCACCACTACACAGGCTTGAAAAGTCTCAAGGCGTCAAAGCGCCGAGGAGTGTAGCTCTCCAGGTACCAAGGATGCCAAAGCACAGAGGCACTGAGGTTGTGGAGTGTCGGGGCACTGAGGCCACCGAGGACACCGAAGAGCGAAGCTCGAAGGCCTCGAGGCGTCGAAGCGCTGAGGTGTGTAGCTCTCAAGACACCGAGGATGCCGAAGCATCAAGATACCCAGGCTCTGGGGCAGCGTGGCACTAAGGGCGCTGCTGCACAGGGCTCGAAAGGCCTCGAGGCATCAAAGTGCAGAGGTGTGTAGCTCTCGAGGCGCTGAGGATGCCGAAGCACCGAGGCGCAGAGGCTATGGAGCACCGATGTTGGTAAGCGCTTGAACATCGAGAGTGCCGAGGCACCAAGGCGTTGAGGCTTTAGTGTACCGAAGCACCGAGCATCAAGTACCGAGGGCAAAGCACCAAGGTACCAGGCTGCATGCCTGTGTCTGGGCTGCTTGCAGTCACACAACCAGGAACAGCGCGTAGCTTGCAGTGGAGTGGAACGTAGTTTGCAGACAGTTGCAGTGCAGTCACACAACCAGTGCAGCGCGAAGCTGGCAGTGGAGTGGAGCACCCAAGATGGCGTCCGGACAGCGTGGCGCCCTCAACTGGTGACGCACGTAGCCTGCAGCGGGGTAGTGCAGTCACGAACCTGGAGAAAGAAGACAGGCAGAAGAAAGAAAAAGAAAACACACCTGTTCCTGTTTTTTTGTTTTTTTAAATTTATTACACACAAACACACCGCTTTATGGATGAGTGGTGATGTGCGCGGTCTGCTCAACACTAAAGCCAAGGCTTTATTTTTAAACTGCAATGCAGTAGAAGAGTCGACATCAAGCTGGAGTGTTGTCTTTTTTTATATACTGAAACAGTAAAATCAATAGTAATCGGTGGTAGGGTTGCCACCTTTTCCACAAACCAAAACCTGACATATTTCTCAATTAGCCTATCAGACACCATACTATCAGATCCTGGTACATATCAATAACATCATACTGTTGGTATTTTTAGCAATTGAACTTGCAGGCCATAGTGGATACAGTAAAGTAATTCCTGCCTGGTTGCACATTTCGCTAGTTCAGTATCATGTACATTACTGTGTAACACCACTGAAAACTCACAGAAAAACTCTATCATTCATACTTTCTGTCTACGTTACCCGCGTTTGCTCTTATATAGTGTATTATACAGTACATTACTTTTAATGGACAGAAAATCTTTAATTTAGTGTCTGCTAAATGTCTATAATAATAATAATAATAATAATAATAATAATAATAATAATAATAACATTAATAATAATAATAATAATAATAATAATAATAATAATAATAATAATAATTAATACATGTTAACAGTATGTATGCTTTGCCTTTGTAGAATGGACTATGTATTCTAATTTCTACATTCCAGTATATTAAACTCTTGTGCCCCGTACTGGATTACTTTGAAATAGCCTCTAACAGTTAATTAACGTTTGCAGACACAACTGATAATTTAAGCACATTAAGCCATGTTTTTAGCATTTTTAACATCAAGCATTTTAGAATGTCATAATACCATACGGTATGTAAAGCAGTTCTCAGGAGTTAGGACTTTTTATTATTTGTTTATTTAGCAGACGCCTTTATCCAAGACAACTTACAGAGACTAGGATGTGTGAACTATGCATCAGCTGCAGAGTCACTTACAACTACGTCTCACCCGAAAGACGGAGCACAAAGAGGTTAAGTGACTTGCTTAGGGTCACACAATGAGTCAGTGGCTGAGATGGGATTTGAACCGGGGACCTCCTGGTTACAAGCCCGTTTCTTTATCCACTGGACCACACAGCCTCCTCCTTTTGCAACTTTTTAAGTTGCACAACCCTAATAGAAATTGGATATTTAATGTATTCCAGTTTTAAAACTTTTTAAACAAATGCAAAATAAATGTCCGGAACACCTTTAACTGGTGCTGAGGCTTACAATGGTCACGTCAAAAAAAAAATAACAATAATTGCTAATGTACCGTTATCCATTATGAATAGAGCATTACAGGATAACAACCAGGAAACTCATAAAATACAAACTACATAACATATCTAATTTAAAATCCATGTTAAACAATAATTGTGCTGAATGATAATAGTGTTTTACCGCAATAAACAAAATAACCCAGCATATAAATAAAGCATTTTCTTAACTTGGCTGTCTCTCTATTGTCATTAAATCCTTTCCCCTGCGGTCCTATTGACTACTATTTTCCTGTCTGCAATTTTTTTTTTTTTTTTAACACCAAAGAGGTGATGCTATTGGATAGGATAGCACCACCAGAAATTACACTACCGGTGCCTATGAAGACAATAGTTTTTAATGAATGTTTCATTTTGATGTTTTAAGAGGGTTGCAGTTTCCTTCTAGCGTTTATACTTATTCCGCAGCAGCCTTCAAATTCACGCCAGAGCAGACCTCTATAATATATTAACCAACCGGTTTTTTTTTTAGTAGTATAGGAGAGTTTGTCTCTCTCGCGGGATCTAAGGTTTTTGCGGGTACGAGTGGGACAAAAGAGGCAAGAGACGGTGTGCACTAGTCCTGGAATATGAATTCTAATTCACAGTCCTCGGCTCGCACCTCCTAAGTCCCACGAGTCACGAATCACAGCTGCTGGATTCTTTACATCAGGTGGATATGTACGTTGTTCAAAACTCGACACTAGGAAGTGCAGCGCTTACGTGACATTTTAAGTTCAATGATTGGACAGTGCATTAATTTCACATACACAACATAAAATAACACAAACAATACAATGTGCATATCAGTACTAAACAATCTAATTTTTAAAACGATACTGGAAATCCTTTAAGCAGTAAGGATGTTGGTGTTGCTTATGCATTTCACCTAAAACCGGACATTCGGGTTTGTTAATTGGCACCCGGACACAGATGACAAAAACCGGACTGATGGCAACCCTAATTGGTGGCCTATAGCGGCGCTAGGCTGCACACACCGAGTGGGCGTACTGAGCTCGCCCAGAGCCCTCGAGCCAACAGCGTCTGCAGAGCGAGGCTGGACATGCTGGATGGTCGTGTTCTCGCTTCTCTCTCTCATTTTACAGTTGCAAAAAGCTGTAGGCTCTTGAGGAAGGTTCTTTTTTTAAAAAAAAACGTAACCCAGTTGGGTATCGTTAGCTGCGCTTTCAGTTGTCGAGTTTCTGATTCCTGGGCTACAAAACACATTGAAAAACTAATAGGGTAAATGTATTAAGTGTGTTTGTTTTTATTTATTTAAGCAATTATTAGAAAAGATGGTATATGTACGAATTAGTATCACTTTGTTTATTGATATGATGGTGTTCCAGGGGAGTGTTTAAGGCGCACCTATTTAAACTTCCAAAGGTTAAACAAAAACAAAAAAAAAGGCGTGTGAAAAGTGCAAGTGTTCCGCGCTTCAGCTATTCGTTTATGAATCTTGTTCAGTAAGAAATTGCATGAAGAACTGGCCAGCTTCCAACATAAACATGTGAACAGTTCAAGTATAAAGAGGAGCGTCTGAAAACAGTCTCGTCTCTTGAGCACTAAAACATCATCTTGCAGTTTGATACTGTTTTTGAAGATGTCTTTCAAAGGCAATAGACGCCAAGTATCACGGACTGTATCTGCTGGTATCGTCTCCATTTCGTCTGGAGAATTGTATACCTTGACAACCTGTAACTGCGAGATCGCAGTGTTGCCTGTGGAGCTTCTATTGGAGCTACAGAGCCCATATTTCCAGAAGAACGACAACACCATCACAGTTTATAACCATCAAGGGGGTTACAGTGTTTTCTGTGATGGAAAAGTGGAGGCAGGGAGAGAAACGTATACCATCAGGAACTACATCGAGAGGTAAGAAATATGCCAGTCTTTCTTTTTTAGACTATAGTTTAGGATTTATGGAAATATCTTAGCAGGGCCATAGACAACCATACAAGTAAATCACAAATGCACTTATCCCCCCCGTATGCATATATGGATATATGCATATAACGAGGAAATGACATGCATATATCAAAGCAGCGTGTAAAGAGCCTAAATAAAAAATTATTAGTATGATTTTAACCGAGGCCCGTGCCTCTGGCAACTACCTTGGTTATTAGATTACTCCAAACCTCACCCAGACACTTCTGCTGCTCTTATAAAACGTTCTGACACTTTCCTTTTACTCTCTTGTTTGTTGTATAAATTCTATACCGAAAACAAGATACTGCTACGAGATATTAAATATACAGACATTCTATTTTGTTGTTTATTTATTTGTCAACATGAGGTAAGGAAAACAGTGGGTTTTAGTTTTAAACATATCAAACTTTATGTATTACATGCTATTTATTAATTGAATTTAAACTTTTCTGCAAACTATTGTAGGTTATATATATATATATATATATATATATATATATATATATATATATATATATATATATATATATATAAGAGAGATAGAGGTATTATATTATTAGAGAGGTATTATTTATTTATTGATTTATTTTTTTAAAGATTTGTGTAGATATGAATTAGCTCAACAGTTTGTCTACATTTATTACCATTATTGGATGACAGCCACGTTTTAGTCATTCATTGGGTGTGTTTTATGACAGCCCACAAATAATAATGACCTATCCCAAAGGTCTAAACTGTAAAATTACAGTTTACTGAACTTGTTAACAGACATGTTAAGTCCCATGCACCCAGCCTGTGACTCACTCACTCACTCAGGCACACCCTTGGTTATCTCAGACATTTAAAAATGTGGTAACAGACAAGAATGCTATTGCCACTCGTTGTTTCAAGGACAAGAATGTAGATATATAATAATCATGTTAATAGCAGCTGTTATTTCTAGAAAAGGGCTGGTACCTTTTGGTGGCTTTTTGTGCCACTGGTGCAATGTCAATTCAAAAGTCATCTGCATTATACACCAAAGAAAATGTTTATCTTTTGACACAGTTCGATGTTTATTTATTGTGTAATATTCAAACCTCATTTTTGTTTTTGTTATTCACCTGCAATTTTTAGATGTCTAGTCCCCCCTTTGATGGTAGTGGATTGAATATTTTAGACATGGCTCTCATTTGAGCACCATATTACACTTGCTCCTCATCAGATGCATGTGAATCATTTTTTTTTCTTTTTATCCAGAGTGCCCAATCATTACACCACCCACTCACATTTATAGTACTGTATTACATAATACTTTTGTTATCTGATGTGTTTAATGCATCTGAAAAATACAATAAAAATCCTTTACAAATTCAAATGCAAGGTCCTCAAATGAGAACACTGGTGTCCTGCAGTCTGCATTTTTTTATGGACCTCAGATCACAGACTAGTGTAAGCAAACCTACTTTTAAAATCTAATGAATTTTCCTGGCTGTTTCTGTGTAAACATTACCATTTACATCTCAAACATGGCAGTACGATCAAAACTCTAAATGGTACTGTGACAGGGATGGTGTGTGGTGACGTCAGGCCAGATGCAGGAACGAAAAAACTGACACCAGGTAAGTACTGCAGTGCAAAAGAGACGCGGCGCGCCGTTTATTTAATTAACAAAAATAAATAAAAAGTTTAAACAGAAAAATACTGTGCTCACAGAGCAAAATAAATATTTAAACAAAACAAAATCACGAACAGAAAACAAAACAATACAGGTCAGGCTGGGCAGCAGCCTTCACTGAACCAATAGGTTTTAGTTTAGTTTTTTAATTAATCTCTCTCGCTCCTCACGCTCTCTCGTTCCTCCTCTGAACACCCACCTGGAATGCAGAGAGCTGTAGGTTTATATGCAGGTGACCATCTCCCGATTTAGCAACAAATTAATCACTTAATTAATTCGGGAGATGGCCACCTTCATTACTCCTGGCAGAGGATGAGTGCTAATCTCGCCTCTGCCAGAACACATTTTAAATAAAACAAAGCAATAACAAAACACAGCGCTTTGACGTCATATTTAAATATATAAATCAATCATAATACAAATACAAAATAACAACGGGGTGGAGGGGGAAACCCTGTTCTTAAAATAAATAAACAAGTAACTATACAGGGCTCCTCACCCTGTTACAGGTACATATTACCAGAACACACCATGCGCGGTAACACCATTGTCTATTTGTATAGTGTAAGAAGAAAATCTGAAAATATGAATGGTTCGTCTAGTAATCTTAACTATCAGTTTTAAATGTTGGAAAGGGCGTCACTCTTTCAAACTTATTTTATAGCATGTTTGTGAACAGTATACTGTATTTTTTTTTTTTTTTAATTAGAAAACATTTAGGTTTTTGAATATAACATTACCAAGTCAATACATTGATCATATCTAAACGAACACATCATGGTTTAGTAGACTTTTATGTAGCTTGAGACCATAGCAGACCTATTACCTATTACAAAGGGTGAAAATAAAAAAAGAAAACATGAAAATATGAAGAAAAGCACTGAAACATAAGGCACTTCATTTAGAATGGAGTTCATTCTTGAATGCGTAACGACACACACGCAGTCTGGAAAGATGCGTGTTAGATCCCTGTTTCACATTGCTAGTTTGCCAACCTATCCAGGAAATCACAAGGAGGAATGCAAATTGGCAAGCCAACCATCTCACTTTAGACGCCAGCTGACCTTTGGAAGAGCATTTTGCCTGAGAGGTCTCTCACTGGTGCCTCTTAACTGGCAGAGGTGAACCCTCATGAAGGTAGTCCAGTAATTGGTCATATCCATATTGGCGTTAGGTGTTTTTTAAGTGTTTATGTAAACAAAAACAAAGTATCCACATGGTTAGTGAAGAAGTGAAATACCTTTTTTTTTTTTTTTTTTTTTTAAGTACTTTATACAATGCATTGTGTAACAAGCAAAGTCAATTCGAAAGAGATGAAAACAAAACTTTACAATGTTTGGCATTTATACCTTTGTAAGCAATTGTTGACTCCACTACCATTCGGAGTTTCCACTCTATCATTGCACATTCCTGCTGCAGGGGAAAAGGGGGGGTGTTGAATACCACGTTGTACCTAGCAGGGCGCATTCATCTTGTCTTTCAGTTCCCCTCCCCCGTCTCACACTATCTCTGCTAATCTGCCTTTTGGCGTTGAGCTCAGAAACCTATCAGTGACTTTGAGTCGTGTTAGGCTATGCAAAACTGCACTTAGCTGGTTTTGCCGATGGGAAATGAAAGAACTCGAAACTTACACAATCCTATATAGAAACTTAATATAAAAGCATATTAAAGCAACTGAATTAGTAAAACTTATAATTAATAACATAATTAATACCTCATGCAGAAAGCCATCACTACAACTACACCCCAGCAATCTCCTTGGCTACACAGGTTTGTTTAGAGATACAGTATTCCAGTTTATTAGAAAGATGAATTTGTTGCTGTCCCAGCTTTTGTACATTCACTATTTTGATATAGTGGGATATGTGAAAAAGATTGGTAAATACATACTGATTCATTTGACAAGAAGTCAATGAGGGCAGCAGTGTGGAGTAGTGGTTAGGGCTCTGGACTTTTGACCGGAGGGTCGTGGGTTCAATCCCAGGTGTGGTACACCCAACTGTATAAATGGGTAATTGTATGTAAAAAATTAAATATGATATAATTGTATGAATTGTAAGTCGCCCTGGATAAGGGCGTCTGCTAAGAAATTAATTGTAATAATAATGAAAACATTCTCGTTGGCTCTTAATTTAATATTCATGGTTTGTAAAAATAAATGTAAATACTGTCATATAGGCTACTTGCGTTTGATGTATAACTTTTTATCAGTATATAAAACAAGCAGCATGTGGGGAAAAAAAGTTATTTGCTTCACAATGAACTTCTCAACAAAGTTTTCATATGACTTTCAAAAGCACCTGTTTAGTTTGAATGACTGTGTTAAAAAGACTAATTTAAATACAACTTCCCATATTTTAATATTAATTAGATCATTTGAATTGCAAAGGAGAATTTCTCTTCCAAAAAGAAAACTACACGTAAACCCAAATTGCCGAAAGGTACAACCAAAATAGTGTGCCAAAAAGGTGAGATGTATTTTAGTTACATGTAAACCAAGCCACTGTAATTTGTTTTCCTACAGGTCAAATCGGCTGAAAAGCCACGCGGATTATAAGGACTACAGAGAAACCTTGTTGACTAAACCTATTGTACTCTTCACCAAAGCAAGGAAGACAAATCAAGAGTCCCCAAGAGGTGAATTCACTGTGTTTAAGTGTATATACAAAATGTATAATTCAGAATAACAAATTTGTTCATAATAATCTGTCAGTAAGAGTGATAAGAAAGTAAACTTGACTTGATTTAGTGATAAAACAAAGTGGATTTTTTAGAACTGGGATTGTGTCAATCACCATGGCTATCCTGGGATTATCCTAAAATAAGTGACCAATCAGGTGGGTTCCCTAGTGCTGTAAAATGCTCTAAAAATCCTGCTGTGGCTTAACCCATCTGCGGGAATCTTTTAAAGCCCATATGTATTCATTCAACTACTCTTTCCCTTCATCTTTTTTTTAAAACTGTTTTTAGTGGATTTTAGTTTTTCAAAGCACTATTGAACCTGAAACGTTAAATGCATTTGAAGTGGAGTATATTAGCATTTTCCATGTTACCATTATATCATTATAACATAATTTCATTGGAGTCATCATTGCAAGTACTTGAAACTTGAGAAAAACCCATCTGAGGATTCTGACCCCTGCTGATGAGATGAGGTTTCAAACAGTGGAACGGCTCATGCAGTGGTTCAGACACTCGCTTGCAGTGTGTGTGGTTGCTGATTGCCTCTGCCCTGTTACACATTTAAGTGGCACATTACTGATGATATAATGACACTGGCATTCAAAACAACTTATGAATTAAGTATTACAGCCTATTGTGCTTTTGCTGAAGTATACTATATGTTTTTTTATATAGATTATGGAATAGAATATTAATAAATAATAAAATATATGATCATATCCAATATTGGCCAAATTTTGTATTTTTATTAAACTATTAGCTTTTACTGGGAACAATTTAACCTGAATTATATATATATATATATATATATATATATATATATATATATATATATATATATATATATATATATATATATATATGCTTTTTAGTGTTATATTTGTAATGGTGGCAGATCAATTTTTACTTACAGTATCACTGCATAGGGGCTAAGTACTGTGAAGAAAATAAATAAAAAAATATTTGAATAGAAATACATTGTGTAGAAAAATAAGGGATAAAAAAAATGACTATAGTTTTATTTTACATTTTTGACATAGTAATAATAAATGTTACATTTATATTTTAGACAAAGCATTTGCAGTCATTGTAAACACACGTCACCCCAACATACGAGCTGAGATTGAGAAGGGTATGAACAGTGCCATAACATCGGTTTGGGGAGAAAGTTACAGTCTTCAGGTAAGTCCTGCTTAAAAACACCAAAAAGCATATGCACCGCTGCCCTCTGGTGATGGGTATGAGAATTACAATATTGCTGTGTTTTTTCAAACTGTGGTGCTGTTTGTGTCTTGATTCATTTGAAACTGCGTTACAAACAGTTTATCATTCGTGCACAAGCTGGGTATCTTTTTAAATGACATATCTGTTTCATGTGCTAAGAAGTTGCAAACCTTACCATTGGTGTTATACAAAAGCAATCATTTTTTGACAACCCATAATACTATACTGTACAAAGCCCCTCCCTCACTGACAAATCATTGTGAGCCATGGTGTGAGTTCTACTTTTCTTTTTGAGCTTGCTTGTACGGATGCTGTGTGGATCTGGGTGGGAATGGCTTTAAGTACTCGATAAGCAAAAGCGGCTCACTTCAGGTGTATTTTATTTTTTTCAGTTTGACTTCCAAACGGCCATCAAGCAGTTCTTCTCAAGTGTCAATTATGACACAGATGGAGAAGGCCTGACGATCTCCTTCGAGTTCAAAGTTGATGCTTTATTTGACATTTCATATTTGTTCGGGTTTAGCAAAAGGAAGGCTGAAGTAAATGGAAAGGTTTTGAATCTGTTTTCTGCCAATGAAGAGAAGAGGGAAAAAGTGAAAATGTTCCTGGACAAAATCAGTGAGCCTTACATCAGACGAAGCAGTGTGCCAGATCGCAGGATGAGCCTTTTCTCAATGGGTATGCTACTATTTGCTCTTTAAAAATAACATCGATCAGCAAGAACAATAAGAGGTAGAATCACCAAATGTGTCTCCTGACACATTTTGGAGAAGCTGCTAACATTAAGGCCCTGTTAGCAGAAAACATACAAAACAGAACAAATAGTAACATGCTACTGACGAATACATTACCCAACACATCACATCAATTCCCTTATGTTACATGCATATTTGAACAAAGACATTGGGTAGCACTTTAGATTGAGACATATATAACAATGTAATAACATGTTAATAACTGGATAACTACCAAGGGTTTCTGCTATTTTGGTAACTGCTTGTGGAATAAGTGTTTAACTGCAATAAACTCTGCCATGGTGTTACTATGGACGTACCTTGTAATCTAAAGCACTACAGGACATTTTATTAGAATCGGGGATTCTGAGAATGCCAACTGCAGTTTTCCAGTAAGTGTGAAACAGTATTAACTGCTGGTAAAAAAATAATTAGTTGATTGTGGTTCTTTTGTGTCATTTGTTACGTTTGTTTTGCAGGATCAATAGATGAAGAGGTTTTCAATTCTGTGCCTCCTAACATGGGCCCGAGAATGTCATTGCTTGAATCTACTCACCCTCCCATTGCAGAAGAATTAACAAGTGAAAGCTGAAAACACACCTACCTTGATTTTTTAAACTGACTCAACAGAAGAAGAAGAAGAAAGACTGTTTGATGGCAAAGATGTTGCTAATTTTGTATAAATGTCTGTAATGACTGTTTCTGAGAATGTCTGTTCAAAACACTGTATCAGTAAAATGTTGTGTTTTCCAGTAGCCACTGCAAATAGTATTTGTTTGGGTTAAACCTAAGGTGACTGCAAGTATAATATTTAATTTTTCTTAGTAAAACAAAAGGTGAAATGTTAAATAAGGTGATGGCAGTAAACAATCCTAGAATTATTTTATCACTTTGCTGAAATATATATTTTTTATTGCAATAAATGTAGAATTTCCACTATTTTAATTTTTTTGTTATTATTTTGTGACTGTGTCCAGAACAGTAAAACAATGAATGCTAACATGAACCACTACTAAAATAACTTCTACATTTTGATTACAAGTTTCTATACGACTTCAGTAGTGAAAGGAGAGTTGGTAAGTATTCCTCTACCATTATGTAATCACGGATGGCTTGTCGGGTGACGTCACAGACCAGGAAGTATACACAACATAATTACTGCAGGGTGAGTCCCAAATGCGCTCGTATTTATTTCAAACAAATAAAATATTTAAACAGAAACTAAACACAAAACAAAACTGCATGATGGCCAAAATAAATACCCTAATACAACAAGTACCGTGCTGGTGCAACTCCAGTACATGTAGCAATTGTTTGTCTTTATACTTTGGTCTCTCTGTCTCTCCTTCTCCAAACAACCCTTTCTCCTGTCAATCATAACTACTGGTATGTATATAGTGGTCGAGAGATTAACTGTTTGTCAATGACCTCGTCTATCCCTCGACCACATTCTGCTCAGGTTTTTCTAATGAGCATGGTCGACAGCCAATTCGTCAATAAATAACTAGCTGCCGACCACGCATTCTCATGGAATGTATTTGCATGTGTTTAGACGAGAGGCAAACATTGTCCCTGCCAAACTACATTTAACTATAAAAATAACAATTCAAATACATTTATTAATAATAATAATAATAATAATAATAATAATAATAATGCAAAAATAATACAAATAAACACATACGCATCACAAAGTCCCATTTGTTTTAGCTAGTCTCTTGAATTTTTAACTTGGTTGTTTATTGTGCAATGTCTTGCTTACCATACAGTATAACGGTTTTACTGTGTTATTCTTTCCTCTGTAACATTAATGGCAGACATTTGTTTTTAGCTTAATGATAAACACCACCAAAAAAACAAAAATATTCCAGTTAATTGTCAAAGGATAGTGTTTAAACACTGACAAAACAATACAACTACACACACAACTTTATGGTACCTTACTTGTTCACATATATGTATTTTTTGTTATATAAATGTTGTATTGTCTCTTTAAATACACATAATTATAGATAATATAATTATTATGCTATTTATTCTCCACTTTTTTAATTTTAATGATTTGCAAGAGAAAATATCTAAAAAAACTCAAACTCACATAACAAACATACTGTAACGAAAGTGTGTACTCTCTCTCTCTCTCTCTCTCTCTCTCTCTCTCTCTCTCTCTCTCTCTCTCTCTCTCTCTGTGTATATATATAGTGAGAAAGTGTACTCTTGGGGAGCAAAGGACTACACCTCCCAGAAGGTCACACGCTGAAAAGCCTTAATTTCTTTAATTGTTTAATTACATTTGTTAATTGTGTTATTAGTAATTATCCCCTGCACCTGGCTATCATTGTACGTTAGAGCCAGGTGCAGGGTATTTAAAGAAAACAGCCTGTTCTGGGGCTGCTGTGTTTGAGGAAGGCTGCTTGATAGTGTGTTCAAGCGTATTGAAAGACAAAGCTATTGTGTTAAGCCTCTTTGTGTTATTTGTTTAAAAACCAGTGTGTTCTGTTTTAACAGGTAAACAGCTTAGCTGTCTTGTTTGTTAGTTAGGTTCCTGTTTCTGTGTTTTAGTTCGTGCTCAAGAAAAGAGATAGGTGTTTGTTTTCGCTGTTTTTGTAAATATTAAATTTGCACGAAAGTGAAACTCAATTTCTCTGGGTCCTGGGTCTTATTTAAAAAGAGCAACGAACGTTAGAGAGTGCAGCTCGATCTAATGTATTAGATAGATAGATAGATAGATAATGTGTGTTTACTTAGCGAGGCGTTTCTCTTTCAACTGTGCTTTTAAAGGATCAATTCAATCAGCAGACTTTCCTGGTGTTCTTTTTGTTGTCATGGTGCTTAGCAAACAGAACGCGTCTCCTGATCGAGATGGCTGCTTTTCATTGTGCTCTCGTTTTGTGTTTCTCTTCCTGTCACAAAAGCTTTCCAACACAACTGTTTTAAACCTCAATCTTTAGCTGAAGAATGGCTGTCAATTCACACGCGTGTGCAGATTACAACTCAGGTGAGGTCACAGAGGCACCATTATTCGTCTCTAAACGTTGTTTAGAGAAGTTACTACAACATGTTTTTTTTTAATCAATTAAATGACTCTTTTAAACCGCAGTGTTGTGAATAGCTAAGATATTTGAAACAGCGGTCCACGTCTGAAGCAGAACGGAAGGAATGTGAAAACCTGACAGATTAATTGCTTTATACAGAAGAATTTAAAAAGAAAGCTTAGTTTAAAAACAGACTTCAAACGCTAATGGATGAACTAGGTAGGTGAAAAAAAATGGCACCAAAGTCAAAGGACAACAAATCGTTTCAATGAAAAGATGACTTCGTTTATGGTAATTTATTTTTATTGCAGTATCCTGATATGTAAATCAATATAGTCATCTTCCCAACGTTTCGGTATGTTTAACATACCTTTCTTTGTCTATGCATTGATGTGTGTGTGTGTGTGTGTGTGTGTGTATATATATATATATACAGTACTGTGCAAAAGTTTTAGGCAGGTGTGAAAAAATGCTGTAAAGTAAGAATGCTTTCAAAAATAGACATGTTAATAGATTATATTTATCAATTAACTAAATGCAAAGTGAGTGAACAGAAGAAAAATCTAAATCAAATCCATATTTGGTGTGACAACCCTTTGCCTTCAAAACAGCATCAATTCTTCTTGGTACACTTGCACAAAGTCAGGGATTTTGTAGGCATATAGTCAGGTGTATGATTAAACAATTATACCAAACAGGTGCTAATGATCATCAATTCAATATGTAGGCTGAAACACAATCATTAACTGAAACAGAAACAGCTGTGTAGGAGGAATAAAACTGGGTGAGGAACAGCCAAACTCAGCTAACAAGGTGAGGTTGCTGAAGACAGTTTCCTTTCAAAAGTCATACACCATGGCAAGACTGAGCACAGCAACAAGACACAAGGTAGTTATACTGCATCAGCAAGGTCTCTCCCAGGCAGAAATTTCAAGGCAGACAGGGGTTTCCAGATGTGCTGTCCAAGCTCTTTTGAAGAAGCACAAAGAAACGGGCAACGTTGAGGACCGTAGATGCAGTGGTCGGCCAAGGAAACTTACTGCAGCAGATGAAAGACACATCATGCTTACTTCCCTTCGCAATCGGATGATGTCCAGCAGTGCCATCAGCTCAGAACTGGCAGAAACCAGTGGGACCCTGGTACACCCATCTACTGTCCGGAGAAGTCTGGTCAGAAGTGGCCTTCATGGAAGACTTGCGGCCAAAAAGCCATACCTCCTACGTGGAAACAAGGCCAAGCGACTCAACTATGCACGAAAACACAGGAACTGGGGTGCAGAAAAATGGCAGCAGGTGCTCTGGACTGATGAGTCAAAATTTGAAATATTTGGCTGTAGCAGAAGGCAGTTTGTTCGCCGAAGGGCTGGAGAGCGTACATGAATGAGTGTCTGCAGGCAACAGTGAAGCATGGTGGAGGTTCCTTGCAAGTTTGGGGCTGCATTTCTGCAAATGGAGTTGGGGATTTGGTCAGAATTAATGGTCTCCTCAATGCTGAGAAGTACAGGCAGATACTTATCCATCATGCAATACCATCAGGGAGGCATCTGATTGGCCCCAAATTTATTCTGCAGCATGACAACGACCCCAAACATACAGCGAAAGTCATTAAGAACTATCTTCAGCGTAAAGAAGAACAAGGAGTCCTGGAAGTGATGGTATAGCCCCACAGAGCCCTGATCTCAACATCATCGAGTCTGTCTGGGATTACATGAAGAGAGAGAAGCAACTGAGGCTGCCTAAATCCACAGAAGAACTGTGGTTAGTTCTCCAAGATGTTTGGGCCAACCTACCTGCCGAGTTCCTTCAAAAACTGTGTGCAAGTGTACCTAGAAGAATTGATGCTTGATGCTGTTTTGAAGGCAAAGGGTGGTCACACCAAATATGGATTTGATTTAGATTTTTCTTCTGTTCACTCACTTTGCATTTAGTTAATTGATAAATATAATCTATTAACATGTCTATTTTTGAAAGCATTCTTACTTTACAGCATTTTTTCACACCTGCCTAAAACTTTTGCACAGTACTGTATATATATATATATATGATTTGAATGTAAACAATAACAAGTAGTTGTCATGCCGTCAAAAACCTATAAATACCTCCAATGTTTTGATTCAAACACAGGCTCCCTTGAGAAAAATATGTACAACATATCAAAACTTTGGGCCGCTGGCTCTTTGAGCTAAATATATATATATATATATATATATATATATATATATATATATATATATATATATATATATATATATATATATATATACAGTACTGTGCAAAAGTTTTAGGCAGGTGTGAAAAATGCTGTAAAGTAAGAATGCTTTCAAAAATAGACATGTTAATAGATTATATTTATCAATTAACTAAATGCAAAGTGAGTGAACAGAAGAAAAATCTAAATCAAATCCATATTTGGTGTGACCACCCTTTGCCTTCAAAACAGCATCAAGCATCAATTCTTCTAGGTACACTTGCACACAGTTTTTGAAGGAACTCGGCAGGTAGGTTGGCCCAAACATCTTGGAGAACTAACCACAGTTCTTCTGTGGATTTAGGCAGCCTCAGTTGCTTCTCTCTCTTCATGTAATCCCAGACAGACTCGATGATGTTGAGATCAGGGCTCTGTGGGGGCCATACCATCACTTCAGGACTCCTTGTTCTTCTTTACGCTGAAGATAGTTCTTAATGACTTTCAGCTGTATGTTTGGGGTCGTTGTCATGCTGCAGAATAAATTTGGGGCCAATCAGATGCCTCCCTGATGGTATTGCATGATGGATAAGTATCTGCCTGTACTTCTCAGCATTGAGGAGACCATTAATTCTGACCAAATCCCCAACTCCATTTGCAGAAATGCAGCCCCAAACTTGCAAGGAACCTCCACCATGCTTCACTGTTGCCTGCAGACACTCATTCGTGTATGCTCTCCAGCCCTTCGGCGAACAAACTGCCTTCTGCTACAGCCAAATATTTCAAATTTTGACTCATCAGTCCAGAGCACCTGCTGCCATTTTTCTGCACCCCAGTTCCTGTGTTTTCGTGCATATTTGAGTAAACTTGGCCTTGTTTCCACGTCGGAGGTATGGCTTTTGGCGCAAGTCTTCCATGAAGGCCACTTCTGACCAGACTTCTCCGGACAGTAGATGGGTGTACCAGGGTCCCACTGTTTTCTGCCAGTTCTGAGCTGATGGCACTGCTGGACATCTTCCGATTAGAGAGAAGTAAGCATGATGTGTCTTTCATCTGCTGCAATAAGTTTCCTTGGCCGACCACTGCGTCTCACGGTCCTCCAGCGTTGCCCGTTTCTTTGTGCTTCTTCAAAGAGCTTGGACAGCACATCTGGAAACCCTGTCTGCCTTGAAATTTCTGCCTGGGAGAGACCTTGCTGATGCAGTATAACTACCTTGTGTCTTGTTGCTGTGCTCAGTCTTGCCATGGTGTATGACTTTTGACAGTAAACTGTCTTCAGTAAACTCACCTTGTTAGCTGAGTTTGGCTGTTCCTCACCCAGTTTTATTCCTCCTACACAGCTGTTTCTGTTTCAGTTAATGATTGTGTTTCAACCTACATATTGAATTGATGATCATTAGCACCTGTTTGGTATAACTGTTTAATCATACACCTGACTATATGACTACAAAATCCCTGACTTTGTGCAAGTGTACCTAGAAGAATTGATGCTGTTTTGAAGGCAAAGGGTGGTCACACCAAATATGGATTTGATTTAGATTTTCTTCTGTTCACTCACTTTTGTATTTTGTTAATTGATAAATATAATCTATTAACATGTCTATTTTTGAAAGCATTCTTACTTTACAGCATTTTTTCACACCTGCCTAAAACTTTTGCACAGTACTGTATATATATATATATATATATATATATATATATACAGTACTGTGCAAAAGTTTTAGGCAGGTGTGAAAAAATGCTGTAAAGTAAGAATGCTTTCAAAAATAGACATGTTAATAGATTATATTTATCAATTAACTAAATGCAAAGTGAGTGAACAGAAGAAAAATCTAAATCAAATCCATATTTGGTGTGACAACCCTTTGCCTTCAAAACAGCATCAATTCTTCTTGGTACACTTGCACAAAGTCAGGGATTTTGTAGGCATATAGTCAGGTGTATGATTAAACAATTATACCAAACAGGTGCTAATGATCATCAATTCAATATGTAGGCTGAAACACAATCATTAACTGAAACAGAAACAGCTGTGTAGGAGGAATAAAACTGGGTGAGGAACAGCCAAACTCAGCTAACAAGGTGAGGTTGCTGAAGACAGTTTCCTTTCAAAAGTCATACACCATGGCAAGACTGAGCACAGCAACAAGACACAAGGTAGTTATACTGCATCAGCAAGGTCTCTCCCAGGCAGAAATTTCAAGGCAGACAGGGGTTTCCAGATGTGCTGTCCAAGCTCTTTGAAGAAGCACAAAGAAACGGGCAACGTTGAGGACCGAGATGCAGTGGTCGGCCAAGGAAATTTACTGCAGCAGATGAAAGACACATCATGCTTACTTCCCTTCGCAATCGGATGATGTCCAGCAGTGCCATCAGCTCAGAACTGGCAGAAACCAGTGGGACCCTGGTACACCCATCTACTGTCCGGAGAAGTCTGGTCAGAAGTGGCCTTCATGGAAGACTTGCGGCCAAAAGCCATACCTCCGACGTGGAAACAAGGCCAAGCGACTCAACTATGCACGAAAACACAGGAACTGGGGTGCAGAAAATGGCAGCAGGTGCTCTGGACTGATGAGTCAAAATTTGAAATATTTGGCTGTAGCAGAAGGCAGTTTGTTCAGCTGAAGGGCTGGAGAGCGCACATGAATGAGTGTCTGCAGGCAACAGTGAAGCATGGTGGAGGTTCCTTGCAAGTTTGGGGCTGCATTTCTGCAAATGGAGTTGGGGATTTGGTCAGAATTAATGGTCTCCTCAATGCTGAGAAGTACAGGCAGATACTTATCCATCATGCAATACCATCAGGGAGGCATCTGATTGGCCCCAAATTTATTCTGCAGCATGACAACGACCCCAAACATACAGCGAAAGTCATTAAGAACTATCTTCAGCGTAAAGAAGAACAAGGAGTCCTGGAAGTGATGGTATAGCCCCCACAGAGCCCTGATCTCAACATCATCGAGTCTGTCTGGGATTACATGAAGAGAGAGAAGCAACTGAGGCTGCCTAAATCCACAGAAGAACTGTGGTTAGTTCTCCAAGATGTTTGGGCCAACCTACCTGCCGAGTTCCTTCAAAAACTGTGTGCAAGTGTACCTAGAAGAATTGATGCTTGATGCTGTTTTGAAGGCAAAGGGTGGTCACACCAAATATGGATTTGATTTAGATTTTTCTTCTGTTCACTCACTTTGCATTTAGTTAATTGATAAATATAATCTATTAACATGTCTATTTTTGAAAGCATTCTTACTTTACAGCATTTTTTCACACCTGCCTAAAACTTTTGCACAGTACTGTATATATATATATATATAAAAAAAAAAATCTCAGAGAGAGTCCATGGATTCACAGACAATACCTTGTTTCCTGGTACACTGAACCTGGAAGACCAAGGATCGGAATTCAACCTCAGAACTGTCTATGTAGTGTTCTATACCTGTCCTGCAAAACTATCAACTTTGTTTATGGTATATTTTGCCAAAAATGTAACACAATAAAATATGTAAGAGAGACATTATAACTAATAGTTCAACACTTTACAAAAAATGAACATAACATGAATGACCACTGATTTGCAGTTTTAGAAAAAATAAAATGAGATAATGTACAATACATTGGAAAGTAAATGGATAATCATCATCATCAGCGCAAAAATAGATTTAACTATTTCCCTCACATCCTTACAGCAAGTTGATACGCCCTGCAAGTGACTAAATAGCTTACTATCTTTATCTTGTCCTTGCAAACACACCTGTGTGTTAAATTATATGTTTCTTCAGTTTACAGACATTATGTTTTATATTATAATTACTGATATCATAAAACACTGATGTCATTGGGAGGAATGTGATTAGAATGTGAATGTGAATGAAGAAGCACACACTTTGAATCCAGCCAAATCAGAGGGTTTGGTTGTAGAGGCTGAAAGTCACATTTGCATTAGTCACAACTTTGAATATAGGAGAGCTTCTCTAAGTGAGCTTTTGGAAATGAAAAAAAGAAAAGGAGACAAAGAAATCTATTAACAAAACTATTGTCTGTTTTCAAAAGCATACTTGTGTTTATAAAACTGCCCATGCAAGTAACGCCCACAATGATGTGGTTTACATGCAATAATAAACATAAGCCTCACCTTCTTGGCACTCTATTTTGGTAGTACCTTTCTGGCAATTTGGGTTTGCACATAGTTTTCTTTTAGGAATAGAAATTCTTTCTAAATCTGACCTCTACTTTCCTTCTACTTCCTCTCCCACCTCTGACCTCTCTATCTCAGTATCCCTTAACTCTACCACTCTCTCCATCTCCTTCTGCTAAAAACCTAGGTGTTATTCTTGCCCCTCCCTCTCCTTCTCTCAACACACTCTTCCCTGACACGCACTTGCCACTTCTTTCTTAGCAACATCTACCGAATCCGTCCTTTTCTCACTACTTATTCCACTCAACTCCTGGTCCAAGCTCTTGTCCTCTCCAGATTAGACTACTTTAACTCTCTCCTTGCTGGTCTCCCTGCTTTGGCTGTCCACCACCTTCAGCTCATTCAAAATTTGCTGCTCATCTCGTATTCTCCCAACCTCGCTACTCTAATGCTACCCCTCTGCTTAGCACCCTCCACTGGCTACCTATCTCTGCGCGCATTCAATTCAAAACCCTTGTTCTTGCCTACCGCTCTCTTCACCACAATGCCCCCTCATACTTCCAATCCCTCATGTCTCCCTACACCCCCTCTCCGCTCGTCCTCTACTGGCCAACTGCTCAAGCCTTCTCTCCCTCTCTGTCCTCCCGTGCCCGCTCCTTCTTTTTCCTAGCCCCTCTGTGGTGGAACCAACTACCGGAGAACCTCAGGACTGCTCCATCTCTCACTGCCTTCCACCTCCTCCTTAAGACCCACCTGTTTAGACTGCACTTGTAGATTGCTCGACCTACCACTCCTACCTTGCATTCGGCTTGCCTGACCTAAGCACCATGTCCTGGACCCTCACCTAATGCACTATCCTTGCACCACTGTTATGTCACTATAAATATAACTTGTTGTAATCCTAACTTGTTGCTTGCTAGTTTCATATTGTATTTTAGTTGTCGAATTGCACTTACTGTATACTACACTGTATTTAAATATTAAGCTTGCATTGTAACCCTGTACTACCCTGTAACACCTGTAAGTCGCCTTGGATAAAGGCGCCTGCCAAACAAATAATAATAATAATAATAATAATAATAATAATAATAATAATAATAATAATAATACAGCCTTTAGTTATAGTAGAAAGTTGTTTGAGGTTACATCACAACGGGATCTTCACTGCTGAAGTCTTGTGAACACATGGTCCACCCTTAGTTTTTGGTCAATTTGTGCAGATTTTTAGTGTGAGAAGGCGATTTACGCACCCCTTAGTCATACCATGTTTTGGCCACACACTTCCTATAACGTGAGGACTGTGTGTGATATGTATGTGCTACGTCACATTCTCACAACAATGGAGAGATCATTTTGAGTTTTTAAACTGCATGTAAACCTTGCTCTTAATTCTACTGTAATTCTTGATATGTATTTTTTGTATATCTGTAAGTCGCCCTGGGTAAGGGTGCCTGCTAAGAAATAAATAATAATAATGATGATAATGCCATTAAAGTAAAAAATAGTACTTTTAATGATGTATTTGTTAAGTTGGAAACAATCAACTCTGGAGACACAGTGGTCCCACTGCCCGGTAGGGACATCATGCAAAAAATTGCATTTACAGGTACAGTATGTGTTAAAATGTTTGGTAATACAATTTATGTTCTATTTCCATGAGCCATTTATAGATGGCAAGAAGCGCTGGGATCCTTATGAATCTACAAATAACCGTGAATATGTTTACAGACCAAATCCTGCAACAGAAGCTGTTCGGTAAGCCTAGAGTTCTTAAAAGACTTATGGTATTGATAAGCAATGTACTGTATGTTTCAGATGTATTTCTTTTCTTAAGGCTACCATATTTTAAAGAGTAAGTTGCTTTAAATGTAATTTTAATCATTTTTTATTCTAATAAACTTAACTGTTACACATTGCCGGTGTATGTTTAAAAATGCACTGTATACAGCATTAATATAGCATTTAGATTTCAAGACCACATCACTTTAACACTTTGCATTAAATATTTTCTAAACAATGTTGTTAAGGCAAGAGAAAGGCAGACAAAAATTGAGCACATCCTATCGAGTTAATTTATTTAACTTAAATAAATGACCAACAATGAATAACAAAATAAACGGTTCTGTATATATGAAACATATCTATTTAATAAAAAGGAAGCAATTTAGCCAACCTTTAAATCCAGAGCAAAATACTTTACAATTCGAAGAAACAAACACAAACAGTACTCTTATTATAATTTTAAAATATGCATTCAAATTTAAATGAATCAATCTATTGTCATTCACTACGTCCTTCTAAACCAGGCTTAGTTTCTTTCAGGTCATCAATGTGGGAGGGTACACGTCCGATGATTGGCTAAAACAAGCAAAAGGGGAGGGGAGACATGCCACCCTTGACTATTATGTAGACAGTTTTACTCAGTGTTCCATGCAAGCCATCTGAAGAAATGGAAGAATGGAAATTGTTTGCAATTATTCCGAGTGATTCTGTTGTTCCAATATTAAGTTATTGTCTCTTGTTGATTGCATGGTCACAGAAATAAGATGGTTCACATTTAATTTCTCCACCTTCATTGTGTCAGTAGCTCTATGTGCTCACACATGTATAGCTATGCTTTGTTTAACATCTCACTCTGAAAAAGGAGATGTGGATAACGTAAATGCCTGATGAAAATATATTAAATTTAAAGATTATCGATTTTGTACAGTAAGGTTATAAAACACTTTGGTACAAATGTATAAAACCATTTTTTCCCCATAATATAATGCATTGACTCTCTTTTTTTTAATTCACAGCCCCATGTCTTCAAATGCATATACCTTCCCTTATGAACTGAGTGGCCCTGTTGGTGCTAACAGATACAGTGAGGACTTCTGTTGGCAGCCATATTCAAAACCTGAAATCATACGAAGTGGGTCCTCTATGGGAAGTAAGAGAGACAATCCTCAACCCCTACAGGTAATAATATTGTAGTTTTGTTTCAATCTATTATTTTCTGCTTGTACAGCAGATTATAAATGTTTCCCCTGGTTAATTTGCCCTTTAATTTGACAATTTTCTCATGCTTCTCCCATTGCTAAATGATACATTTACCACAGTTTACCATGGCTTGCCATGTTTTTAAAAAAAAATATACAGTAACATACCTTTCCAGGATTTACAATGCTTACCAATGCTTTACAATGTGTTCAATATGCTTTTATAGCACTTTGCTAAAAGTTAACTGTTGTAAACTTATCTACTTTGAATCCAGTGAAAACGTTTCTGAGAGAAATATAAACATTTTCTTATAATGATGTAAAATCAAGAAACTGCTCAAAACATTTGTTTAACAATTAGAGTGTTATAAAATAGATTCAAGATAGACATGTACAGTATAGTGGTCCAGTATGGTACCATACAAAGGTGGTTCTGAAGCAAATGCATTTTCTGTTCCTTTCTTGTACAGGATTGGAGGGTGCTCAGAGGAGAGAAACAGAAATCGTTAGTTTGCAAGTCAGCCTGGAATAAACCTGTTTCTGATGAAGAAATAAGAAAAGTGTTGTCGGGACAGTACCGCTCAACCTATAGGGAGGACTATTTGGGTTTACCTCCAGGTACTGAGAACTCTCAGCCTTCCCTCTATTGTTTCAACAGAACATTCCATGCATTTGAAAGATTGTATGTTAATACCTGCTTAGTCCTGAGTTTCATACCGATCTCGCTCTCTCTCTCTCTGTATTACCGGTAATGTAACATAGGCTACATCAGCCTTTATAAAATGAAGTGGCAGACCTTTTATTTATCTGCCACTTTGAATCAGGTTTCCTTTTGCTTTGCTGTCAATACACTACTGTGCACTAGAGGGGCACCTGGGCTGATCTAGCCAACAGTGCATATGTGTGTGGATGGATACTTGAAATGAAGAGCAGCTCCTTCACTCATTGTGAAATCTCTTTAACACAGACTTATACACAAACATGAGAATAATAATAATTGCAACCACTCAGAATGATTGCAAACATCATTAAAAAAAAAATATGTGGCAATGAAAATACAAGTTTTATTTGTAGGCTACTTACTCTTTATTATTTTACATATGTTTTTAATCTTTTTATAGATATGTCATCTACGTAAAGTTTAAGGTTTCTTTTTGGAAGCCACTACATATTTATACAGCTGATTCCTTTATTCCAACATGGTGTATCCTTTATACCAGTTTACCACATGGGTTTACAATGCTTACCCTGCATTCACTATGCTTTATTATCCTTTGATATACTTTTATTATGGTAAACTTTTTAAGGTATTTTCATTATTTCACTCCAATTCACTTCAATGACTGAAGCGTCAATTTCAATACAGTACTGCATTCCGCAACTGCAAAACAGACATGTTGATGGTAGTGCGTTTCCACATCTCAGATTTTCAAGGAAAACAAGTGCCTCCTAACTGGAAGAAGGAAATCTCTCAGTTGCCTTTGACTGAGTTTAGATACCGCTACCAACATCCAAAGCAGAGTCCTGAACTCAAGAGCTCCACCTCCCGCTATGGAAGTAATGCATCTCATCCTTTTCCAGCTAAAGGAGTGGGTAAGTTGTAACTATAGTTAAACTTGTCAGTTGCAACTGTAGAATTCAATGGAGTGGTTGGTTTGGACCTGATGTACAGAAGGGTCACCTACCTGCACTAGTGCATAAGCCACTTGCTAAAAGGACACTGCATTATTTATATCATTATTAACTAGTTATTAGTTTGTGAATGTTTTTAAAGGTGTTACTTTGCTTCAGATGTAACTTGTATTGATGTATTTACCTTTCTGTTGCTCCAGCATGTAATTTAAATATGTTTTCATTATCTGTGTTTTATATTAGCTCATTCTCCTTAGACTCTGTAGGCCTTTCAAACAAAGAAACATGCCTGTTTAGTTTAAGTAGACTAGCAGGCTTCAGGGTGATATCTTTAGGGAATGTAAACAAACTGGAAAGCCTACACAGTCTAGTTTCTGAAGTAATAAACTGTGCAGAATGCTAAACAATATAGCGATTTAGTAAACAAGGACTGTTTAGTACAAAAATGAACATGGTTATGGAGAACCGTAGCTTTAAAAACATTTAAAAAATAGAACTTTGTTCATTTCTGATGTTTTAGTTCCAAGTGTGACCCTCGCTCACATCATTAATCAGGAGAGTAAGAAGCAGCTAACTACTTACCAGAGGATGTTTGGAAACAATAGCATGGGCATTTCAACAGCCCTGAACTCTTTGCAGCCCAGAGAAATTCAAGAATTCCTTAAGACTGTTCCTGAGAAAGGTATGCACCTCTATAAGAAAAGCTTACTAGATTCATAATATAAACCTATATTTAGGCCATCACAATAGATTAAATGTGTCATGTTAAAGCACTTGAATGCTATATGTCCCAGAACATACTTTTATTTTTTACAATAACTACACCTCATTTATGCAAATCCATAGTTTTGGCGTTCTAAAATAGTCCCATTTAGTTCCTGAATATATGCGAATAAATGTAGCATAACATTATTTTCTTTGCAATTTATTTGCAGACAGAGCAGTGTTGCAAAGATTTTTGAAAAACACTACTGGCAGCCAAGCTAAGGATGTTTCAGGAGGGTCACCAGCCAAGCCAGCAAATCCAGTGTGGATGTCAGGGGTGCCTGGTCCTGTGTAGCCTGCGGTACCTGGAAAAAGCATTAAATCATGTCAAGTGGGATTTAAAAGAGCAGGATAAATAGGATTTTTGAGAGTGTGGAGTAAGACCTCTGCAATCAATGCTGCAAAAAGTGTGATTTGCAATGCTCTTTTCTTTTGTATGTCTACCTTGAATCGACAGATTCTGTCTGTAAAAAAAATGAAAATCAGTAAAACAAAATGGTATGTTGATGAAATGGGAGATTTTAAATGACCTGCATTTGAAGACAGTAAGGAAACAATCATAGAACTGTATTTTAAGTTGCTGTTAGAATATGTTTTGTGAAAACAGTTATCCAGCTGATACCCAGCATGATAATTCTGATAAACTTGAGGGGGTCAGACAAATTCTGGAAGTGGGGGGTGGGGGGTCAAACTTTTGATTTGAATTTGTATGTGCGCATTTACTTATTCTGATTTCAACAAATGTTTTTGGCTTGGATCATTTGTCTTCCTATACTGGGTATGGTA
The DNA here is from genome assembly GCA_030684275.1 of Acipenser oxyrinchus oxyrinchus. Classification (NCBI taxonomy): domain Eukaryota; kingdom Metazoa; phylum Chordata; class Actinopteri; order Acipenseriformes; family Acipenseridae; genus Acipenser; species Acipenser oxyrinchus. The sequence goes on from CM060253.1 coordinate 9,939,399, forward strand.
AAGTGACAAGAATGAAATGAGTTGATAACAAATGCTGAGCAATTAGTATTAAAATAAAAGAACTGTAAAGCATAACAGAATATGAAAGTATAATCTTGTGTTTGAAAATGATAATTTTGATACAGAAGTGTGCAAAGGAGAACCTGTGTCATATCAGTCATATTCAAACCCACCCAACCGGTGGATACAACACAGAACACAGAACACGGCCATGTTATAGCTAATTTCTACAGCACTCCGAACCTCATTCTAAATGTAATTGCATGCCTTCTAAATGCACAGCCACCTGCACCAACATACACACAATACTGTAAACCCCATTTCATTTTGTTCCAGTATAATACTGGGGCTACTGTCAGTTCCAACTGCAGTCTACAATCTAATCTGCAACCTGACATTGCATAAGCTTGTATCACATTTCATACTGTATAATTGCCAGTGACAAATTCACCTACCTGTAATATTTTTCCGATGATAATAATTGCTAGCAAGCATTGCTTTGCTATAATTTACACAAATTGCCTATGAATCGCCTACTGTAAAATACTGAGCAAGCTTGTTCACTGAAGCAGCAGCAATCTTGTGATGCCGTATTAAATTTAGATGAAATAGCTGGTAATAGTTTCAGCAATATTACAATTAAGTATTTTTTCTTTAAATATGTACATTTTTAACAGTTATGCCCACACAGTCAGACTTGTTTAATATAACTTCAAAGGGATAGTATTGCATTGATTATTTGTTAATAAGCCAATATCCAGTCTACTATACATTTTAACAATTAAACCATGTAAGAATACTATAAACATACACATTGCAGTGTTTTGTATGCTATATTGTACTACTGTACTTCTCATTCAGAACATTTAACTACTGTACAGCAACTTACTTTCATATGAGCTTTCTTATCTCAAGCTTTTGTTTCCCAAAGTGATATAAAGTGGGGTGTGGTGAGGTACTATAAAATAGAAAGCAACAGTTTGCTGAAAATAGGAAATTGCTTTCACTGTGCCATAAAAACATTTTTTTTTAACTACGAAGAAAAACATAATTGAGGAATGACTGAAACCATAAAAACATATTGTTAGCTTTAGTGCTCTTTGGAAATGAAAAGTGTGCTTCTTCAGGAGTTAAATGGCACCTCTCTACCCCATCATAAAAAACTACTACAGAATGAAGAACAAAGTCCATATTTTAAAAACACTGACAGGTGTTTTCCACATTTTAATTTCCTTATGGTTTTCTTTCCATGAGTGAATCATTTTTTGCCGTTCACATAGATTATAGATAAATACATAGATTATAAACACAGAAGACAGACAGACAGACAAACACAGAGATATAAAGATGAATAGAAGCATATATAATAAGCTGTTTATTGCTTTATGCAAACTCATGAATAAATGATTTGCTGCAGTTGGAAGCTTAAACCTCCCCTGTCACCTTTAGTTGTAATGCTAGAATTAGACTAGCAGGTAACATGAGCTCACAACAAACAGCAACAGTGTATGCTGAAGGTGTCCGTACGCATAGGCGAAACAGACATAGAGAAACAGACTGGAAGAGAACCAAATGCAACAGTGAGAAACTTCTACAGGAATGGGTCTCTGAAAACTGTATGAAGAAGAATTAAAGTACAATGCAGAGTGTTTTATAACACTGTCAAGCACGCTATCTTTCAGCCATGCCACTGGGAAAGAAACTGCGTCCCAGCTCAGCCTCTGGAAAGTTAGAAACCTACCACATTACCAGGTACAGTGCACTATCAACATAACTTTTATTTAATTACAAACAGAAAAAAATCCATTTGTGACTGCATTTGAAAAGCTAAGTATGTATGTAAACTAAATGCTTGCACAGCTTAACATGTTAGTCTTGTATTGGTTATGTATTTGCTTACTTTTTTTTTGTTTTGTTTTTTTTGTGTGTTTTTTAGAACCTCAGCTCAGTAGTTAAAAAAAAAAGTTTTTTAATGTAATGTTCAGGAAAAGCTGTTGGTTGTTTGTCTAATATGATGGATGAGTTAAATCAATGTTGTTTGGAGATTGTTTACTGTTGTCAGGGGACCAGCTGGTCACAGTATTGCATGGAAGGGGCATTAACTGTGGAGCATTTTATGATACTGGAGGGCCAAATGTGTATGCTTAGCACCAGAAATATTTATTTAAGAAACCGATAAAATCACAATAAAAGAGAACTTGGCGTGCTTATGAGCTTCCTGCTGCTTTTGCCCTGAGAAAATTAACATTATAAAACTTTGCAGTTAGAAAGCAGTTTGATTCGGAGCCCAAATCCAGCTGTTCTTATATAAAATGTTATGAGGCAGTGTTATTTAGTATGGTAGCTACCAGACCTCTGTCGAGAAAAAAACAAAATATGGGGATAACATGGTGGCAGTTGTATTGCCTTAAAGAAACACTAGCAGAACTATTAGCAGATCACAGTATTACCAGCAATGTCAATACAATGGATTTGTAACAAGTATTGCACAGTGGTGCTGGCATCGTACCCCTCTTGTACTGAAAAGATATGGTACCACGGTACAGCAAGATTACCAGCACTGGGCATTGGACTACTGTGATATGGTGTTTTAAAATAAAAATGCTACCATTCTATCAATGGGTCATATCATTGTGGATTTTAATTGAGCCTATTCAAAACTTATCCAGTAGAGCTAGTATAACCATTGTGACAGTGTTACATCATCTCCATTTTTTGACCATTTGGTTTTTTTAATAAATATGCAGTTGGTGCTACCATTTAATAGGGAAATAAATATTTTGGATGCATTTCAAAATACAGGCACATTACTACATTGTAGCTCCACTGTACTTATACCATTGTCACATTAGAATTTGCCTACAATAAAATATGAATGTGAAAAAAAACATGAATGTTGAATACATGTTATATATGTGTAGAGTTCCATTCTCACAATCACTTAATTATGTGCAAAGTGCATGAAATAAATATTACTAAATGGTAACCACAGTATAACTACTGCACATGTAGCTAATGATCATATTTTGGATGGATAATCATGCACTCATTGATAAAAGCAGGATTCAAACCCAAGACTCCTTGGGTAATCTTGTTTGCAGGTATATCATTGAACTGGAAATTTAAGCTGTCAGGTCTAAGGAGCCTAAAACTCTCACCATATTGCCTTACCAATTACAAGAGAGCATATGCTAACATTACTGCATTAATAAAACAGGACGACTGAAAGGATTACGTTTTTAAACAGCTTTGATTGTTTAGACATTCAGGTACTTTTTTATATGCTTCTTGTTATTTATTTCTTCATTTCTTTATTCATGGTTTTATCTTAGATGCTTTTTAAAGGAAAACTGGCCTTTAGTTGAAAGTGTTGTGTTTGATGGAGCTTGTGAACAAAACGCGGTGTTGAGAAAGAAGGAAGCAATCTTTACTAGCATAACAGTGGGGTTATTCCAGGTCTTCAAAGCTCAGCATCTGTTGCCCAGGAACTATGTGATTTCCATACAATAACACTGCAGTTAATATAATGTTCTGTGTAGCAACCTGCACTATAAAAAACATCAACAAAAGTCTGAGATTTATTTTGATATTCAACAAACAGTATATTCCTCCCATATACAGAATAGCCTTTTATTTACTCTTTTTGCTTTAATTTCTGAGATGACACTAGAGGAAATTGAATCAAGTAGACACTTGTTTTGACCACTGCCACCTTAACATTTATGAAGAAGACATAAGCTGTAACATTTTGTCGTCTTGTTCCATTCTTTCAGTTTACAGAGCAATGAGGTCTGTGAAACAACAGGTTTACACTGTGTATGTTGGCAAATACCACTGCTATGATTAAAATAGACCCCAATATGTACAGTTGACCTTGTCTCTTATGGTACAGGGTATGACTTGTGGTGGACAAGGAGAGCTATAAACTCCAAGTGAGGGCAAATTAAAAAAGAAACAAGATATACACATTTTAAGTTGCATTTTAAAAGAATATTTGGCTGAGAAGGACTTAATTATAATAAATGAATAATGATTGTATTTGTTTGTCACCTGTGTTTTGCAGCATTTTAGAGGCGATAAGGCCAGCAACTGAAAAACCTGGTTCACTCCAGCGCCGTGCAAAGACTTCAGTAGCTGGCTCCAGGTCTGATGCAGTCCATTGGCACTTTCAGTGGGAGGAATCGCAGAAAAGTGAACAGCCTCCAGAATGGCTGGAAAAGGAGTTACTGAAGCAGCAGCATAGACGCCATTCCATTAGCCTCGCTCAGAATGTAGCAGACAATGAGAATATCCTCCGATCTGCGGATCCGACAAGAAGTCTCCGAAAATTAAAGGTATGAAAAGTTAAGGGGCCATTTAAAAAACAAAACAAATTAATTCCTATTTTTTGAAAGGAGAAAAAAAAAAACATCTGTTCATTTTACCAAACTAGAAACAAAGTTTGAGTTTCAGAACGGGCATTTTTAAAAAGAAAACAAAAGTTGAAATGCATTTACTGTGCAGCGCAAACACATTTTTTTTTTCTTTTAAATGCTCCTTCTGAAATAAGCCCTAATTTTCAAAATGAAAAGGTTCATTTTTAGTACTGGCAAAATGCTTAGTGACATATTTACAGCTGAATTGAAAGAACAGTGGGTTTCCAAGTAACTTAACAAGCCAATAATGTCAGGATATTACTGCCAGGGTTCAGTTTATGACCAAGCATATTAAAAGTAAAGCAACTATAAGACCCATAAATAAAACATACAGAAAAATGCAAGACATGTAAGAAACATAAAAGCAAGTTTAATGGCCTAGTGCCAACTACTGTAAATAATACTGTAAATATAAACTTCCCAGGTCTCATTTTATGGGTAACATGACTACAGAGACAGTATAATAAATACTCTATAACTGTATAGCTCTTTAAAAACTGGTAATTGGCATGGCTTTTTCAGCCACAAAATATGGACTGCTCTGCTGTCCAGTATAACAGTGACTTGCAGGGTTTTTATTTCAATAACACTAATCCTACACTGTGTCTGTGTTAGGAGGATTATACAGGGTGCCACCAATGCATTTTAGTCAGATGACAAGGTCAGTCATGGTCATTGATGCATTAGTGACATCACCCCCAACACCCACCTGTGGTATCTCCTAGATTTATACGTCCTTCACATTTCACAGCTTTTCAAGCTGCCATTTACTGAAATCCCCATAGCCTAGTTAAAATGACTAAATTAGAAGACATTCATTGAGGTTGATCCACTAGACACTTGAAACTCAGTGACACCAGCAAGAACAAAAAGACAAACAACATACAACACCTACCTATGACGAACGGAGGCTTTATTGAGCAATTCAGCATGGGGTCAGTCCTGGATTTATCTTGCCCATTGTCTGCTGTTACCTGCCACCAGGTTTTAATCCTCTGTGTTTAATGTTTTTGTTTTTTTGTTTTGGCAACAGTATATAGTGACCAAGTGACTTTGTAGTAATGCATTCTTTTGTAAACTTTGTAAGGTTTTAATGGTAACACTCATTCCCTTGTGCATGTCTGTGGAGCAATTTATTGATTAATTTATGTATTTATTTTCATTCCACTTTGAACATGTCTGGGCTGTATTTCATTTAGACAATGAAAGTGTTCTTTACATAGAGGGCTGGACAGTGCAGTTAGGTGTTAATTGGTTACTTGGGGAAGATTTATAAAAAACAAAGCTGCTTTTTTTTTGCTCAGTATGTTGCTAAGGTGTTACTATTATACACTAGTTGAGTCCTTTAAATTAATAGGCTCTTTTCTTTTATGCTTTGTAAATACCTTCTATTTTACTGCAGTTGTTAAAGGTGCTTGAGGTATTGTTTTATATTAAGTATTCAATATGCTAACCCAGAAATGTTGAAAGGCTGGGTATCTAAAATATCTGCCTCACTGAACATAGACATAAAAAATATTACCAATGAAGAATGGCCTTTTTTAATGCGTAAAAAAGAAAAGAAAGCCACATTAGGAAGAAAATCTAAATATTTGTTCAAAAGGACGGCATGGGAGTGTAAAACATGGTGTCACAAGGTGTCACTGCTCTTTTTGTGTCCTCTTAAGACTTTTTATTTTCTCAAGGCAGGTGCACTGCTAGCTGTGTTGTGTAGCAATACCTTAGAGTAATTTCATGTCTAGTGCAGACCAATGCCTCAACAGCAAGTATTGTATCTATCAAAAAACTAATATAATTAATAATTTGCCACAGAAATATCCATTGCAACACATTCACAATGTATACAACACTGTCAAACAGCTAGGCCCAATATCTGTTGCAGTGTATTGTATGTGCTACAGACATACATTACTGTCATTTGGAATGTATTAAAAAACATTATTCATTCAGCTCCCTTGTGCCCTTGACTGCCAGCTGGTGTGTTCATGAAATGCTGGAAACATGATACAGGCAGCTGAGTAGATGGTTGAGCCTTTAAACGTTTCAACCAAGAATCTGCAAGGCCCTGAGAGACCATATACTGTAACCAATAGGCATGACAAACAACTCAACCATGTTGGATTTGTTAGCTGTTAACTGCTGGGGCAGAGGCGTACGTCACGTAACTCAGTATTTAGGGCAAATGTGCCATTCTGCCTACAGCTGCCATTGCAAGTAAATTCATAACTACCGACAAGAAATTGGATTTCCATCCAAATATTTTTTTTTAAATTAGTTTCTCACGGAGGTGCTAAGACTGACATGATGTCATACCCTTACGTCGATTTATAGTCAAAAGGCACACTCTCATGTGGGAACAGAAGTTCAATAAGCGGGTTGGAGCTCTGAGAAGTCACTCCATTGGAAGTTTGTGGCACTCAAATTGGGCATTCCAAATTGAGTGGAAAAAAGGAGGGTCAAGTTATTGAAAAGAGATACTGTATATATATATATATATATATATATATATATATATATATATATATATATATATATATATATATATATATATATATATATATATATATATATAAAAAGCTGTACCCCTGCTCCCCACCTTTTCCTCCCTGGTTCTGTCTGTTACTCCAAGCCGGTTAAGGGAAGTCAATTAACCCAGAAGGTTCCCAAAGGTGGGGGCCCACTCACAGCAAGACTGTTACCAAACCTATGTACTACACCTTTAACCAATTGTTGTCTCAATGAACTTTAATGCCCTGACTAAAGATACTGCTTTCATTTATTTATTTTTTTGTTTCATTCTCTTCTGTTGTCTCGTCACTAAGAAACTGGATAGCAGCTCTGAGCATTGCGATGGCCTGACACAATAAAGCCATCACTCCATCACATCTCATCGCTTTCAGTCATCACAAATCTGAAATGTGTTGCTGCTGCAGAAGAACTATTTTAATTTCATTATTAATGAGATGGTTAAAACCAGCAGGTCTTTAGACAGGTGTGTATTCTACTAGGAGTCAGAACGGAATATTCTTATTCAAAATGCTAAGTATAAAGGATATGCAGGTACAGTTTTTACATTTTAATGATAATATGGTGCTATCATGCTTGGCTATATAGATTATGATAAGAATTGTTTGTAGTTCAGTTTTTTTAATGTTTGGTATAAATTTGTGCAACAGTTAATGGACTGATGAACAAAGTTGCTGTTCTAACAGACTAATCCAGTTGCAAATACAGTTTTTGTTTTGTACGGCTGGGACTAAGTTTGTATACAGTGCTACGGGACCTTTATCAAACCTAGTACTATATATAATTTTTTATAATTTTTTTTTGTCACAAAAAACTAGAAAACATTTTTTGGAGGAAGAACATAACATCAAATTAAATAATAATCATGCAAGAGAAAATGCATTTAATTGTAAATGTATATTTTTTAAGTTGAGTACATCAATGCAGTATTATAATATGCAATCAGCTGTTATGATGTTCTGAATACCAGCTGTTATATCATATGAAGTTAGGAGATTGTTTCAGTTTGATATTGTTGTGTTTCAGATATTTTTGACATGTTTTAAGTCGATGTCTTATTTTTTGATGTCTGTGAAAGAAATGTTCTTTGCCTTCAATTCCCACTGCTAACCTGAAGAGAAAAGCATTATCTTTTCATAACAAGAAGGAAGTTTATTATTAAAAATGTCATCTGCAGTCTATAAATATTAGTCAAATTAATTTTCATGCCAAAGCATGACTAATGTTTATCCCTTGTAATTTATTAATGCATGTTTGAAGGGCTGCCAGGGCTTCTTGTTGCTAGGGAGCCAAATATATCCAAGTGATGTCATTGGTATCAGCTTAGGTGCATTTTCTTGAAACTTTGAATACATTTACAGGGCTCTGTTATTACTGTGTAAAAACAAAGTGAGAATCCCATTGTCTGGTGCTCATGATGACATTTATTGTGCTTATTTGTTGCTTATTTCACCTCACTCAGAACCCTCGCTCACTAAATATCATGATAATATATCATCGTTGACTCAAATGTCACAAGTGCACTGGTACCCCAAAACGACATTTTCTAGAACTCCTTCGACACACATTTCAATAAGGTCTTTTGATAACACTGAAAAATTTGACTGTTACTTCAGTATTACAGCAACATTCATTTTCTAGTGATGCAAAATGGTTGGTTATTGTTTGCCCTTTAACCCCATTCAAACCCCTTGCTTACTAAATTGTATTCCTGAACATATAATTAGCACATTTTAAAATACTGTATAACCATAAGCTGCTAATGAATACTGGGATTTCTGTTCTTCAGTTGAGCCCCTAATATGAATTTCTGCAATAGTGACTAGCAGAAAAGTGCTATTGGTCAAGGAGGAAAGGAGAAAAAGTTGCATTTGTATTCATGCAGGTTTTTACCTTTGCCTTGTAGCGCTCAGAGTTTACTAACTGGCTGGTGAGTTAAAGATTGCACAAAGTGTTGGATTTGAGTGTGGTTGTTTTACCAAATGAAAACTGGCATTGAGTTGTAGAAAATATTCCCTGTCAACATGATTTTTTTTTCATTGTGCTTGTGATTTATTTGAATGTCTGCCTCCTTGAACAGCATGCATATACTGTAGGTGTTATAAGATAAGAAGAAGTTGAGATCCAAACTTGACTGGATGAGCTCAAAGAATACTGAGGTGCACATATAAAAATAGAATTTTAATAACACATTTTTGTTTTCAACAGATTGAAGAGAGAGTATCACTTGGAAATCTTGAGAAACTCAAGGCGGCTTTTGAGGTACATGTTTTCATGTTTTGCTTATATCAAGGGAAAAGCACAGTTGAGTCAGTAAGAGACTAGTCCCTGCAGGGCAATGGAAGTATGGAATAATCATCCTCAGCCTGAACAGAGAAGCCTTGGGCTAGGTATTGCTTAGTATTGCTACACTCATAATAATGTAGACTGTTTATTTCTTGTTTCAAAAAAGGAAAAATGAGTTAGCCATGTGAAAAATGTGCGATATATACAAAAATAACAAAAAGAGACCATTTGAGCTATAACTCCCCTTTACTATCCTATGTTTGATTAGATTTAATTTTCTGTTATCCATTGAGGTAACTTGTTCTCTTTTAAATAAGTAATTAAAACAAATCATTTGGTGTCAAAATTATTTAGCTTTAAAAAATAGTAAATATTGCTTGTGCAAAACTGCATTTGGATGTTCTTTTCATATGTGTAATCTAAACTGTTTGTAGGCCATTTGGGAATTCAATTAAAATAAAACCAAGACAAGAAAAGGTACTTACTTGTTAAGTTTAACAACCAATGTAAATCCCCTGTACTATTAACCATCAGTGTACACTCCTGTTTTTCAATGCTTTTTTTTCACTGTTCATCTAAATGGAGCAGTTTTAATGAGTGCACCGCTTGTCTCCCTGTGCTTTAGGAATTTGAAAAGAATGGCAGGAGATCTTTGGATGAGGTCAACTTCAAGCGAATCGTTAAGAAGTGCTTAGGACTACGTGGGATTGTAAGTGTTGGAAACAGTAGCAAAATGCCAACAAATATAAGTTTAGGTCATGGGAATGTTATTTGCTAGAGCAGACAAACTATAAACCTGTACTCAAATTTGACATTTTTACAGCATACTGCACTGGGTCGGATAATGGTTTTAATCAAGCCTTCTTATATTTGGCCAGTAGCTGACTTTAGGCGGGGGGTAGATCAAATGACAGCCCAGTACTGTGACCATAACCTTGGAATTTAAGCCATTCAATATCTATTACTTTGAAAACACTGATTGACTGGCTTACACAACAAAAGCAGAACAAAAACTTCCCCTGCTACTCCTACCTCTGCCGTTGCTCATACCAACCATTCAAACTCCTCAGCTGGTATTGTATTTGGGAATCACGGTTCCAGAGCTTTTTAATGCATGGGATATCAACTGCTTTATTAGAAAGAATAAAAGTCATGAATGATGGCTACAGTGGGAAAGAGGAATGCTGAACAGAAGGTAATGGAGATAGACTCTGAGAAAGGGCCATGAATGTAATCATAAGAAAGGTATTTATTAGGACACACTTATTTTTATATTATGTTAATATTATGTCATATCATGTGATATTCTTTTTTCTAATTATTAGAGTGATGAGCAAATAGAAGAGTTGTTTAAGAAGATTGATTTTTCTGCAAAGGGCAAAATTCAGTGGGTAAGATTCCATTTAAAAGATCAAAAGATTTTTGTGTTTAGCTAATTTTAGTAGACGTTTTATTTAAAACATATTTTCTGTTAATTTTAAACGTGTTTGTTTACAGTTTAGCTAATTTTCTATTTTAAATTACAGAAAAAAGACAAGATGCAAGATGCGAATTAAAACAATTACTGCATATTATGTGTGTTGAATTTAAATGTGATTCTCTAACAGTTGTCATTCACTAAACTTAAATGAAACTTAGAAACATCAGTCACTAATTTCATTCAGTACAATATTTTTTTACAATGTTTTTTTTGTTGTTGCATGAACAGCATACTTACATACATTTTGTATTGCATACTGAAAGATGGCAGTTTTAACACATTTAATTACACAATTTCTTAATGTTAGTTTTAATTTTTTCATTGCTTGAGTTGTTCCCTATATTGTGTTTCTTTATGGATTTGGTTTACATTTACATTTGTCAATGATTTTCTAATTGGATTTGATTCCAGACTTCTAAAACACCCTGGATTTATAGCTTGCTGCTTCACATTGCTAGTCATGACTGAAATATCTACTGCTGTCACCTAACAGAATGAGTTTTGCACGTACATGCAGTTGGAGTATGCAGAGAAGGAAGAGTCTGAAACCCGGAAGAAAGAGGTCACCTTTGCAGTTCCTGCGACTATAAGAGAAATATCTCATGGGGACCCCATTCTCAATATCCGCTCAACACATGACAACACATTTATAACTGTAAGAGAGGACGGGAACATCAACTACTGGTGTCCCCAGCTAAAGCTAAAGAGAAGCAAGACTGTCTTTGTAAGTATACAGCCAACAGCAGTGAACAATGACAACTCGTCAAAGGGGTTGCATCAGTGGTGGAGTAAGGAGCATTGTTTTCTAAGAGTTGCTTCGGGCAGTGGCCCCCCATGAAATTAGGAATACTGACTGAGGACTCCCACCCAATGAATCCAAAAAAAATTGAAATGTTCTTCCTCTAAAAGCACCTTCTTTTGTTGTATGGTAACACAGTAAATTTGAAATAGAAATTCTAAATGTATCATAGAACTTATGTCAAGATCGTATGTGTTACATTCGAAATCACCCCACGCTCCTAACAGCAGCATTCATGTAAGCAAAATGATCACCTAGCCTGGAGGAACATTGCTTTGTCATGTTTCAGGGTATTTCTGTGTGTGCTGTGGCCCCCTGAAACCATATAGCTGCCCCCAATGGTCACAAGACCCCAGTTTGGGAACCACTGCCGTAGGGTTAATTTCCTGTTTTTATAAGAAGCATGGGAGAACGCTATCATGTCTTACAACAGTGATAGCACTGTTTCCTGGTGTACACCATAACATACATTACTGTCTTCATCCCAGTTTCAGTGCAGCTCTGTCACAGCCACGAATGCTGTCAGATCCAGCAAGGCACTTCATTGGCAGGAAACAAACAAATCAATGCAAAGGTTACATTTTTTAAGTCATAGTCCATTAAAGTTAATTACCTTCTTTAAAGCTTATTTCTTGTGAAGGTCTGATGCCCCATGGGTGCTAAATAAATCCATATCATGCAAACAGGTGCTTTGTTTTTAAAACAGAACATTCTGAAGTAATATAAGAGCACCTACTTAACTTGTTATTCCTGAGGTCAATTGCATCATCAGTGCGATGTAGGTTCAGACTGGATATTGAATCCATTGATTTTCAAAGGGCCTCAGTGACCCATTTATTATAGGGTAGCAACTGGTTAGTTAAAAAGCAGGAATAGAGTGTAAGATGGTTTAAAGGCAGGCTGGGAGTCTTTCACTAAATAACTGATTTATAAGGTCATCGAAGGACCCTAGGAAACAGAAATAAGGAAAGAGGTCCTAATTCAAACGCTTCTCTCAATAGCCTTAATGAGAGGCCTACATAGGAAATGGAAGTGCACTACAAGTAACATTAATGACATTGTTTTATTTGAATTGCAGACTTTAATACTGATGTTGGGTTAATTATCAGCAGCCACACAATGCTAGGCATGTCCATTCATTATGCACCATCCATATCCCACAAAATAAATAAGTCACGGATGTCATTGTCATACTGGTAAACTCAGTCACCTGTTGGTGACTTCGTTTTCAACATTGATCCAATATGGATACACTTTTGTACAGTTAGTGAGTTAGGTAAACACTTGGTTCCTATATGTATGTGCATATTTATTATCATAAGGCTTATTTAGCAACCAGTGTAGATGCTATGAAGTTGTATATATAAGGTAATAGCTACATATACTGGAATACATAGTTCTAGTTTATGTAATTTGGAACTGGAAATACTTTGTACTCTTTCAGATATGCATTTTCATTAAAGATATTCAGGCTTTTATTTTTTTTTCTGCAGGACAGACCAACAAACAGAAAGCCAAAGTGGGTAACTGATTTTACCACCATGCCACAATACAACAAGCTCATTCTGGGAACAGGGTATGCTTTTACTTTTGACATGTTATTATAACGTATGTGTGATTGTGTGACCTATGTCATGTGTTACTCAAGTGGATAAACAGCCTCAGTACATGTGACTTATTTATTAAAACCAATGGGCAAACATGTGAACTCATAACAGCAGAGATCTTTAAAATAGTTTTTTTGGAAGTGAAAATAAATTTAGAAACAAAGTTTTAGACTCTATTACATTTCTTTAGAGACTTTAGTCACAGACACACAGGGCCATTGGGAAGTGCACAATAATATTTATCTGTAGGGTTCCTGAAATCATTTTTAATCCGTACTGCTCTTATCCAGAGACCTCAGATGAAAAGGTTGACCTTGGCACTATCGGAAAAACTGAAATTGTATGTATAGTTTTCTGATAAGATGTTTGACAGTGGATCAGAGTACTCCAACTTTAATATAACGTCTTTCAAAAAACGGTCACAGGAGATGGAAGTTTCCAAATAAAAATCACTTCTTAATTTAAATAATTAATCCAGCGTTAACCATAAACATGTTGTAGAAACCTTTAAAAAAGTGCTTAGCTTCAAAATAAATTAAAATATAACCCTAAAAACTGCCCTGCTAGCATGTCCCATACTTGTCTGGTAGGTGACCTCACACAAACTCATTATCTTCACCTTTTATACTGTGCATTGCACATAATTAATTCATTTCTTCATTCCCACCAGTGCCTTGACAAAAGTGTCTCAGCCCTGCATTCCTCAATGGAACCCACAGCCCCCACATTACCTATTTAACTAACTATAAGTTATATTAACAAACTCCTTATATAAACACATATACACAGTATTATTGTAGGACAGAAGATTTCCACCACCTCCACCTTTTTCTTCATCACTCCAATCCTAATTATACAATCTTTATAAATGAGATGACAGTAGATAATTAACTATTTTTCAGAAAACCTCTTTGTAATGATAGATGTATTCATTAATTAATTCAAAATAATGTTTAAACAAACGTTATGATTTATACACTAATCAAATTGTGTTCAAATGCAGAGACAGAGAAATCCAACTGTATGAGCTGTCCTCTCTAGAGCCATACTGTCAAGTCAGTGGATTGGAGACTGTGCCTCTAAGGTTAAACTACTGGTGAGGAACTACAACACTTTTCTGCAAAATTCATAGCATTAATGTACACATGAACAATATAAAAAGATATGTTGTTGTTGTTTCGTTTCTGCAGTTCCACAGGCCTTGATGAATGCATGATTCTTTATGGAGATGACCAGGTAATGATCCTGTTTATTAATGTCCTTTAAAGATCTTACCTTGATTTAAGAGTGCGTACATATTCCATGTGTTAGTAAATCCAGAGCTGCTATCTCCTATCTCATGAACCGTTTGAGGTACGGACTTCATATTGTAGCGTTATGGAAACTTCTCAGGCAAAATGGAACATTTACAGATGTGACCTAGAGTAATATGGCTGGCATGTTGTGGTCATGTGACTTTGTGGTTTCATGGGGCAGCAGTGTGGAGTAGTGGTTAGGGCTTTGGACTCTTGACCGGAGGGTCGTGGGTTCAATCCCAGGTGGAGGACACTGCTGCTGTACCCTTGAGCAAGGTCCTTTACCTAGATTGCTCCATTAAAAACCCAACAGTATAAATGGGTAATTGTATGTAAAAATAATGTGATATCTTGTAACAATTGTAAGTCGCCCTGGATAAGGGTGTCTGCTAATAAATAAATAAATACATAAATAATAATAATAATAATAATAATAATAATAATAATAATAATAATAATAAAGAACAAATGCTTTTGAGATGTCTTTACATTCACTGAATATATAACTGCATTCAGTTATTCTGTAGGTCAAATTTGATTACTGATATCATACAATAAAAATTAACCCATGGCGCACTTTAAAAAACAAAAAATGATATTGTCGAGGCAACCTTGACATTGACCAAATATGTCTGCCATACTTAGGGGTCTTTTTAAGGTTTTGCATGATAGAGACAGCAGACTGAGATTGTGTCTTCATACTGTACTTGGTACACAGCTGTATTCTGTGATCCATTATGGGTATTGCAACCCACTGTTTTTCCATTGAACTGCCTCATCATTGTAACCTATTGCCCTTCCCCTTTTTTTCTCAGCACTTAAAAACATTAGTTTGCATTGTAAATAATGGATGTTAAAATTGAAAGAAATGGTCCCATATCACTTATTTGATACTAGTTTTTTTCTTAAATGATAGGATTCTGAACAGTAGACTAGACAGGCAGGCGATTGATAAAAATGCATCCATTCTCAAAGTGCATATCATCCATATTGTTTGTGTTTATTGATTGTCAAACAATTTCATATTCCAGGGATCAGTGAACATTTTAATAATGACTTCAGTCGGAGAGACATTAAGGTGTGTAAAACATATTAAGCTTAACCTTGTCATAGAATTCACCCAGTTAATGAATGCATTAGATGAAAGGAGTGACAGTCTTTAAAATCCATCTTCTTACATTATATTAACTATTGCAACTATTACTGGTCCTTCTGTTGTGCTGGTGATCTTTTGGTTTCGGGAGTGGGTTGACCTGTAGCATAGAATGCAAAGAAATGGTTCATAAGACCTTGGCTATTACTTTTTCTTTAATAGGCAGGGTCCTATTTAAAAGCAAGGCATTTTCAGATGGTTTAAATCTATCAAGAAATAACGTAGTTGCAGGAAGGACCAATACAAAGAAGGTTCTGAATAGTTTCTTTCCAGTTAAATACAGTTAAAAAGGTATAACAATTGTCTTTTCACTATATTATCATGTGTTGATAACCATACAATAAATAGCTCCACCTGTCAATCCTCTTTGCTGTGAATGTAGACTTTTTGGAAATGTGCAGTACACTGGAAATAAGGACCTGAAGGGTAAAATTCTCTTTGTTCTAATTAATTGACATTCAATTGGCAGAACATGGAAGAAGCTACCAAAAGTTGAAAACGTACCTAACATTGGAATAGAAAATGCTGTTCTTTCTCCCAACATAATATACATTCGGTGGAAGGTACACGAAGACTGGGTAACTCAGGTAATACCTCAACCATACTAAAGAGAAACTAGCTCAATTATTTGACAAACGGTTCGACTAGTAATCGTTATCAATGTACTTGTATACAGCATATTTTATGAGTGTTTTATAGGTCTGCATAATACCCATGCAATGGCATGCAAGTTCTGAAGCTCTTGTACTTCTGGTATACCATGCTTGCTATTCATTAAGATCATTATCGGCAGTTATTGACAGTAACATTCGATGTTGAAATGGGAAGAACAGAATTGTAATCCAATTCGAATGATTCTTGAATTTAAATTTCTTTTAATGTTCAACTTGCCTTTTATTACAGCTAAACTATTATGATTCCATCCGATCTGTTATCTCTGCCTCTAACCATGAGTCTACCGCTTTAGTTATAGGTATGTTTTTTTAATACATTTTTTTTCATTTTGTTCATTCTAGTTGATCTTAAACCAATATCAATTTTTTCTAATATTTAATTTCTTACTTTAATATATTTCTGATAATTATTTGCCATGTTTAAGAACTATTCTAGCAAAACATGCTTCTGAAAAGGGGGGTTGAGGTGATTAAGCATATTAGCTGCATTGGGCAGCACTAAAATGTGTGACACTGCTTCAGCTGTTGGCTTCACTGCACAGCGCAATGCTAATATGCTTCACCATCTCACTTCCCATGGTCAGCCTTGGAATCTTAAACTGGAATAAATTGGAAACTTATCCACAAAAAATAATCTCCACAGGAACAGCAGTACTTGTACGATATATACACACAATAGGGTATTAAACAGGTAATAAATAAAAGATTAGGAACATGACAGAAAGTATCCCTTTAAAGGTTTAAAGGTTGAATTTCATTCCCTACCCTTAATTAGCATCAAATCCCATTATCATACATGTACTGGTAGATTGTGCAGTTGAACTGTTAACCCTTAATATACAGTCTCTGGAAGTACACCTCTCCAGAGCAGCCCCTTCTGATATTATTTAAGACTTTGTCTAGCTATAACTATGCTTAGGTTAGCAAACACCTCTATCAGCTCTATACTATAGAGGAGGTCAAACCTTCTGTACAACTGACCACCTGTTTGAACTCCTTGTTGTAACCTAAAATGAGGACATCAAAGATTGGTTCATCAGCTAACAGTCACATACAGACAACAGTAACAGAAAAGTAAAAACGACATAAAAACAAAAATGTGTTGTTTTCAAAGGTTGTACCCTAGGAACCACTAACTTAGAACAACAGATGAAAGAAATCAAG
Organism: Acipenser oxyrinchus oxyrinchus; assembly: GCA_030684275.1. Taxonomy (NCBI): domain Eukaryota; kingdom Metazoa; phylum Chordata; class Actinopteri; order Acipenseriformes; family Acipenseridae; genus Acipenser; species Acipenser oxyrinchus. Next base: position 9,956,798 of record CM060253.1, read on the forward strand.
GACATCTGGAAAGAGGGAAAGGGAAAAAGGGGACCTCCACTGAGGAGAGCAGACAGTGATCAGACTGTGTTTCGAATCCACAAGGGAGTGAAAAGCTTTGATTTTTGTAAAGACCACAACCTAATAGTGACCGGCGGAATGGACAGGATCATTAGGATGTGGAATCCATATGTACCCGGGTAAGGAGCAGAACATCAAAGTTTCTTCAATGCGCTTGACATGTGTTTCAGTCAACCTCTTAAAGGGAGACTTTACTTGATTATAGGAAACCAACAGGAATGCTGAAAGGCCATTGTGCACCAGTCTTTCATCTGCACATCTCCACAGAGGACAACAGAATCTTCTCCATCTCCACCGACAATACTGTCAAGGTTAGTTCACTGGTTCCTGTTGGTTCTGATCACCAAGGTTATACCTTGTAAGAAGAGAACAGCATTAAATGCCCCAAAATGGTTGATAACATACAGTAAGTAAGCATCTTCATTGGGAAGCGCTGGTTAACCACTGCATGTGAGAGGAGGAAAGCCTTTGTATATGCAACAACCTGGAATTCCTTCATACAATATACATATATTTTATATCTATATTTATGCTCTGATTAGACTTGCCTTCAGCAGGTTTATCGAATGCAGGTGATTTTTGGGAATGGGAAATTAGCCTACTGAGAAATCCATTCCAAAGTGATTTAGTTGCCTTAATTGAACAAGATCCCAGGTATTTTTAACTGAATGTAAATCATGAGAATATTTGTTGTTATTTTTGAACATTTAAATTGTAAAAATGACTTAAATTTCAGTTTTGTATTGCAGATTTGGGACCTTCAAGATCAGTCCTGTCTGTTTTCAGCTGACGCCAAAGCCAGCCGAATTCGAGGGGATGTCTCGGCCTGTCTTTATGCACCAGCCGTTAAATCTCTTTACATTGCTGCGGATTCTATAGCTCTTCTGCCATTGAGGATGAAGTGGGTAGTCTATTATTTTGAATACAGATCAATAAACTTTATTCTAGATCATGGAATTTCAGACAACATCCATCTATTACATATACAGTACTGTGCAAAAGTTTTAGGCAGGTGTGAAAAAATGCTGTAAAGTAAGAATGCTTTCAAAAATAGACATGTTAATAGATTATATTTATCAATTAACTAAATGCAAAGTGAGTGAACAGAAGAAAAATCTAAATCAAATCCATATTTGGTGTGACAACCCTTTGCCTTCAAAACAGCATCAATTCTTCTAGGTACACTTGCACAAAGTCAGGGATTTTGTAGGCATATAGTCAGGTGTATGATTAAACAATTATACCAAACAGGTGCTAATGATCATCAATTCAATATGTAGGTTGAAACACAATCATTAACTGAAACAGAAACAGCTGTGTAGGAGGAATAAAACTGGGTGAGGAACAGCCAAACTCAGCTAACAAGGTGAGGTTGCTGAAGACAGTTTACTGTCAAAAGTCATACACCATGGCAAGACTGAGCACAGCAACAAGACACAAGGTAGTTATACTGCATCAGCAAGGTCTCTCCCAGGCAGAAATTTCAAGGCAGACAGGGGTTTCCAGATGTGCTGTCCAAGCTCTTTTGAAGAAGCACAAAGAAACGGGCAACGTTGAGGACCGTAGACGCAGTGGTCGGAGAAGTCTGGTCAGAGGTGGCCTTCATGGAAGACTTGCGGCCAAAAAGCCATACCTCCGATGTGGAAACAAGGCCAAGCGACTCAACTATGCACGAAAACACAGGAACTGGGGTGCAGAAAAATGGCAGCAGGTGCTCTGGACTGATGAGTCAAAATTTGAAATATTTGGCTGTAGCAGAAGGCAGTTTGTTCGCCGAAGGACTGGAGAGCGGTACACGAATGAGTGTCTGCAGGCAACAGTGAAGCATAGTGGAGGTTCCTTGCAAGTTTAGGGCTGCATTTCTGCAAATGGAGTTGGGGATTTGGTCAGAATTAATGGTCTCCTCAATGCTGAGAAGTACAGGCAGATACTTATCCATTATGCAATACCATCAGGGAGGCATCTGATTGGCCCCAAATTTATTCTGCAGCATGACAACGACCCCAAACATACAGCGAAAGTCATTAAGAACTATCTTCAGCGTAAAGAAGAACAAGGAGTCCTGGAAGTGATGGTATGGCCCCCACAGAGCCCTGATCTCAACATCATCGAGTCTGTCTGGGATTACATGAAGAGAGAGAAGCAACTGAGGCTGCCTAAATCCACAGAAGAACTGTGGTTAGTTCTCCAAGATGCTTGGGCCAACCTAACTGCCGAGTTCCTTCAAAAACTGTGTGCAAGTGTACCTAGAAGAATTGATGCTTGATGCTGTTTTGAAGGCAAAGGGTGGTCACACCAAATATGGATTTGATTTAGATTTTTCTTCTGTTCACTCACTTTGCATTTAGTTAATTGATAAATATAATCTATTAACATGTCTATTTTTGAAAGCATTCTTACTTTACAGCATTTTTCACACCTGCCTAAAACTTTTGCACAGTACTGTATATATATATATATATATATATTATATATATATATATATATATATATATATATAGTAAAAGATCACGCCACTCACGGGTTCGTGCCCCTTTAAATATACGACCCAGCACACAAGGGAATGGATTTTTTTCTGCGCTGACGCGCTATTTTTAATTAAACACAAAATAAAACAGACACAAAACAAAACCTAACTCCGTTTTGGAGCGCTAGCTAAACAGGTTATTCCCTGACTAACTCACAGGACGGCTAAGCCGTTTACCTGCCCAACACACACAAAAACCACGTGGGCTTAACACAGCACTTACTTTTTTTTTTTTCAGACTGCTCGGAAGCAGAGCACCACTCTTCTGCCTCCTTCTACTCAGCAGCCCCGATTCAACTGTCTGATCCCCTCTTATACCCTGCCCTGGTCCCAATTCCTATTTACTGCCCAAGTGCAGGGGATAATTAAATAATAAAACAATTAACAAAACTAATTAACAGAAAAGTAAAACAATTAAATAAACAAAAGGTGCATTTTTTTTCTTCCATTTTACTCTTCAGGGAGGTTTTAACCCCCTCCCTGCTGTCTCACACATCCCGCTGCTGTTACAAGATATATATATATATATATATATATATATATATATATATAATGCAAGTGTATACTGCAAAATACACACAGAGCAATTGTATTTTTTACATTCTAGGCCTCAGACTCAACCTCACCTGATTGTTTCCCATAAAGAGCCAGTTCTGTGCTGTGCCTACAACAAGGAGTTCAAACAAGTGGTCAGCTGTACAGAAGGATCTGTAAGTAGACATTGTGTTGCTTTTTAATCACTATTTATTTACCCTTCAACATTACAATAATTAATAACACTAATGAGCTGTTAGAATTGAATACGGCCACAATAACAGCAAAGGGACTGATTTTCAAAACTTAATACAGAATGTGGATTTGGAGTAAACTTACTTATTTCAGAAGTTTTCATAAGCATATACTATGAATGTTTGATCATACTTATTATAATTACTTTGCTGTCCATGCATAAATATGCTTTTACTATGCATCAAAGACATTACCAGAATTACTGACTAGTTCAGAAAAATAAACCCATACCATCACAACTGATCAGTCACTGGTAATTTCCTCCTGTCGGGTACCATTGTTTAAAAATTCAATTTTAGAGGTACTGTAGTTAAACAGAAAATGACTATATTAAGTTGTCTTAACTTGTTGTCTTTCTTAAGTGACTTTTGTATTCTTTAAAGGTAGTGAAAGTGTGGGATTATGAGACTGGAAGGCAAGTGTTCGAGTTCTGTGGTGCCCATGGCGATTCATCTATAACCTGTATGACCTTTGACATGAGTGGTAGAAGGTATGTCTATGTTTTTATTGCGAGCACATTTTTGAAAAATATTCAATAAGCACTGGCACGTCCAGTAATGTCTAATTATCTTCCAGGCTTGTAACTGGTGGAAGGGATGGGTGCCTAAAAATTTGGAATTACAACAATGGTCACTGTTTGCGCACTTTAAAAAAGGGTACGTTGGTTTATTTTATAATACAGCACATACTATACAACAATAAGTTTAGAGAAATATTTTATTCTGTAAACTGTACATTAATATTACAGGGTTTGCAATTGTGCTCAGAACTATTGCTCAAACATTGGGCTAGCAGTCACTTTAGACATAAAATGAAGACTAGGTAACCTAAAGGATTTTCTAAAGGTCACCTCCCTTTGGATGTTCTCTTCGGTACTACAGTACTCGTTTCTATTGCTGGCATTACACAGTACTGTAGCTCTGCTTAGTTATTTGCTTAGTCTATTGTCCTTTATTGTTTGGGCAGCAGCAGTAGTTAATTTTCATTTCAGCACATATATTCCTACTTTGTTGTTGCTTCACACACTCTGGTTTCGCTTCTATTTAAGTCTGCTATTGCTAACTCAGTACAGAATAGAGTACAATGTGAGGGCACACAGTACAGAGACATTTAGAACAAAAAGTTAGAAGTATTTGTGTTACACCAGGAATAATACATTGGTGGAATAGTTCAGCAGGTGATGTATTTAACAGCCTCCTCTCATGGCTCTACAGTATTTGTTATGTTTTATACTATTGCTCTCAGGGCCCAGTTACAATACTAACATATTACTTTGAAGGAACTCTAGAAGAACCAGTAGCAGAATACAGCATTATCAGCGACACAATGGACATTGCACACTGGTTGTGATATGATTCTTAACACTGTGATCTGTATGTTAAACTGTTGGTACCATTCTACCAGCGACTCATGCAGTACCATTGGAGCTGCTGGAGTACCTTTGTTCTTATCTTTCCAGAAGGTAAAAGTGACGAAGTCTGTGACTGCATTTACGTGGCAATGAACAGAAACACGTAAGTGTTTTAGTGTTTCTCCTCCTTGTAGGCTTTTTAGACGTTTTTTGATGGCTGCACTTGCTTCACTATTTAATCAAGTTGCAACCCTTATTTGATAATACAGAAATTTCACTTTATATCTACATCAGGTATGTCATGGCTGTTGGCTGGGACCGTAAAATTGACATATATTTTGTAAGTATTGTGGGTTATAATAATGTAGCTGAAATAAACACAAAGGAATTTGTTGTTTTGCCTGTTTTGGCAGTCCTGTTTTTGGGGTGCCACATATTGATTATTAAAATACTTTGCTTATTTATGAAGAGGCAGTGATTATCTATCTAGAGATACCAAGAAGTTTAGTAAACAAAGTTCTGATTGGGGTTAAATGGGCAATATATGCCCTAAAACCAGTCAGGTGCAATTCTTAGAAAACTGATAGTTTTGGAGTACCACTTCACTTGTGAGACAGCTTTCCCATTAAAATCCCTTGACTATATTTGATAATCTATTCAGGGATACCAATATATACTGTGAGTAACTGTGTTAAATGGATAACAAATGGTCACATCCTCAGCACCACAAATCAGTAGAGAAATCATCTGGATAGTTTTGGCATGACTTCAGAAATACTCCAGACCGTCCTTCATTCCTTCATGACATGGTATCCAGAGCTGTATTAACTATGTAACACAAATTTGCTCATTTATTCATTCATTTTTCATTTACCATAGGATTCAATAGATGCCTTTCATCACATTCAGAATCCTCAACCACACTGGCAGGATGACCTGGTAAATTCAAAAAGAAAACATTATGATAATATTATACTTGCAATGTTACTAGTTATTTTAATACGATTCTAACGCTTGTAATATTTTTATATCTGTTGAGAAGCTAAAAATATACATATCCAATAATAGCAATAATAAAAGAAACTTCTTTGACAACATTTCGATTAGTCTTTGAATACAACTGAGCAGGAACAGCATGACTACAGTCATTTTGTTTATCACAACCACGGTCTCTATATTTCCTCACTTGATGTTGATGTACTCTGGTGATACATGGTCACAGATGAGAAACTGCAGCGCTACACACTGACATTGATGACATATCTTCCTTCCCTAGAGACGTGGCCACACAGAAGATATTCTGTGTGTTGCTCAGTGCCCTCCAACTCTGCTAGCTACGTCAAGTTATAATGGAGAAATCATTGTGTGGAACATGATCTCTGGACATGTGTACTGCCGTCTGTATACTCCTACACCACCTGAGTGCAGTGATGGGAAAGGTAGGGCTTTTTAAATTATTGTTAACATCATGAAAGTGTATTACTCACCTTTAGGAACTGCATCACAAGACGTGGGCAAGATATCTAATGTTACAAAACTAGCAAGGAACAACAAAGAAACAATAACCATGATCATCTTTTCAATAACTCTGAGTGGCTCCTGCTGAAATTCCTCAGATAACGTGTTTACATTCATTTACAATGTACTCTTTGTTTAGGTGCTAGGAGCAGCTCTTGAGAAGCAGTTTCCAGACAATACGTAACACAGGCGAGATCAGTAAAGTATTTGTTTATGTTTAGGAACCAGCGTCATGTGAGGAATCAAATTTCCTTTGTATTTCTGTCAATAAACAGTACCTGTGCACAATACTAGTTGTGTTAGATTACTATTGTACAGAGCTGGAAAAACAAAATGTAATCAAGCAACACAGGTAACATGTATTATAGATATTTTGGTATTTAACAGTTGGATTGGATATACTGTATTTATACTGTATTTGTAAAACCAACCTTCAGTGACCACAATTGAACTCCTGTCTTTTTTTTTTCTTTACCAGCCATTGATAAAAGTGTTTCAAACTTAGTGTTCTTGAAAACACGTGCTCTGAAAGTGGGACCTGCTGCCTCTCTAGTTTCCAATGGACCTCAAGGTGTGTACCACTTTGGCTGCATTATATTTTGGGGAAAGTTTTATGGTAGTTTAAAGTAAAAACATTTGCTTCATAATATGTAAGTTGTGTGCCCATATATCTCTGCAACCCAGGAGTTAATACCTTATGAAAATTGCTGTTGAGTAGATGCACATTTTGCGCTGATAATCAGGAGCTCCAGATAATCAAAGTTGCGGTGACTAATACTATATTTATTTGGCATATGGAGATATGAAATTTGATTAGTTTCGGATAATTAGGTTTTGAATAATTGAGTGCCAATTATGTTTGGTCAGCTCAGTCTGTTGGGAGTTCCGTCTCCATTAAGTCTACTCCTGTCGTTATTGTTTTCTGGTGTCTCATGAGGAATGCCATATATGGAATCACCAAGTAGCATCATCTTGTGCTCCGTCTTTCGGGTGAGACGTAATTGTAAGTGACTCTGCAGCTGATGCATAGTTCACACTCCCTAGTCTCTGTAAGTCGCCTTGGATAAAGGCGTCTGCTAAATAAACAAATAATAATAGAAAGGACAGCCACGCTCTTTAGCTGGTGCAGAAAGACAAGCCAATGTAAATCTGTACTACATTCTTCCAAAGACATGAAACCCTCTCTTTAACCTGTTGCCCTAATTAAGAACTAATTTAAATCTTGAGTTTAGCTTTCGAATTCTCTCAGCTGGCCCGTCACTGAAAATCCTGGTCCGTCTTTCTACACCTATACCAAGGACAGATGTTGTGAGCTCAGCAGTGGTTGTTTCAGTGCAGGAACAGTAGCTTACTCAGGTTGAAGGAGGCAATGAGAGTGGAAGAACTTTAGTAACCTGAGATGTGTTGTTTTTGAAGTGACCCATGGCACATAAGTTGTGTCTAATTGAGTTGTGAACTGTCAGTATAACTTGGTGTAGGGGTTGTAGGTACAACTGCGTAGCTAATACATGTTTAGCACATGGTTTAGTCTAAAGAAATGTGAATGTATACTAAATATTAATAACTCCAGTGGAGTTAAGTTCACTATTTCAGACTGATGTAAATGCCAATGAAATAATAGTACAACTTCTTTTAAACTAAAAAGTACATGAACTCTTTGTTTTTCCAAAGGCTACATCAATTTCTGGAGTCTGTTCGGGGAAGGCAAACACTTTGCCACATTTCAAGCTGTAAGTATGAGTATAGCGATTGGGATCCTTTAATAAGTAGTTAGGGAGACCAACTTGTCAGGAACATATTTGTATACCATGAAAAAATAGGTGAGAGATTTACATTCAAGTGAGGGATCCCTGCTGAAAATTCCAGAACCTACTTGTGACCAGCAATACCAGCTTTTCAATCACGTCTCTTGAACCAGAAGGACCAGTTTAAAAACATCACAACCACCAACGCTGACCAGGACAAGCTAGCGGTATAACAACATTCAGAATGGCCTAAGGGTCTAAAATGCTAAATAGCATTCTTCAAAAAGTAAACATAAAACTGAGGTTTCAGTCTGCTCAGCAGGTATAGATTTCACTGCAGGTGGTGAACAAAAAGAAAAGGAGCATTGAACATGGAGTGTGTGAAGAGATGCCTTGAAGGGGTTTTCACATCCTCAATCAAACCATGAGAGCAGCGCTTGAACGGAATAGTAAATAGGTTCATCTATTAAATTACAAATAACAAGCTTGTGCAATATGACAGTCCTAAAAAAGTTTGTTTTTTCATCTTTTACACCACGTTTTTAAGCAATAGAAATGAGAAATGTTATGAGCCGAGACCCCTGCTGTTCAATAAGCATCTGCATGCAATTAAACAAAAACAATGTGTTCTAAAAATTAATAACAAAACTCTCTGAAAACTGGCCTTTAACCGGACTAAAACCAGTTTTCTGCAGTCTATATCTGACCTCTTAAAAGGAAAGAGTTACATAGAAAATGAAGTGGCCAGGCAATAGATATATTGAATCCAGGTATTAAATGCCTATTTTTAACATTATATCTTTTCAGTCGAAGATGAAAGTGCATATCACAAGCATTGCTGTGACTGCTGATGACAGTTTGCTCTATGCAGCGGACCAGGCCGGTTATGTGTATGTTTATGATATTCAGGAGTTTACTCTTCAAGGACCTGAAGAAGGACCACCTAAAAGTAGGCCCAATTCATTTGATATGCATTGTCCTAAAGAAATACAAACAACTGTGTACAATACAGTCTACACCCGGATATCCTTCACCTACTGTTGCCAGTGTAATGGTTTTTAAATGACATATGAATTCAAGTACAGTAGCACTCTGCTGTTGCCAGTGTAATGGTTTTTAAATGACATATGAATTCATGTACAGTAGCACTCTACTGTTGTCAGTTGCCATTATGATGGACATCTGAATGGGACAGGTAATTGAGGGCTGGATTCATGAGTTTAAACTGTATGTGTTATTGTTGCATTTCATTTTAAATACAGTTTAAGAATTAAACTACATTTGGAGGATATTTACAGGGTTTGAACAAAAAATGTAAAACTCCTGCTAGATCAGTTTGGGTGTGGAGCAATCCGCCAGCAAGAGACACTGTCTGCAATGAAGCGTTCACATTTCTGGAGGCGTATGTAAACATTTATCTATGATGAACAACTATAATTCCTTCAGGGAAGTTGGGGTGGAAACCTGCAGCAAAATCTTTCATCCAGAATCTTACAGCCTAATGTTAAGAAACAACTGCGCCCCAAATCCCTCCCTACTATGTGCTCTTTCGAAGTCAGTCATATCTGCTCATTGTGACTGAAACTACAGCTACAGCTGTTATAAAATACAAAATACGTAATGCATGCCCAACCAGCTAATCAGTTATGTCAGGGCTGCCATTTACATAAAGGTATGTGTAACATATCACAGGTGTTACCAATTTCTGGTCCATCTTTTGAGACAGCCTGGAGCACACAATAATGAAAAGTAAATGTGCTAGAAAGCGGCATCAATCTCGAAACAAAAGCAAAAGTTCTCGCCCTGGTTTCTGTAACAGTAAACCAAAATATATACCAAATGCAGTATTAAAAGAGAAGAGCTACAGACGTTTTTGTAATGGTTTTAAAAGTGACAGTAAATAAGTTGTTTTAAAATCGTGTTTCAGGCCTACTAAAATAATCTCTTTTTGTTAATAGCTGTGAACTATTGGCGAGCCCATATAGACACTGTCACCAGGTATGCACTGCCATTGCTTTTTTAATGTATGCATTTTGTTTATTCTATAAACAGTTGGCTGAAGCATGTCAGCAATTTTCTTTTCCAGTTTGGAGATCATAGATGAAGATACAGTGTTACTCAGCTCCTCTACAGACTGTACAGTGCGACTCTGGAGCACCGATGGAGAGTTTATAGGTAAATATCAAGTTATTCTCAGAACTAATATGACATGAGCCCATATATCCCTCAAAAGTAATACAAAAATAGTAGAGGCTTTAATTGATTAAAAATAATCGACCGAGCGCGCTATCCAAAAAAAGTGTGCGAAAAAGATCTTGAGAAATGGTGGAGAGTACTTCTAAAGAACTTGGCAAAAGAGCAACTGGAAAGTACACCCAATATTTCACAATATCTCAGAATGAAGAAATACCATCTTAGTCGCAAGTAAGCTATTTTTTCTTTTTATTCAACGTATTTCTTTCAAACGGTACCAGAAAATGAACAGCCACATCATACTTTTTCTTCAGCTAACTAAAATAAAATATCGTAGCACTCAATAATTTACATTTCCCTTCTGCTAACATAAATAAAATAGCACTCAGTAAGTTACCTTTGTCAGTCTGAAACTTGAAAGCTTACCATATACCAAAAGCGAATCTGTTAAATGCAGTATTCTAGGTTATTATTTCTTAGCAGACACCCTTATTCAGGGCACCTTACAATTGTTACAAGATATCACATTATTTTTACATACAATTACCCATTTATACAATTGGATTTTTACTGGAGCAATCTAGGTAAAATACTCAAGGGTACAGCAGCAGTGTTCCCCACCTGGGATTGAACCCACGACCCTCCGGTCAAGAGTCCAGAGCCCTAACCAATACTCCACACTGCTGCCTAATAGAGCACCTGGTCATTGACACTGATATATACACTCTTGATGTAGTTTTAATCTTTTTCTTTTAGATCTGGCATTTGGCTGAAGGAAATGCAAACGGGCAGTAGAGCAAAAAAAAAAAAAAAAAAAGTCAGGTTTCATCACTAAAAAAGTGATTACAATACAATTTGATATCACTACCAAACAGGTGTGATTAATCGATCGTAGATCGGATGATTAATCGATCATATAAAATGTCAAGATTTAAACCCCTAAAAAATAGTAAAACTAATGTTTATGTGTAGGTTTAACTGAAGGGTTAAGTTTAGTCTTAGGGTAAGGTAAGGATTCGGGATACAAGGCATGACTTCCAGTATATAGTTAGTCTTCAGTGAACATTAGACTACACTAAACAAAGTCCTTTTATCTTTGGGTTACTGGTATGTAATAAGTGTAAATACGCGTAGTATAGCATGTATATAAGCTGGTGATATTGACATGAATCAGCATGTGGGGATATATAATCTGTCAGTCCAAGTTGTGCAGTTCAAATCATTCCATCATACTTGTTTTGTGTTATTTTTAAAAGGTACTTTCGGACAACCTGAGAGTTGGAACGTTCACACTCCAGCTTCCTGGAAGCATCCCATGATCCCTTACGAAATTCTGGTTGATCCACTCAGCATGCCTGTTCACCAGATACTGGAGGGAGAGAGCAATGCCTTGGACATCATTAACTCAGACCAAACCACAAACAAAGAGGCCTTCGACACAAAGGTTCCTCTGAGATGTATTTATTTGGTATCATGAAAGCATATTGAAATAGGGCCTGCTTGTGAGTGCTGAACCCAAACCATAGCCTGAGAGTTACAAAAGTCACAGAGATTCTCATATAGTTCCCTCTGCAACAGTATGTGGATTTTCTTCCAATTAGATGGTAACAAGAAGATGCAATTAAGAAGATCAAGTCACTGAAAGAAAAAAATGCTTCTCATGTGTTTTAAAAGAGCGAGCTGTTGGGGTTTCAGGAATTTCAGTTAAAAACTTCATGTGGGCAGGCATTTTATTAGGTAATCAACTTCAGTTTTCAAGAGTATATATCCCTTTTAAGGAAGAGACTGGTCATGCCCAGACCGACTAACCCTTTTTGTGACACGTACAACATTTAAATATTACTGAAAATGGGAACTAGGCTAATAAACCTATAAATATTTCTAGCCCAGTAAACTAACACTTTTGTTCAATTTTGCAGCCAGAATCTTACTACCCTCCCAGAGTTCCCCAATTGATAATCAGTGATGAAGATATCAAAAAAGAAATTGACAAAAACCATTACCCACAGGATCATGGGAAAAGGTACTCAAACTAACTACCAGAGTTGTACATGAATCTCAAAATGCACTGTTAGCAGATTTATCAAAGACAGCTGCATTGTTAATATTGGGAAATTATTTATTTAAATTATTATGGTAACAGTTATTGATCAAGGAAGGCACCAGTGTTTTTTCAGTTTTTTGCAAAGTGTTTATGCCATCATCAGGGGCAGTATATGATTGAAAAAAGGGTTTCAAGCTAAAAGAATTGGTGGGCAAGTCTCTATACTATACTGACCAATGGAACTTAAAAACAAATGGAATGAACATATCTATATATTCGTATTGTTTTAATGTTATTTTTAAAATGATCTTTATCTTTCACGTAGAATAATAATTTAAAAAACAACAACAACAACAACAACAACAAAACTTTAGTATTACAAAGCCTGTCCGTCTTAGATTTCTCCAGCTCTGATAGACTGAAGTCAGGATATCTTTCAGCTGAACAGAAACAACAAATACATTGAATATGATCACATAAAGCAGTAAAGCCTATGCCTTCACTGATAACCTGCTGCACAATGAACATGTCTTAATGAAGAGCCTACCTGACTCTGAATGGCAAGTTCTATACATATTTGGCTTATAAACTGCAGCAACACTATTTTTTTCTAGATGAGTGCAGGCTCTGTTAGGTTAGCTACTATTGATCTATTATGAATAATGTTCTATTATATTTCAGGCTTCGACATGAAATATACAAGCACACAAATAAACCTCCAAACCATGGGGGCTCAAAAGCCTACCACACTCTGAAGTACTTTGAAGTAACGGACACCCCAGCTACATGCAAGAAGCCTGATCTGTCCGCAGCGGGAATGGACCCTTTCATATCAAATTACACGGAAAACAGTTCTGCTGACAGCGGCTGATTCTCGCTGAAGGGAAATGCTGCTGCAGCCGATGACCATCATGTTAACTTTGTATTCAGAATCTACTTCTGCACAAAACGTTATCAATTTGTGAAGGACCTCCTGTCTTGAAATGTTTTAACCTACGCTCAATAATAGTGCTTATTTTATTGAAGTACCTTATGATAGTTCCTTTGTTGATTATTCTAGAAAAGATTCATTGGGAAGGGCGGGCTGTAATAACAGTTAATGCTTTGTAGCACTGTCATGTAGAATTACATAGGAATGCACAGGTACTGAAATAGGGCTGTTTTTCAAAAATAAATAAATAAATAAATAAATAAATAAATAAACATAGTTACTATTATTAGAAAATGTGTGTCTTTCTCATAAGGTGCTCATAGAAATTCACAATACACTGTTGTGTTAGGATGAAAATCCAATTCAACAACAGTTCCCGCAGCTGGGCCCGCTGGGCTAAGCCCCCCCACAACTGCGATGCCAGACTGTGTTCCCTGCCGCTGGATTGGCGTCTTGGTAAAATTAATCAAATTAGGTTAATCTGAAATAATAAGATATCAAGTTTTTCATACAGTCAGGGCTGGCAGGTGGCAAGTCCTTTCAATTAAATATTTCTTGCTGAATGCCAAGCTTTAAACCCTGCAACAGATTTAAACTTTTTAATATTGTATGGTACAAATGCTTTACAATCACTGTCAACCCATTTCAGGAATGAATTCCCACACAGAACATAATTTACCAATGTAATTGCAACAATTCATTATAGCAAATACACCCTCATATAATTACAGTAAATGTATCGAGTACTGTATTATAGAAATTAATTTCAACATTCTGACTGCTGTAGCCGAATATGTCCACCAGACGGCGATGTGGTACCACAGTTAGATTCTCAGGCAGTGAGTGCAGCGGTGGTGTCGGCGGGTGACTGAAAACATCCTGCTGTACTAGAAAACGCTGCCAACTCCATCTCGCTTCTCTGAGCCTGGCGATCAGATCTGTGCTACTGTGTAACATCACGGGCACCGATCATGCCGACTGGTACCTGTCTTCTTGGGAATAAAGTAGCTTCTTTTTGTCTCATCTTTCTGTATTGCAGTAAGTATTTCTTCGCTTCAAAGTTTGCCTTCAGATTATTTTGTTTTCCGACCACGGAAAATACTAATACATATTTTGACAGTGCAGCGGGTATCATCTGTCTGTGCATTCACAACGGCATGATTGATATTACTATGCTGCTCTGGAGTGGAGCGTGGAAAACTAAAGTCGTGTAGTGCAACGAATAGATTTTTTTTTGGAATTTAAATGTGGGAATTTTCAAAGGTCGTTAGTCGATAGGCTTTAACAATAAAACAGGCCTCTTAGATGTTACTCGTAGCAACTAGTTGAGCGACTGCTCTTAATTCTTCCCAAAAAGTTAGTCTACGTGGGTTTTATACGCGGATTGCAGAGCTGTCAAAATAAATGCTTAAACCGCAATTACTTTGTAACATGTCTGTATATACGTGCCTTTTGCCAACAGTAATAATCGCAAGTTTATAAATACGTGTTTGGAGAGCAAAAACGAAAAAAAAGTAAGAACGCGAGGAATGCACGAATGAAGTAGCACTTTGTCCCCACATTTTTAACAGGGATTGCGGTGTGTAAAATGTGTGTTGACATTGCGCCTTGAAAGGCGTTTAGCACCAGTTCCGACAGTTTCATGCTCCTAAAGTAAATGCTGTTTTTCAAAGTATTAATAATGTATAATATTGCTTATGAAAACTCGGCAAGCTTCTGAATTTGAATGCCCATAGTCACAAATTGAATCCATGTATTTTATTACGTAATATTTGCTGTGCAGGTTATTAATGGTTTGGTCCGTAGTAGTTCCGTTTAGGGTGTATTGCATCACTTTTACTAAGATTGATTTATTTGTTAATATTTACAACTGATTAACAGCAGAGTGCGAAAACAAATGCAACAAAACGTCTGGCTCTCGCTTCTTTTGGCTTTTGTCAGTGTAAATATCTTGATTTATTTAGATCTTTGTGGCAAGTTTTGATCTGAGCTCGTTTTGGGTTTTGGTTTATAGTTTAGCCTAGTGCTAAACAAACTTGATTTATTTTTAAAACAAACTGCACTAAAGGCGCTCCAGCAGTGACATGGTATAGGGCTGTTCTATGTATAGGACCACATTCAACTATACCATGACCCAAAACTGTTGACATTAATTTCCAGTTTTAAAACATCCTAAATGAATGTGTGTTTCAATATGGCGCATCATTTGTTGTTTTGTGTGTGATTCATATTTAAGAATATATTAAAGCTTCTTTGTGAATAGGTTCTGTTCATTTTGTAGTCTCGTGGCTGGAGACTAGGTTTTCCACTTGGTTTACATTCTGTAAAGGTCATGTCATTTTACAGGCACTGTTAACGTTCTCCCACTTTAAAACCTTCTTGCCACTCTGTTACCCTGGGAACTAAACAGCAATGAAATCCATTAACACTAACCTTTAAGAGATGGGTCTGTTGTATATACCTCATTAAAGCATCAACCATTTAGCCTGATCGCCATTGATTACACAATAAGTTTTACTAAATTATGTTTTATAGTTTATTAGTATGATATTACTTTTGTTGATTATGCCTGGCTAGTAATACAATACAATACAATACAATACCTGTCCATACTGCATTTGCCTCTCACAGAAAAGGAAACACATCAGTAATGTGTGTTCAGCTTACAAGAAAAGCAAAAATCATCTAGACAATGTTAAAGCTACAGTGCTCTACAATGTTGTTACATTTTGTGGTATTCTTTTTATATCCTTCAGGGGTGGAAACGACTCGTACTGCTTAGCAGTTTCACCCATTCCAGGTTTTAATACAAGCTTGGTTAACCACAGTGTATTTCAGGTGTCTCATAGTAAAACCACGAATGGATCAAACCTCTATGTCAGGGGTCTCCAGTCCTGGTCGTGGAGGGTCGGTGTCCCTCCTGGTTTTTGTTCCAACTGTACCCTAAATTAATTAATTGGACCAATTAAGCTTCTAATAAGCACTTAATTTGTTCAACTAAGTTTTGTTTCATTTAGAATTGATTATTGTAATGCACTTTTTTCTGGTGTCCCAAAACGTGTGGTATCCTGCTTGCAGCTTGTTCAGAATGCCGCTGCTAGAATTCTGACTAAAACCAGGAAAAGCGAACATATTAGCCCTGTTTTGGCCTCTTTACACTGGCTCCCTGTGCAGTATAGACCTGATTTTGCTGTTAACTTACATTGCTGTGGATGGATTAACACCTAGTTATTTGCAGGAGTTACTGATCACAGGATGCAGGGCTGCTGGTTATTCCTAGGGTCAACAAAAGCAACACAGGAGGTAGGGCTTTTTCTTGTAGAGCTCCTAAATTATGGAATGCTGTGCCTTCGTCAGTGGGTTTTAATGAAACTCTGTGTGTATACTGTTATTTAAACGGTCTGACTGCTGCAGTTGTATGTGTGACATGCTATACAAATGCATTGTGGTTTGTTCTTTTTTTCTGCTATGTACTGTACAGTGCTTTGCGATACTTTTGTGTAAAAAGCACTATATAAACTGCTCTCTGTAATCCCTAGGGTTGCCACCAGGCCCCATTATTCCGGAACACTTTGGGACAGGAGGGGGTTTTTAAGTTGCACTTAAACTGAAAGAAATAAACATATGAATTGAGCACTTAAACCACTTAAACACTTGCTTAATTTATACTGCTTCTTCATTAACCGAATCATTGTGATAATTCAAATCTTACAAAATAACCACAAAATTTTTTTTTAGTAATATATAGCCCTAATTTACACTGACTCTCCCAATTAAATAATAACACTGATCAGGTGTTCACGCTGTCTGGTGTCAGGAATAGTGAACAGCTGGTATATATAAAGAAACTTTAAAAGATATGTATAAAAACTATTAATAAATAAATAGTGATGTTGGTATTTATTTATTTAGTTTGTTAAAAGTTATTATTGTATTGTCATGCTGCCGAGATAATTAATCAACAGAATCAATTTAGCAAAGGTTTAGCACTCAATTCACGTGTTGATTTCCTTCAGTTTAAAGGCAACTGTTCTGTCTCGCAGTGCTCCGGAATTATGGGGTCAGGTGGCAACCCTAGTAATCCCTGTCCTTTTAAGTTTATTCTTGTTAAATTAACAGACCTTTTTGATCAAGTTGATTTTTACCATCCAATTACCCACCCCCTTATTGTATGCTTGTCACTACTCTGTGTGTCAAAACTACGTGTTTCTGCTGTTGCTGCAGAAGTAGATTAGAAATAACCTCTTAGAACTCTCTCTTTGAAAGGGGCAATGTTCAAGCTAAGCTGGGTATGTTTATAAGGCCATGTGACAGACTGGAGGCTCTGCACATGGGTGCACGTGTGTGTATGAGAGTTTGGTGACTGGCGGCCATCTTGGTAAAGGAAGCTGGAAACAAGATGGCCACCCTTGAACAGCCACATGGCATTGTTTAATTGTTTGGTTGTTTGATTAGTTGAGTGATCAAACGTAGTGGCGGGCAGTCAAGACTGGGCAGATGCATTTGTATTCAGCAAAATAAATCAAACCAGGAACAATCAAAAGATTTAAACAAAAACCCTTCAAACTCTTCAAAACAAACAAAATATAACACCCAAGCTTTGGCTATCTGATTTTCCTGCAGGAAAACAGATGCTGGGCACTGTAGGCAGATATCTGATTGACTGTGTTGCTTTAAATATTCATAGCCTTGCAAGAATTCAAGAAATGTTATGCATACAATGAAGTAAACGGGAACCTTTTCCCTTGTTATTCATATAAAGGACCATGGTAAGGTTCCGTAGAGATTTTCCCACTTAATAATAATAATCATAATAATAATAATAATAATAATCATAATAATTGAATTTAAATAGAGCACCTTTCACACCGAAGTGTCCCAAGGGGCTGCACAATAAAATGTCCACAAATTTATAAACATTGTAAACTTCAATACAAACCAGATAAAAGCAGAATTTCCCAAATACATTGGTAAACAGTGTAAGCATAAAAACAAGATATAGAATCTCAGTTCATATTTCAAAACTTAGGAAGCCTAAGAAGAGAAGACAGCTGAAAAAAGGTATGTTTTGAGAGAAGTTTTAAACAGAGAAACTGAAGTAGAATTTTGAATGCAGCAGGTCAGAGAGTTCCATAAGAAAGGGGCAATGCAACTAAAGCTGCGCCCACCTAAGAGTAATTCACTTAGGTGAAATGCATTTAAGAAGTTCTGAATAGAACATGATGCTCTGTCTGCTCACCTGAAGTCTTTTATATGAGTGAATATGAATCTGCCTCCACACATACATCATCATGGCAACCACATGCATTGGGTGGCAGACTGTAATTCCAGGTATTTTGTTTATCCAGGATAGGTGTAGCCTTCTGCATAAACTACTGTTGTTTCCCTTCTTGCTGCAATATACTATATTTCTCTCTATTATTACTTAACAATAACTACATTTGGTCTTTCAGTACCCCCAGCTGTTAGCATAATTTTGAGTAAAATCATTTTTACTTTCACAAAGCCATGTTCAATATTGGCCAAAGGTTTGGTACTTGGCACATTCTCAAAAGCTTGATTGAAAGACACTCTGAAAACATTTCTGAATGAATCATGAAATGAGAATTTACATTGCTAAGTGGTGTATTTTCATTAGGGACTGACAAGATATTTTTGGAACCTTTGCTGTAGGCTATTGATTGCTTGGCGCACACATTTATGTTTGATTCATTCCATGATCCAATCTTCTAAATTACTCAGGGTCTTGAGAAACTGATACATGTTCTCTGTATAACTTTGAAGTTTGGGAACGCAAAAGCCTTGCGACTATCTCAGAAATGTGGTATATACAAAATTAAAGAGCCCAGGATACCGTATTCCTTCGAATTTAAGATTGAGCCCAAATTCACCACGCTCCATTTGAGGAAAAAACATCAAATAAATATGCATTTGCAAAGATACAACTTCAGTTACGCTGTTGTATCGTACAAAACTGACACGAAACAGTGTTGTTGTAGATTAACCATGGAGCGTGTTTATTGTGCTGCGTACTGTATAATACTTAAGATGGTGTCTCTATCGTACACGTACCACTCACTCACTTACAGCATCACGCATCCTGGCAACAGCAAGCATGACATCAGGCAACATTTAACCCAGCAACCACAACAGCATTGACAGCATTGCAAACACAACAGTCAGAGCCAGTTTTTCTCCCAATTTGTGAACTGTGGTATTGCTTGGCATGTCGAAAACTACAGGGGTCTGATCAGCATTTCTGATCTGCCCAAGCTGGTACGGTTTGTTAGAAACGCTGAAATTGTGAAAGCTTCTCTTGGTATTCCTCAGGAAGCTAATGACGCTTCTTTTAAAATGGCTGCCTGTGTAACATGGATGATTTGAAATCGGGCAGTGACGTTTTGGTTCATTTTTTGTCAGCAGTAAGTCACGTTGCTGCTTGTGTATTAAGGCAGACATCTTTGTTGTCTTTTCTCCGCAGTCACCTTGTTGTTTGTGTACTCGGATAGTCACGTCTTCTGTTGGCGATTTTAATAGATGCATCACTATACTGTACTCTAATTTAAGATGCAGGCTATTTTTGACAAGCAAAAAGTGGTCAAAGTGCTTCTTAAACAGTATATTAAAATGAAAAAAAATTCTTACCTGCTATGGCAGTAGAGAAGGGATATATTTCTTTTATAAGCCCAAGTTAATTGATAATATATTGGGCTATCGGTGACTATATTTGAAGAGTGGATGACCTTTTATTGGCTCGGTTTACACACAGGTTAGAAACTCTAAATTCTCTCTCCACTGTCTTGACTTATGTAACGTAGCAGCACATACCACACACATTCCTCACGCTATAGGTAGTGCGCTGCCAAAACATTTGTACGACTTTAAAGGGAGGGAGGGAATCCCATTTGTGATGTAACCTAGAGCAACTTTCTACTACAACTAAAGGCCATACCAAGCAATCCTTTATTATCTGAGATCTGCTGGAGGTAGCCCTGGCAAACCTCTTTGACCAAATAGGAAACAAGTGTACAGTACGAGGGCTTATAGTTTAGTTGTTTTATAAGCAAGGTTATAAAAAAATACTGAAGCTACTACAAATTTAAAAAAAAAAATGCAGCCCATTGCAATAAATAAATAAATAAATAAATAAGGAAGCCTTTTGCAAAGCACAGATAGTTTTGTTATCTTTGTGTTTGGTGATCAGATAGCCGATTGCTTTAAGCTTAGACTTTTCTGTCCCTTTGCTATAAGATGCACTAAACTACACTAGCTTTAAGTAGTATCTATCATGGGTACCTAGCAAGGACAAAAGTAAAGTTTGTACCCCAAAATGTTTTCAATTAGCATTGCTGGGAATTCGTTGCCAGTGGCTTTATTATGCGGGCTGCCGACAGCACCAGGCTTGAACATCCAGCTAGAGTTCAAGTAAAATCTTTTAAAGCTAATTCATTGAGCAAGATTTGTTTTAGAAGAGCGAATTTGTTAAGAAAGACACATATGAGTAAGGGCCTGTGAGAATTGCGGACATTTTCTTTAAAATTCACGGCATTGTCACGGGTAAAGTATCGTATTGTGCACGGAAATATAAAAATAAATTGTGTGTACAGTTTATTATTTTTTTTAAACAGCAAATATGCAGAAAAATGCACCGACATCAAAATTAACATCAAAGTTACTCAAGAACTTTACAATAGCTTGTGAAACGGTGTTGTAAGTCACAGCCTGTAGGTAAAGTGTATCTGCAGGACAGCTTTCAGTTCTACTACGTCAGGTGCATGTTCATCATTTAAGTCTCGCAAAACAAATAAAATGTGTAACCCATACTGATCTTGTGCATTTGTTCACGTCTCAGCTGGGCTGATGAAGGAATCACTCCACCATTTGCTACACTCTCTCTGAAGAATTTCCGTAACTTTTGGTTGTCCAGTTTTTCAAAAGGGATATTTCTGAAAACAAACGCCTCTGTCAGGTCAAAATTTAATAAGTGGACTTTTGGAACATAGAAGTCACCGTTTTTTATTTCTTTGCAAGTAAAGCAGTTGCAGTACTGCTCTGGATTTCCGCCTTTCTCTTTTCGGTGAATCTAAATGCTGGTCAACAGACGAGTTTCTGCAGTGATCTACAGTAACATTGCATGACATACAGAACAAGAGCTTACCATTAATGTGATTTTTAAAAAAAAATTTGTATGAAATACAAGTAATTATGAAATTATTTTTATTTCTTAAGAATATTGTAAAAATCGTGGCATTGGGCTAATTTCACGATTTCCGTGCAGCCCGTGAAATCGTGATTTTCACAGGGCCTTGCATATGGGGCTTAGCATCTACTGATAAATGTGTTGAACTCATGGACTATACTGGATAACAACAACATAGAAAACTACATGGAAACCCACACTACCCAAAAGATACTACCAAAATAGCATGAGAAAAAGGTGAGACTTATATTTCTTTTTCCATGGAAACCCAGCCACTGTTAACACTGTTGCGATACAGAATGCAGTATTACAGATTCTACTGTGTTTTTTAAACTTCATTTTAAAGCTTTAGCTCTCATCTATGCAGATGGAATTGTATTTAATATCTCATCTATGTTTTAGAGACAAACAGAAAACCTACATCTGCATAATCCAAGTCAACAGTCAGGTTTCAACAAATGTCTGCATTTATTCATTCTGAAACAGCTGTCTAAATTCATCTTATTCCATCTCTGCTGACTGTTTATTTGGTCTGTATATCCAATTGGTGTGTCTAATTATACTATACTCACTCAAAGGGTCTGTCTGAAAAGAAATATTCAAAAGGTTCAGGTAAACAAAGAGAAATTCTGCTGAAAAGGCTAGAGATGCAGTTTTTAATGCGTTTTTATCAGTAGACAGCATCCTTCAACACTTACTGGGATAGATACATGAATGGAGAATGACTTGGGGTGAGGCTTTCATCTACCCATCTCTAAACCCCTGTTTAAATATCGTGCTATGGAATCCCTGAATTGATGCTCAACCCATTTTAAATTAAAAAAAAAAAAAAAAAGATTTAGATAAGCAAGTCGCCTCCCAGAGGATCAGTGACGCTCCAGAATGTTATCGATTTACCAGGAATACAGAATAACTGCTCTGTTAACCTACTTAATGATATACATGTTTATTTATTTGTTTATTTATTAAAGCTTCCCTAGAAACAGCAACGCTTGCAGATGGTTTCAGGTGGTAGCAGGAGAATGCGATCTTTAGTTCACGTTCGTGGTTGATTGGCAGGAGGGCTTCAAGGAAGGAGGCAGCGTGTCTGCTGCTGAAACTACCATTAGAGAATGTAAAAAAAACTGCCTGATTTCCAACGAAGAACAAAGCAGGCTAAACTATGGAAGCGTGTAATTAAGCCACCCAGGAATCCAAAGTACTTCATGTGGGACAGTAGCTTTATTTTTATCGTTATCCTTACGGTCATCTGAAAATAAAACCCTACGGCTCTTTTGAAAAACACATCAAAGGGTATTTCTTTTTGAGTGCGTCTTTTGTTGATTGGCAGCCCAGTTCTCCTGCTAGCATAATATACAGCAGCATACCCAGTACTGGTGAGTAAGCACAGAAATAAACCTGTTCAGTATATTACAAATATATAGATACATAGTTTTTTAAACGCATACAGAAGATTTGTAGTGCAGGACCTTTTTTTGTTTCTTTTTCAATCCTGTATAGCAGTAGCGGTAGCATCAGAGAGTCTTTTTACCGATTTTTCCAGGACAATGTTTTTAGACACAAAATACAGTGAGTTCTCATAATCTCAGATTATGTGCAACATTTATAGTTTATCGGATTATACATGATAAAAGATTTGTGACCATTCAGCTGTGTAGAGATATTTAATTCACTAACTCTCAGATGCAAAGGGGGCTGATAGTCTTATAAAAATCACCTCACTGGATCTCTGAGTGACTCACCTGGTGCAGTAAACTCAGAGCAGTAAATGTTTCCCATTTATTCACATCTTTTTTTCCTTTTTCCAGTACCTGTTATTGCTGCTGCAAAAGATATCAAAGAAGACAACCATTCACAGGTAGGTGCTAATAGTAAATAGGACAAATCGCCCACGCAGCTCTCTTTAAATTGGATTTAAATTCAAGTGAAAGTACAAGCCCAGGTTGTTACTGGTTGTAGTTTATAAACTGGCATTGGGCATTGCTTGGTATAAACTTAGTAGTCCTCCGTGTTGGTAAACCACTACTACACCATTACACCATTCAGAACAATTGTCACAGGTTTTCTGGAGAGACTGTCTTATAAAGTGAGCTTGACTTGAGGCCTGCTCAGAGGGCATTGTGGGTAAGCTCACTGTTCTGAGTGGATAGCGATGAGATATCTCCAGCACTGCCAATCAATCCCAATTAATGAGCACTAAAATTAAAATTTGCAAGAAACATCCAAGTGGCATAAAGATATTGCAAGATGTTTGCAATTGGATTAACCCCGTTTTTGGCTTTTATCCACATACTCTTTCTAAGTACATATTAATAAGACATGTTGATGTAGGTTTTATTTCTGGAAGGATTACTCAATCAAAATGTCACTTTTTAACCGCCTTTTGAAAATATTCTAGAAGCTGTGGCATTTTTCATAGCAAGTGTAGGGAATTCAAACTTGACCTATTAGTAAGACAGAGGGCCCTATTTTGAAGCAAGCACAAATCAAAATGTTCTGAGAGGATTAGCGATTATACAAGATATACCTTGGCAGCTGACTGGTGCAGTTACATATAGTTGTTAGTAGTTAAAACTACACTTGCTGCAAAATAGGGCCAGAAATTGTTTGGATGGACAATTCAGCAGTACATTACAATAACAGTACTTTTGGATTGTGTGTTTGACTTTTTATGTGACTTTAATGTCCTAATAAGGACTTTTAGGATATAAAAAACTTTTTTTTTTGTGGATGCTAAATCATTTCTTATCCCAATGTCTTTCATGACCATAGCACCTGAAGTCACTTTAAAATTTACTATGGAATTGTCTTGCAAGTGACCACAACAGAAATCTTGCTGTAGGATAAGAGTTAAATTATCCAGAAAATCATACCCAAGAAGCAGAAGGATATCCCACAGGGAGTTGTACTGTTCCATGTAAAATTACAATTCATTTTATTAGGAGGCTATGTGAATCGAGAACAAGAGTTAGCTGGGTTTCATTAGGAGAAATAAATAAGCTTATATATGTACCAGCAAGCATATCCCCAGGGAAGTCTATAAATAACACATACAAACCCTGAATTATTTTCCCCTGAGGGGTGAACTCCATATATACATTCAGAAGACTAGTTTCCATGATATAGCCTTCCTTCGCTCAACCAATTTTAATCCGGAACTCAAATAAGTAGGTCACCAGATTCCCTCAGGTTCTTGTGCTAATGAATGTCTATACCACGACTCATTTAATAGGATGCTCATTTATCTAGTATGTTGTCAAATACGGTATCCATGTATGAATGTAGAATCAGTGTCGTGTCCTGCTTCGCCTTTTGCAGATTTTTGTAGTGGGGACAATTGCCCCCCAGTACCACAAAGCAGCAGGGTGGATGAATAAGTGTGTCTGAATAAGTCTGACAAAAATATTGCCATGGCCGTAGCCCTTCAGAGCGTAATGCATTTTTTTATGCCTCTTGGTATTAATAAAATGCATCTCAGAAAATTGAAACCGAGCCCAAAATAATATATCTATATATCAACTGCATCCGTGACGTGCCAGTCTGCAGGCTTACACTGCAAATTGTCAAAAACACTTCTCAGAAAAGTTGAAGTGAATAATATTTTGAGAAAATCATCTCTGTGCAAGGACATCATATCCAAGATGAATTTCTGAATTCTTCAAAGCTGCACGTGAATCTGTGGAACAACCAGGATATTTTTTTTTCATTTAATTTTAAACCTCATTATTATTAAATTACTTCTTATCAATTTAAGAATCATAGTTGGGACAGATCCAACAACAGTTTCATAAAGCATGGAGTTGCTTCACTATGGTGTAAACATGCACACTGTGTATCTTTCAGCAAGCCCCACATATCTTTTTTTATTTTGCATTTGATACATAAACCATTTGATATAAGGAGTTCATACAGTATTTGCAGGGTTATATAAATACCTTGGCAGAATTTGCCAGGACCTTAACCAAATTCGCTGCAGTCCTGTGACCTTTTAATCAACAGATAACAGAAACTTTTTCAGATATTGGCCCCAATTCTTTCAAATGCAGCTTGTTACACGTATGAAATATCACAGTTATCGTTTCAGTTTTTTTTTGATTCAATCTTAGTGACTTTTTTAAAAGTAGCTGAAAGCAGAGCAGTTGTGGTATTTGTTCTATCCACTGTGGGCAGTGTATCAGGAGTTACTGGTTACCCTCTGGTGTACCAGCGGTACTTGAAGATTGTGCAGCTGTAATGATGCCACAAACCCATAGATCCTTCACTTGTGACACTTCATAATGAAACAACCGGCCAACCAAGCACCTACTGTCAGCCCTGCATCAAAGTTTGTCACATCTACCGTCTTGCCTGTTTGTGACTGAAACACATTTGCAACAAGGCACTTTTTATAATACTGAATACGTAACATGGATTCCATTTGCCTAGCTAGTGAGGCAGCCTGTCAGCACCCAAGTGTAAGGTGTTTCTGGCTTTTTCCAGACATGTCCTAAATAATTAAAAAGTTAAAAAAAACTATAAATACATCTGTTATTGTCCAGTGAATTAAATATTTTACATTTTCTCCATTATAGGTTCAGGGGGACAGTAAGAGATTATTAGGTAAGTCTTGTGAAATTGTCTTTCTGTAAACCTGTTTTTTACTTAATTATTAACATAAAAGGTGGTAGTCCGTCTGGTGATGTCATTCAAAGTACTGTTGTTAATTTGTTCTGGTATTTACAGAATGCAGTTTATTATGTTATTTGTGCCTGCAATCCAGTTTTACACTCTTCAGTATAAAACAAGAGGAAACCAAGTGATGCTGATGTTCTTTTAAAAAAAATAAAAGATAAAAGCTTCAGAGAGATACATTATAGATGTTAGAACTTGCGTCATGCAAAGGTAGAGCTGTTTTGGCCCTAGCTTTTGGAATGGGATTTTAGTCTTCAGAAAAAGGAATTTATTTAAAAAAAAAAAGGTACTAAAGAAAACAATATTAATTAACAAGATATGATTTAGATGCCAGGCCATACGCAGTATGAAGAGAAAGCGGTGGTCTTCCATCTTTTAAAAGTTTGCCACACAAGGAACACCCTTCTTCAGGAATCTACTACACTACTGTAACCCTCTCTATACTGTCCTGGGATCAACAGCCCCTAAACTGACCTGCTAGTGTTCCTTCTGAAGTCCCGGTCTCCCAGGGACTTCAGAACTCCCAGGGTTGTTGTGACGGGCTTGGCTGAGCAGCTTTCTGAAGTCCTGGTCTCCCAGGGACTCTGGGTTGTTGTGACGGGCCTAGCTGAGCAGCTTTCTGAAGTCCTGGTCTCCCAGGGACTCTGGGTTGTTGTGACGGGCCTAGCTGAGCTGCTTTCTGAAGTCCTGGTCTCCCAGGGACTCTGGGTTGTTGTGACGGTCCTGGCTGAGCAGCCTTCACAGACACCGTCCTGCAGTCAAGGGATTCTGTAGAAGTCCTACAGAGTGAATGCTGTCCTCCTGGATGTAAACAAAGCAAGCTTTCATTCATCGCCCGTTTCTTAGCAGTGCCCGTGCAGTAGTCTCGAGCTGTGGCACAGGCGATTTCTGAACTCTGTGCAGCATCCCCAGGCACGCCCCCCAGCCAATCCGGACCTCCTGATCCCTTCAGCGCTGGTGAGCCTAACTGCCCAATCAGTTGCCTAGAAACGTGTCTTGGCTGCACACACTTGTGCAGGAACCAGGGACAGGGCTTCCTGTCACAATGAATAATACATATCTTCTGGAATATAACACCATCTGTTTAGGGGATTAGAATTTAACTATGTACAAAAATCACATGAAAAAGTTAGCCAAAAATATATCTGCTAATAAATGATGTACAGGATATGTTTTGTCTCTTAACTTTCTAAATGATGAATCTGTTTATCTACAGTATATTAACAACAGTGCTCTTTTTTCACCGTTCACTATTTATCTCTCTCTGTGGCTTTATGCAGACCTTCCTGTTTAAAACATCCTGGAAAAGTATATGCTTAGTCAATCAATAACCACTGGCTGTGTGCTGTGTTACATCATGTTGACTGTGTGCTACATCATGTTGACTGTGTGCTACATCATGTTGACTGGGTGCTACATCATGTTGACTGGGTGCTACATCATGTTGACTGGGTGCTACATCATATTGACTGTGTGCAACATCATGTTGACTGTGTGCTACATCATGTTGACTGTGCCACTCTTAATTAAACACAAATGTTCACTTAACCCATCCTGAACAACTCTTGCTCTGTGGATGGTTTTGGAAGAACACATAAACGTCAGGATTAAATGGTATTTGGACACTATTGTTTCCATCCTAATTCACAAATCCGGTTAATTCAGGCTTTCACCATGGTGACAGTTCATTGTACATGCACTATGGTATATATGGGGACTGTGAGACCGCAGCAGATGTTCAGTCAGGCAAGCAGGTAGACACACAAGCAGATGATATATCATCTATTACAATACACCTTTGCTGTTCATGGCTGCAGATAGATACACAGGAAAAGTCTTGAGTTTTCACTTCAGATCAAGACAAATACATTTCATTAGCTAAACTAAAAACAGATAATTTGAGGTACTTCCAGAACCTCAACAGATGAAGTGGAATGCAATGAGGGTTAATCTTTGTAAGCTTCACGTTGCGGGAATTATTTTTTTACTGTAAAATTTAAACTGATGGTAGGACACTGCATTAGGAATAAGTTTCACAATCAAATGTATG
Source organism: Acipenser oxyrinchus oxyrinchus (assembly GCA_030684275.1). Taxonomy (NCBI): domain Eukaryota; kingdom Metazoa; phylum Chordata; class Actinopteri; order Acipenseriformes; family Acipenseridae; genus Acipenser; species Acipenser oxyrinchus. The sequence continues at coordinate 9,984,877 of CM060253.1, forward strand.
CGTTAACTTTGAATCCGACAGCTAATAAATGGAGAGTGACCGCAGAGCTTGCAATGTATTATTCATACGATGGAACGTCTAAGAGTGCATTCAACTCTCATTAGAGCACTGCTCTTTGGTGACAACATTATTTTTTAAAATTACGAGGAATATAATTATAACATTTATTTAAGTGGGAGTCAAGGTGTAGAAGCCAGCCAGATCTGAGGACATGTTTTAATGAGAAACCTGCCAGTGAAGGTGGAATGCAATGTGCCTGTGCTGGCAGAATTTAGGGCAACAGAAGTAATAAGCTGCGAGGCACCAAAAGAGCAAGCTAGGAGAGCGAAAGCTTATGATTAAGTCTCAGGGTTGGTGTAACTGCCTTACTAACTACAACAAAGGACTGTTAACATGTACCGAACAAAGTGAATGCAAGCAGCAATGTAAGCATATAATATACTTTAAAAAAATGTAATATCAAATACTTGCCAGAGTTGTTGTGTGGGGTCCGGGGGTCTGTGTGTTGAGAGTCGGGTTCCTGAAAAACAGAGGAGAAAACAAAGAAATAACTAATTTGGCATGTGTCCTTATATTCTGTTAATGCGGAGAGGGACGCCTTTGTTGAGTGAGTGCACACACTCAGTGAATGCGTTGCGTCGCTGTATTCCAAGAAAGGAAAGACATTTTGGTTTAAACTGTTCCTGGAAAAAGTAATTGCTTTTCTTTAGTTTAAAAGTACTGGTTTTAGAAAGCTTGTCAAAGATACTGAAAACCTCAGTATATTAAAGTTTTCTATGCTTACCAGGAGTTGGTAGATCAGACTCCATAGCTGGTGCGGGTGCGCGGATCGTTACAGCGTGTGCACGCATCATGCATGCCTTTTAAAGGAAGCGGGGACACGCCTATTGTTGTTCTATGTGGAAGAGGTGGTAAAAATCAGAATTGTAATACCACAATAGTACCTGAATATAACTGTGTTAATGTAAATGTGTATTATTATTGTATATAGTACATATACTGACATTAAGGATTTTATAATATTTTTGTAAGCATTTTTAGTCTTTGCTCCATAGTGGTATAATCTGGGAGGGGCTTGTTCAGAAAGACTATACATAGCAGGCTTCAGCTTGACTTCAGCTTGCTGGCCTTATAGCTGTATGGTACTGGGTAATTATTTTACTTTAGCAGTTGCCAGCTAATATATATATATATATATATATATATATATATATATATATATATATATATATATATATATATATATATATATATACAGTACTGTGCAAAAGTTTTAGGCAGGTGTGAAAAAATGCTGTAAAGTAAGAATGCTTTCAAAAATAGACATGTTAATAGATTATATTTATCAATTAACAAAATGCAAAGTGAGTGAACAGAAGAAAAATCTAAATCAAATCCATATTTGGTGTGACCACCCTTTGCCTTCAAAACAGCATCAATTCTTCTAGGTACACTTGCACAAGTCAGGGATTTTGTAGGCATATAGTCAGGTGTATGATTAAACAATTATACCAAACAGGTGCTAATGATCATCAATTCAATATGTAGGTTGAAACACAATCATTAACTGAAACAGAAACAGCTGTGTAGGAGGAATAAAACTGGGTGAGGAATAGCCAAACTCAGCTAACAAGGTGAGGTTGCTGAAGACAGTTTACTGTCAAAAGTCATACACCATGGCAAGACTGAGCACATCAACAAGACACAAGGTAGTTATACTGCATCAGCAAGGTCTCTCCCAGGCAGAAATTTCAAGGCAGACAGGGTTTCCAGATGTGCTGTCCAAGCTCTTTTGAAGAAGCACAAAGAAACGGGCAACGTTGAGGACCGTGAGACGCGGTGGTCGGCCAAGGAAACTTACTGCAGCAGATGAAAGACACATCATGCTTACTTCCCTTCGCAATCGGAAGATGTCCAGCAGTGCCATCAGCTCAGAACTGGCAGAAAACAGTGGGACCCTGGTACACCCATCTACTGTCCGGAGAAGTCTGGTCAGAAGTGGCCTTCACAGAAGACTTGCGGCCAAAAAGCCATACCTCCGACGTGGAAACAAGGCCAAGTGACTCAACTATGCACGAAAACACAGGAACTGGGGTGCAGAAAAATGGCAGCAGGTGCTCTGGACTGATGAGTCAAAATGTGAAATATTTGGCTGTAGCAGAAGGCAGTTTGTTCGCGAAGGGCTGGAGAGCGTACACGAATGAGTGTCTGCAGGCAACAGTGAAGCATGGTGGAGGTTCCTTGCAAGTTTGGGGCTGCATTTCTGCAAATGGAGTTGAGGATTTGGTCAGAATTAATGGTCTCCTCAATGCTGAGAAGTACAGGCAGATACTTATCCATCATGCAATACCATCAGGGAGGCATATGATTGGCCCCAAATTTATTCTGCAGCATGACAACGACCCCAAACATACAGTGAAAGTCATTAAGAACTATCTTCAGCGTAAAGAAGAACAAGGAGTCCTGGAAGTGATGGTATGGCCCCCACAGAGCCCTGATCTCAACATCATCAAGTCTGTCTGGGATTACATGAAGAGAGAGAAGCAACTGAGGCTGCCTAAATCCACAGAAGAACTGTGGTTAGTTCTCCAAGATGTTTGGGCCAACCTACCTGCCGACTTCCTTCAAAAACTGTGTGCAAGTGTACCTAGAAGAATTGATGCTTGATGCTGTTTGGAAGGCAAAGGGTGGTCACACCAAATATGGATTTGATTTAGATTTTTCTTCTGTTCACTCACTTTGCATTTAGTTAATTGATAAATATAATCTATTAACATGTCTATTTTTGAAAGCATTCTTACTTTACAGCATTTTTCACACCTGCCTAAAACTTTTGCACAGTACTGTATATATATATATATATATATATATATATATATATATATATATATATATATATATATATATATATATATATTCCTTTCTATTGTGCAGAGTATATGCAAGGGAGTGGTTTTTTATGTTATTTTGGGTGCCAAGCTCATTGTTCATAGTCGGTTCAGTTCTTACCTGTTCTAAAGTTCCTGTGTGAAATAAAAGCTATTGCCGTACCAGCAGCCAGAACCTCCTGTGTCTGCACTTCCTCATTGCACCTCTGTGTCTTGCAACGGTCGCTCACAGTTAGCTAAACTATACTTCTAATACAAAACTATTAATAAATTATATTAACCAATACAAGAAATCATAGGGGTTGTTTTGATAACCCTGTATACCTATCTGCGATAGATGTAATGCCTGAGAACTGTCAGGAGGTGACATATGTTCTTTAAGTGAGGAGTTGATAAGGAGGGGCTGCTTGTCAAGGAATGTGTGGGCTGTGGGTGGGGGTTGGAGGCTTCATGTATTGTTACAATGGTAAACTCACTCACAGTTGGAAAAGGCAGGAGAGGGCTGACATCACCAATTGTCCAGAGCTAATATCGAAGTATTTCACATGATCTGTTATTCTGTATTGCGGCTAGTTCTTATACTATAGTAGTAGTGAAATTTTCTGTATAATTTTACCTGTATGTTAATAATAAAGCCTGACTTACTGTATTTTGAAATTGTTTGTCGTGTCTGGTAATTTTTACTCTCAGGGTCTCAATAGAACAGTAGGCCTTGTTTTCTTACAAATTGGCGACCAAGAAGGGACTCAAACCGTCAGTCTTTCTTACAGGAATAATCCGCAGCTAGGATTTTTTCAGAGCATTTTACAGAACCAGCAGTGTGGAGTAGTGGTTATGGCTCTGGACTCTTGACTGGAGGGTCATGGGTTCAATCCCAGGTTGGGGACACTGCTGCTGTACCCATGAGCAAGGTACTTTACCTAGATTGCTCCAATAAAAACCCAACTGTATAAATGGGTAATTGTATGTAAAAATAATGTGATATCTTGTAACGATTGTAAGTCGCCCTGGATAAGGGTGTCTGCTAAGAAATTAATAATAATAATCATAATAACCACATGCAATTCATCATCCACTTTTTGAGGTAATTTTGAGATCCAAGATGATTTTTTTTTTTTTGTATAATATTATTAAACAACAATAATTTTAAAATATACATACAGTGGTATGTATTTATATAATTCACAAATTCGGTAGGCCATGATGTTGTCAGCTTGTAAAAGTACTACTGGTACGCATTACTGGAAAGGAGCCCTTCTCAAGCCAGTGCTTCATGGTGTTCTGATGAGCCAGTCTGGGAGCACTATAATGTGTACTTTGGGTGGCAGTCTGTTATGTAAGGTAAGCCTGCAGTGGGAGCTTTCCTTGTTTTTGTATCCTGCAGAGGTAGCGTTTTCCACAAGAAAATCTTGTTTCAGCTGATGGCTTCATCAGTCTTTCTATTTCTGTTCAATTACTTCTAGGAGCTTGAAGGACCGCTGCTCTCTTTGAGTCTGCAAGTCTGAAAAATGTACCAGCCTTTATTTTTATGTACAGTATGTCTTGTCTTTCTTTCCAATCTTAATGTAACAATAAATACCTCTCAACCATAAGATTTATCAAATCTGCTCTTCTGAATAACCTGGATTTTGTTAAAATAAGGAAAAGGTCTATGGCAAGAATCAGGGGTTAAAGAATTATCTACACTAACTGTGCAGTTCCATGAAGGGTTTCTGGTGATCTGTAACCCGCAAGCATGGTTTAAAATATATAGTGGAAATTACAATTAAAGGTCATGCTTTTTTTAGGGCACTTTTTCAGTTTATCAGTTGTTAACAACTACTTAACATTTTAAAAGTTAATTTTAGTTAATTGTTAGTGTTAATATTAGAGTAACCTATTCATGTACTAATATAAAAAATAAAAAATAAAAACATTATGAAAGATTATGAAATTGGGTAAAAAAATTATATTAAGATTTGCAATCTCACTTCATGTTACTTTTAATAACACAGTCTCTCTCTCTTTTCCATGTGTTTTATGTTACTTTAATAAAACAGTCTCTCTCTCTTTTCCATGTGTTTTATGATCAGGTGAAGATTTGTACCCTGCAGAGTCCTTGTCATAGTTGACACTAAAAGCTTCCTCCATCCTAAATGTATTAAAATCTGGGTAGATGAGCAGGAGATTGCTTTACTGCTAGATTTTAAGGACATTACATGACAAGTTGCCTGAATTTTTCATGATATGCACATCAAGAGAGATCTAAAAAAATAAAAATACAAAAAAAAAATACAAAAAATGTAATCTTCACATTAGTAGTAGGTTTCCAGTTTACTAAAGGCTGTGTTTGACCAAAAGGGTGTTATTTGAAAATACTAAATGCTATAGAGAGGCTGTGTGGTCCAGTGGTTAAAGAAAAGGGCTTAAAACAAGGAGGTCCCTGGTTCAAATCCCACCTCTGCCACTGACTCTGTGTGACCCTGAGCAAGTCACTTAACCTCCTTGTGCTCCGTCTTTCGTGGGGAGACGTAGTTGTAAGTGACTCTACAGCTGATGCATAGTTCACCCACCCTAGTCTCTGTAAGTCGCCTTGGATAAAGGCGTCTGCTAAATAAACAAATACTATATTATAACTAACATAATTATAATGGACTATTCTATTATTATATGTAGCGTAAACATGTATTGAGCTTTATACCTTATTATTCCATAGGGGGTATAATGGAGGTGGGTATGTATGTTAGGACATTATGTACATACTATATGTTTGTTGCACTTAACATTTCTCCTTATACCTGGAGATCCAATTACGATTAAACATTTCATTGCAGGAATTTCACAATACCAATCGGTCTAATTGACTAGCCGTGGCAGGGGATGGGGTTGGGTTATGTTACTGACATACTGTACTTGTTTACACATTAGAGATGTTCTTGGAGGTTAGACATTATTCTGAGAGATCTTTTGAGGCTTCAGAGTTGCCAGGATCTAAACTTGAATCTAAACAACAAGAAAATACAATGGTTAAGATAGCTGATATTTTTACACCCATACCAAGTTGCTGTTTAAGTACAGATGTCCTAAGCAACAGATGGCTTTCTTGTCCAAAGTATTATGTTGAGTATTTAAAAACATGCATATTTATTTCTTTTATTCTAGATTTGAAAGAGGTTGTATTTGTTATTCAAAGCCAAGGAAACTCCTTCCATGAAAACCATGCAGAAAAACAAAGACAGGAGATTCTGCAGCAGGCTGCAAACTCTGAACAGGTAATGCTGGAGATTTGACGAGTCATTTTTTCCCTTTTAGAGAATGTATGGAGATCAGTTGTGTGCAGTGAAGTTCAATTGCTCTTTGTGTTTTGACCCGTCTGTGTACTGCAGTTCCCATTTACCATTGTTCACTTTTGCTTCAAAACCGCAATGAAAAAAAGGTTTGCAGACAACTCCACAAATGCAGGAGTTGTCTGATACATATGAATTATAAGTCTGAAATCATTGTCTTGTTTATTTGGCCATTTAATTACTCTATATTGTGATTCGGTAGTTTTGAATTGTAAAATTTTAACCACTTTTAAACCTTATATTGCATTATGAATACATCATCAATACAGGATTCAAAGCATCTTAGGGTATGACATTATAGAGCAGCCTATTAGAAACATGCATACTTTTGTTGCTAGTTCAAACTCCACATTGTGCACCATCCTGCTTTAGTGAGACTGCTTATTGTCACCAAATCAAACATTTACTCGGATAGCCTGTTTGGAAAATGTCTTCGAGATTGATTTATTTTGTTGTTGCATTTTACACCCCTAGGTGTCACCATTGTACCATTTATACCCAGAGAGAAACTGAATACTGTATGTGATTTTAAATCAAATTCTGATGTCAGGATTTCTCTTTTCACACTTGGAGATTTAGTTTGTGTGTTTTATATGTATTTTATTTTGTAAATGTTTGGTCCTTGTGTATTTAGTGTAATTTGTATTTCAAAATACACCGACGTTAGTATTTTAGCTGCAGTGTTTCATGGTATGTAATTGAAGTTTAATTGGACCTTTTCTCAGTTAGCAATTTGTAACAGAACAGTGTCGCAGTTTGAGGGCATTGTAGTTTTTATCCACACTGAGGTGTAATTTCTGGCGTGAACAAGGGAAACATATTCGAGACAGACAGTATGGCCTTCGCTGGGGGGATAAGGACTGCAGTGTCTGAAAACTATTATGTTTTTCTATATTGATTTCATATTTCTATGATCCGCTCATTGTTCATATGGTAAGTTGCTGAATCTGATCTAGAAGGTGTTAATCAGGAGAAAAATACCCAACAGTGTCTCTAAGAATTCTACTTCATATGCTGGTGAGTTTTTTTTTTTTGCTTTTTACCCCTTGGGAATCTACAGTATGTCAATATCAGGGTTTAACTGGTGACACCCATCCAGATAGCAGCTCATCCAGATTCCTTCAGATGTATAGTTACCTAATATAAAGATGAGCTGATAAGCTTTTAGTGAGGATAAAGGATGTTACTGTACCCCAGGGCTAGAAGTTCACTTTTTAGGGCAGTAGTGAGGATTTGCTACCTGCCTGGAAAGTAGGTAGCAAAATGGTCTTATTCGTAGTGGTTTATTCGACTAGTAATTATATATTATTATTTGTTTATTTATTTGTTTATTTAGCAGACGCCTTTATCCAAGGCAACTTACAGAGACTAGGGGTGTGAACTATGCATCAAATGCAGAGTCACTTACAATTACGTCTCACCCGATAGACGGAGCACAAGGAGGTTAAGTGACTTGCTCAGGGTCACACAATGAGTCAGTGGCTGAGGTGGGATTTGAACCGGGGACCTCCTGGTTACAAGCCCTTTTCTTTAACCACTGGACCACACAGCCTCCTCCTATATATAAAAATAAACACCTACCTACTGTTTTAAATAGACTGAATATCCCAAAGTATCACATAGTAGGCCGATAATTAAATCAGAAAGTATTTATTGAAACCACCTTGTGCTCAACTAAGTAATGGAACTAATGCAATTCCTTGTCAAAATGCATTTTGTTTTATTCATAAGTTCTACAAGAATGCAGCCATACCTGTCATCTCAGCATTTGATATGCCATCAGTAGGGTTAAACAGGTTATGTTTCATCAGTGTAGATTAAGTGGTACGAAATGATCCTCTTGTCTTCAGTTGTTGACTGAGATTTCGGTAACTAACAAATCATACACACCTATAAAGAGTGATTTTAATAAAAGCAACGTGTGTCACATTGTCCTTGAATCCTGCATTGTTGACCTTATACATTATAAGGTTAGAACCACAACTGAGTTGGTTTTGAAAATGAAAGCTAATTTCAGTACGGTACCGCTACATTTAAAAGATTCATGCAACGTGTTATTATACTAACGGGTTTGTTCATAAATATGTATGCTCGCACACTACCGTTTCACTGCATTTTTAAATGCTGTACAATTTTGAAGAAATTAACTAAGAAGTAATAACAGAATAAGGGATATCAACCAAGATTAAAAAAAAAAAAAGCGCTGGATTCCTTTTTATTAAACAGTGACATTAGTTAGCCATGTGTGTAAGTTATGGTTTGACAGTGCAATATATAAATATCAATGATTCTTTTCGTATCTTTTGCCATGCTATTGGGATTATAACAGTACTATAAAATATCACTGGACATTAAAAGATTTACTAATCTATTTGCCTCCAAAATGTATGCCATATGTGACAATTTCTTTTATGGTCCTGTATTTTCAACAATAGATTTTTTTTTTTTAAACTTACTTGACCAGCCTTTTCCTTTTTGTACACAGTAAAAGAGTGTATGAAAATCTTTAACCTGAAAACCACTACATTTAAAATAATTGGCCCCAGTAATACAGTTACTGGAAACATTTGCCCACATAGGAGGTAATCCTTGGTATTATTAACACCAAGTTTGTGTAAATTAAAATAGTGGCACTGAGAACATAATGTGCAGTTTAGTTTTCACTGCAGGGACTAATGCTTTCCAATGAACATGCAGTGGCTGGTGAGATTTTGAAACCATGCAAACCGCTCCCAGCAAGAACATTTCCTTTCTTAATGAAAATGACTTGACATTTTAGATATTCATGATCAGATGTTGCTGTAGAGAACAATTTAATTGGACGTGTCGCTGTGTTCCAGACATTCGAAAAGGAAGGCCAGGCAAAACTAATACCTTGTTTCCACGATTACTATTCCCATGTTGTGTCAGCATGGTACTTAATCAGCACAGTAATGGAAGCATGCCAAGTTGTCCCCACGAAATATATTAATATAGGTAACAGAAATGACGAAATACTACAATGGTAACCATGGTAACACATGGTATCGAAGACACGTTTTGTTTTTTGTTTGTTTGTTTTGTTTAAGTGATGATTTTAAATTGTTATATTAAAAAAAAAAAATTGTAAAAGACAATGTAAAGCCCGGTATAGAAGATTTACATTATCACTCAGAACAATATTAAATTATATGAAGTTATATTGTAAATTCACATTGGTTTTGCATTAACACTCTTTGACAATAATGTTTTGTTTACATTTAATTATTGATTATTTACAGAAAAATTATGAATTATTGAACTTTATGAACAAAAAAAATGAATAAAAAATATAAATGAACGATTTACTTAGAAGGCAGCAGTCTCACGGACAGTATTGCGTGATAGCAAACTTTTCTGCTATTATTAAAATAAGCAAATCTACACACAATCGCTGGTTTTCAGCTGCTGCAAATCTGTAACTTTCCCTCTATCTCTCTTCCATTTCAATATAAGCCTTGTGAAAGGCCCAAATGCTTTTCCTTTTTCTTCTTCACAGCACCGGGAAACATTTATTTCTATTCCGGTAGGCTGGTGAGATAAAGTGACACTTTTATGTTAATGAGAGCATTCAGTTGCTTTTGTAAACTTTTTAATTTTAAAATCCTCCCACAGAGTTCTTTGTTTGTTTCCCAACATTTTTTCTGTTTCGTTACACATTCTCACCCCCCCCTGGCTCTGGGAGGATGCTGGCACGGCATGGTGCTGACACGCCAGGGCACGGTATGGGTTTTTACAAAAATCATGGAAACCGTGTGGCACGCTTTCATAACAGTGACATAACAATGCCAGCACAGTGCTTGCAGCTTCGTGGAAACGAGGTATGAGAGGTGATTAAGAGGCTTAAACGTTTTGCACAAAAGAATGCTTATGTTCAGGTGATTGACCACACTTAACACATGCCCACTCAAATGACATGCATTTCTGTTCAGGTCAAGAACATGCAGAATAAACGCATACACTTCAGTTACATTAACTACATTATACACCTGTAATGCATGAATTTACAACATCATATGAATACAAGTGCATGTATGGGGTTCTATCCTCATGATAACAGAAATGTGTGCTAAGTGCACATTGTAGTAATTACATGTAGTTAAAGAGTAAGTGGCTTTAAAAAAAAAAAGCTGTATTGATTTTTTTTTTCTGTTTTTCGGATGACTTGGGGAAAGTGCTTTGAACTGTTTTGAAAAGCCCAGCAACTTATCGAGGCTGCCGGAACTTCTAATTACTCATGCACTTCTGCATCCCTTGACAACTCATTAACGTTTCTCTAAAAATCCCAAACAATCCTGTTCTGCCAGTTATTCCTGTGTCTGCTGATTACCGAGTGCAGCGCAGACGGGACAGTTGTATTTAATGCTGTACGTTGTTTTTAAAGATTCTGTCAAAAGGACCCCAACTTGATTTAGTATTTCAAATGGAACAGTGCTTTCTAATTTGTTTACTGACTTGCCTTTCCGACTTTAGGTTATAGTTTTTTTGCTACATTTCTGTTGACAGTGTTGCAATTTTTTTGCACTGTGGTGTATATAAGCTTAAGAGCAATGCAAATTACTCGACACTCACAAATAATGAGCTGCAATCATGATAATGAGGGTCGCAATGAGCGCTGCCTGTGCATCGGGTTATTTAGTGGCTGCACTTACAGCTCAGAGGTTAGGTGAGTTGGGAGTACAGACAGCAGTATGAGATTTGTGGAGCACAAAAATGAAACCAACCAAAAAAAAAAAAGACACATGAAGGGCAACAAAAATGTAGTTATTTGAAAAAGCCTCAGCTAACATCAGTTATGCTACCAAAGAGGCCTTATGGACTTCTATAGTGGAGGTGTTACCAAGCGGATAGTCAACCAGGTGATGAAAAGGTGAAATTCAGCTATTAGGTCTAGGATAACCTGACCGGAACCACCTGGTAGTACAAAATGCCTTTAAGATGCCTATAATATTAAACTAAACTGGAATAAGTTATGGATATTTTATATTAATGCATTCCCTGATTCTATTTTCCGGTGTTGTGAGCATGTACGCAATTCCATGGTGTTGTATTTACATCGTAACACATTAACAGAGATGGAGAATTTTTGATGTTTAGCGTAATTATTTCCAGAGTATGTGTCATAACTCAATGAAAAAAATGTGCCACCGGTCCGATAAAGAACCTTGTAGAACACACACACGTGGCTAAAAAAGAGCTATGGTTGGTCCATTCTTGAACATGAGGAATGATCCTTGATTTCAAGTTTAAAAGAAAGACACGGACAGATAATGTTTTAATTGAGCCTGCTGTACATTTGAATTTTTGGTTGTCTTATCTATAAGGTGAAACTATTTTAAAAGTTTACCTTATTGCACTAATATTAGATGTTATTGTAGATATTACAGTAAGTCCACAGCCAGGATAGTGTTTTTTCCCACCTGTTTCTTTCATAATGTGCCCCCCAAGTCCATCTGTGCCACTCTTTCACCTACCCTCTTCCAGAATCGCCACTGCATCGTAACAGTGTCCATTTTGGCATCATTAAATGACATGTGTTCATAGTTTGTGTTTGGCAAGCATGTCCCGGGAACCAAATACAGGCATAACGGCCAACAACTTTCTCACCTGGTCGACGTGCTCACTATCCAAGAGTAAGTCATGAATAACATGCATTGAATGCACTATTTGTTGCAAAGTAGCACATGTGTCCTTTTGCAATTAGGTATAATCCATCAGTGTACAGATCCATGTGAAAATGGTGACCAGAGCAACCCTGAACCAAAAAGTGTGCTTTAGTGAACATGGTAGAAAGTGTGACAATCCAGATGAAAAATTGCTTATTTTGATAAAAGTACCATTTTACGGCCAAACCGTGGAAATAAGATCATGGGTATCGTACAAAAAAAGTTTACCACAACTTCCATTTCCAGTCCTGTCTGAATTCCAAGAGTTTACTGAATAAGTTGATTATCAACTTTGTTGAATATTCTATTGATTTTATTCATCATAAAAAAGCTCTACAATATACAATCTAGATGTCTAGACTCAGATAAGCATTCGAATATTCATTGGTGCAAAATGTTATCAAAGCCTTTATATGTATCACTGTCTGTATTAAAGTTGAAAAATATTGCAGAAGTTAGAATAGGTTGTGATTAACTATAAAACAAAGGATGCCATATGGTACTGTAGCTACAGTTAGAAAAATGCATATTATCAGTTAAAAACAGTATACAAAGTAGACAACCCATTTTTCTTTTATAATCGTGCCATTGTGTATTTGCAATAAACAAAATGCCCATAGACACATTTTTATAAATAACATTACTTTTTTTATTTTTTATTTAGTGTGCCCAATTATTTTACCCTCTGATTCAGTTAGTTTAGAAATTATAGCTCGTCATAGAAAGTTAAGTAGGAGGACATTTATATGGGGCTAATTTGCTATTTTATTTTAGCATAAAGGCATTTTAGCTGTTTATACCAGTTGGTACGAAACTAAAGAAAAACTGTATTTGTGAGATTTTTTTGTTTTAGGTTTAGAAAAATCTAATATATATATTTATCAAATGAATACACATTTTGTGATTAACGGTACTGCTCCATTAATCACAGTAACATTAATAATGAAACCAGAAAGGGGGGAAAAGTGGGGCTAATCAAGGACATGACCAGTTTGAACTTTGGAAATTGAAGATCAGGGGCTGTAATATAATGATCTTAAGAGTGAAATACATTCTAACATCCATTGAACTGCAGATCAGTAATGTCATGTATCATGTCTGAATCTAAATGATTTAGAATCCAAAATCAACACATTACTTTTGTACATAAGTTATGGACTTTATATGTCAAATTTGAATAGAGAAACGCATCTAGTATGCAGTACCCTGACATTTGTCGGGTAGCTGCTGAGTTTTTGTATGTATGGTTTAAATTATAGGCTATATGGGCATTATTCCATAACCTTCAACCATGTAACTGGGATTATGAAAAGTCAAATTATAAAGACATAATACTACTTTGAGAACTAATGTGTTGCATAATGCGTTTAAAACACATTGTTAATTTGAAAGCAGATATTTGCATAGGCCCATGTCCTTTTTTGCTGAAGTCAAATGTACTGATCTGCAATTAAAATAAATCCCTTTTGCATACACACATGAATACAGAGCCTATAATTATACAGCTTTCTACTTTGCTTAAAATGTTTATGCTGCATGCTATTCGTTTTTATATGCAAAAAAGATTTTTGAAAAAATTAAATCTTTTTTTTGGAGTTTGGCAAACTGAGTATTCTGTATTCATCCTCCACAGTAAAAAAATAAATAAATAATAATAATAATTTGAGTGATGCTAGAACTTTGAGCTCAAGCAAACTGTTACTTTTGCAAATCCCAACTTTGCCACAATTCTTGAGTGGTTGCCAAGAGCTTTCAAATCAGAAAAAAAACTCAACAGATTTAAAAATTGGGTATGTCAGATCTTGGATGGTAAATCCTAACAAAGAGAGCTGATATATTGCTAAGACTAGTCTATAGACAAAACCCAGTGGAAGGAAAGTAAATGGATGAGCACAATAAGCATTAGGTTCTCTGTACTGGCAAGGGTACAGAATGGACAGATGATGTTGAGGCTGTTTTGTAATAATTATTTTGAGCAAGTGCACTTCCTTTATTGGACTGCATACAAAGTAAAATGCCCAAATGCTAATTCAATTCGTTTGTTATTAAAGAACAGTTGGTAGGGGTACAAAAATACAGTTTTGTAGTTACTCAGACATGTGTAAACTACACGAAAAGGACGCTCCATCTGTGGCTAATTAGTGCATGAGCGTAAACAGGATATTCTTTTCTTAGCGCATTAGCTAATGTACGCAGTGCCGCACAGATATTGTCTATTGAAATGAGGTGGCATGTACCAGTAAGGTCTGCTTGCATATTCTATTACTACCACACACAATAGGAAAAGTTAAACAACTATGAGTTTTTTTAAAGGTTTAGCTATATTAGTGTTCTTTTAGTAGTAGTAGATAAAAGGTAGATACATCAATGGTGAGGCAATACCAACAGTGTCTGAGAAACCAGTGAAAAGTCTTGGGAGATGGTACGACGGGGATCTAAAGGACACAGTTTGTGTGGAAGAAGACAACAAGCAGTGGAAGGGTTGAAGAGCACAGACAGCAGCGCTTTACCGGGCAAACTAAAACTCTGGTGCTTTCAGTTTGGTCTACTGCCGAGGCTGCTGTGGCCACTGATTGTGTACGAGGTTTCTTTGACAACAGTAGAGAAGCTGGAATCAGTTCATATGTCAGGAGATGGTTGGGAGTTCCACACTGCCTCAGCAGAGTGGGACTTTATGGTAAAGGAATACTGCAGCTACCAGTCTCCGCTCTAACGGAGGAGTTTAAGTGCACCAAGGTCCTACTGGAAATTACATTAGTAGAGACACGCGACAAATGCGTAAGGGAGGCAGCACCTGTGTTGAAAACTGGAAGAAAGTGGGTGGCAAAGACAGCCGTGGAAGATGCAAAGGCTGCCCTTCGAATTGGTGATATCATGGGGCAAGTTCAGCATGGAAGAGGGGGTCTTGGTCTCAGTTCAGCTCCTCCTATATGGCACAAGGCAACCCCAGCTCAACGGAGGAAGCTGGTAGTCAACAAAGTGCAGAAGCAGGAGGAGAGGATGAGGTTTCCCAGGCCAAGCAGGGAGAGTGGATGAGATGGGAGAGTGTGGAACAACACAAAAAAACTTTGGTAGTCTCAACTAGCTGCTGTGAGGATGAGGATGAAGAGTCTGGGTTTACCCAGTGGAGGTGGGTTGTCGAGGATATGTGGCACACTCTACAACCCAGTTTCTCGGAGGCATCGGATTCAGTGGCAAAGAGTTGTGTCGCACAGTGAAGAACTTATCTGAAGCAGCAGAGAGGAGCAGCAACTGGCTGTGGTTGAGACGGAAAGATTCTGGTTGGGGATCTCAAGCACAATAGAAAGAAAGAAACGCTGATGTACGGGTAAGTAAGCTGGGCTGAGTTGAATGGGGGACGGAGGGGGGTGATGCTGGGATGCCAGAATCACCGTCTCACCCTCTTGAGGTGTCGTGGGCTAGTCGACATGCTCACTTGAAGACCCCAGAGATGTACCCTACTTAGCTCAATCCAGACGGTTGCTGATGCGCTGTGGAGACCGCGCTGTGGTTGATCACCGGAGCCAGCATCGCAGCCATTGTGTGTGCTGATGTGCTGGGGAGGCAAAATAAGCTGATCCCTGGAGCCAGCAGTACACTTCAGCCATCAACAGCAGGCAGAAGGATATCTACATCATCAGATGGAAGGAAACACAAATGGATGGAGACGCAGATGGATCACATTAGTTTACTGTAAAGCTGTGTCTTAGTTGCTGCTTATCTTGGCGAGAGCCGAGTTCAAATCAGCATGAAGTTTTAACTTCTACTCTCATGTAATGGAAATCGGATACAAAAAAAAAAACTATTTAGGAAAACTATTTTAAGAAGGGTGTTGACAGTGCATGTTGTTGTGTCTGTTTGAAATAGACAATCTTAAATATTTGCCAATCAGTTATTGCTTAAAAGTTACCTTTAATAGTTAGATGTTACTGTACTTTTATATAATAAAGCATGATAGGAATAATGTAGTTGTTGAACTCACCATTAAGAGCCAGTGCTTTATGTGCTTAACTAAAAGAAACAGAAACAGTGGCTGTAAGGAATGAAGTACTTCAGTATTTACTAAATACTGTGTGTGTGCGTCTCATATCCAGAACACATGTACTTTGCTCACGTGGGAAAAAAACTTTTGAAAATACTTGTATGGTGCAATTAACATGGTAAAAGCCATATTCAGAATCATCACTTGAGTGGTCATTGTTGCTGTTACAAGTGTTGGGTAATTAATTTTGCTAAGTGTTAGCATTCCGACAGTCTTATTTTAAAGCAAACAGCTGTGAAGTATTCTTCATTATGTAATTGCCGTTTAGAGAATAACTTGACAGCATAATGAATGTACAGTGTAAGTATGCATGTTTTTTCAGCTTATTTAAAAATATATATATAACCCAGTTTTTACATTTTAATTGGTGTTTAATAAGTAAAAACCTTTGAGAATATTGGGCAGAATCATTTGATGACTCGTTTTGGGAAAGTGGAAGTGGCTATGACAGAATGTTCTTTTAGTTTACAGTAGAAGGGGAGGCTGGCAATCACATTGTCTGAGAGAAGTAGTAGAATGTATTCTATTCCCAAGATGGGTGGATTGGTAACACTTTAGTTTGAGATACGATATACAGTATGTGGTTCTATTTGCAGTATGAATTGTGTACAAGAATTTACTGACATTGTAACCCTCTAAGTGTACTAAACCACCGCAATGGTATTTGCGACTTTTTAGGGAATGCTTTGCGGCAGCAGTTTCTGTTTGTGGTTCAAGCGTAGATGAATATGCAATTCTGTGCGTTCCAGCATGCATTCGCAAAAAGGGGTGGGGATAATGCAAATGAGGGTTCTCAAATATTGTAATGAGATGTACGAAAGCTGCAGACAATTGCTACACTTACTTACAATTGCATCAATTTGTTAAGAACTTTTGAAAGTATGTCTTAAACAGTTGCAGTTGTTGCTGGCATTTCCCAGTCCGCTTTTTCTCGTGCATTGCCAGTTGTGCTCAATGCATTTGAGGCGTACAGCCAAATACCTATTTTTCCCTAAAGCAATGTGTACTTACAAGCCTTGAAAACAAATTTCTATAATAATAATAATCTTTATTTTATAAAGCGCCTAAATGCACGCATCTCAAAGCGCTGTACAAACACAAAAAAACACAGAGAACCATATATGCATACAGCATATTAAGAGTATACATAATATAAAAAGAAATTACACAAATCAAAAAACAAATCATGATAAAAATGCCTGAACGTAAAAGTGTGTCTTTAACTGTTTTTTAAAAGCATCAACAGTCTTAGCATCCCTGATAGATTGAGGAAGGTTGTTCCAAAGTTTGGGCGCATAGCGGCAAAAAGCCCTATTGCCCATGGAGTGAAGCTTAGTTTTGGGTATAGCCAATAAACCCGAGGATGAAGAACGTAGATTACGTATGGGTGTGTAACGTGTAAGCAATTCAGTAATGTAACATGGAGCTAAACTGTTCAGAGCCTTATAGGTTAAGAACAGTATTTTAAAATCAGTCCTGCTCTCAACCGGCAACCAGTGCAAAGAAGCAAGAACCGGTGTAATATGGACACCCAGTTTAGTGCCAGTTAAAATGCGAGCAGCGGAGTTCTGAATATATTGTAGCCTGCTTATAGCAGCCAATAGACTGCACACATGTGCCGCTAACCCCTTCAGCTCATTCTGAACCTCTGTATAGGAATAGGAAACTATTCTATTAATGTGCAGGTGGTTTGTAATTGTGCACAATTTAGCACTGACTAACTTTAATAAAAACGGACAGTATACATTTGGCTTATAGGCTAGTAATGATCATATGAATTAGTGGTATAATGCAAAATTTGTTGCTGGTCCTTTTGAAATTCGTATTAACAAGAATTAACTGTCCTCCTGTAAGTGTCATAACTTGTCAATGCGGCACCATGATCTATTTTGTGTTAATTGTCTAGGCTGCCATTTAATACTAATAATAATTTTTTAAAAAAGCTAAATTAATTTAGTTTAAATTTAAAATAATCTTTTGTACACCATTGTGTACAATACAGTAGCATGATTTATTTTGTGTTACCGGTAGCCTACAGGCTAAAGTAAAAAGAAAGTGCGCTAGTTGTTTGATTTTACTACTGTACTGTATACTGTATAGGCGTACTGTACAGATTTATATTTTTACATGATGTGCAGCGTACCCAAAACACATTGGTGTTATTTCAGCGCAATGATTTATACATTTAAAATACATTGAGCACTACAAATGTATGTGTGTGCCACTCAGCTCCCGCTATTTATTTGAACAATGTTGTACGACTCTCGCAGTATAGGTCTTGCTAAGAAGACACAACAAATATTTAAATTACTATATTGCAACTCTTTTCATTAACATATTTTCTCTTCGTCCATACGACAAAATGTATACTTTGCGCGGGTCACAATGAAAATGCAAGTTGTGATATGTTTGCTCTGCGACTGGCTTATCTTAGTAAGTGTTACTGAATTATAGTTTATGATAAGAAAGTTATTTTGTTTATTAATTAAAATATTTCTGAGCTATTTATTTTTCTCCATAGGTAACTTAAATTGTAACAAAAGTATGTTAATCATTGGTATTTTAACATTTTGCTTGGATACCAGTGGCCTGCAGAAACTTCACAAAACTACTTTGGTTACAGGAAAGAAGCCTATGAAGATGTGGGGACAAGTTTTCCTTCCAATGCAAATGATACAGGAAGTACATGACACACAGAGATGTCTTTAACCCAGTGTAGTTCTAGATATTATGCTTTTATAAACGACATGCTTGCTAAAACTTGTGTTTCTTTCAAAACTGCACATATGAGACCTATATTATGAGTGGTTGTTTATGGCTCTGGAAAGATCTAATAAACCAATCAGTGTCCCTTAAGACACTCTCGCGATGACATTGAGTCAACACGTACCTGAAAGGCAGACACAGGCATTGAAATTTGCAAAGGATTTAAAACATTTTGTGTGACCTGAGACAGGCAAGCATTAATTACTTTCACAAAATAATTTGTTTTGTAAATTAATTATCTAAATGAATGTTATTAAATTACATACTTCCTTTTGTTCATAATACATATTCTGGCTTTTACAGTGTATGTAAGACATACATAATTACAGGAAAGCATGTCAGAGACAAATAGAAAATTCATAAGTTATGGGCCCTCTTAAGAGACCACCTGTGTTAAGAGGCCACTGCTAGTCTCTTGAGTGGTCTCTAATACAGGTTTGACTGTATAGTTTATTGTAGTAATAGAATACAACCAGAGCAGCTAGTTCTGGTCTCAGTAGGATGGACACCTGAGCACTGGACACTTGGTTTCATCCCTCACGCACAAGGCATGCGCAGCATTTGAAGTACAAACAATTTCCATATATGGTTGTTAAGAAGTAGTTTAATTTCTACACGTGTAGCTCTGATTAAATATGTTATTAAGCAGATGAGAAGCAAATAGTATACCATGAGAATGGAAGACAGGACGGCATGGCTCCAGGTGTTTTCGTCCTTGCAGGATATGTTTTTGTCAGTGTTTTGGGTTTCTGTGAGATTCTGTGGAGTTCTGTCTCTGCTTATCTTATGCCCCTGACATATACCCTTTATTGTGCAGTATACGCTTTATAAAATAATCTTACACTGGACCATTTGTTTTCATTTCTGAAAAAAAAGTGTTTGTAGGTAGGCCCTTTGCTGCTGATGCTACCTTATAATCATCTGATTGAATATGTCTTTTGATTGGCTGAGCGTATTTTCGGATTTCAGTATATACAGTGAAATGGGTAAAGGTTTATGACGTCACCAGCCTTGGACCCGTAGAGCAGAGTACGGCTTTTAAATAAGCGAAACAAAAAGAAAGAAGCATTGAACCAATCTCTGACATGACCTTGTGATTTCTCTTTTTAGAACCTCCCGATTGTACTGCTTATTCACAAGCTGTCAGAGAATGAAGCGGGATGGAGTATTCTTCCAATAATGCCTCGGTAAGTACTTCATGGCTGACAGATCTGAAGGAAAATCATTTCTATTATGGAGACAAAAGCCAAAAATACTTGCCTGGTTTTCAATGTATTGTATCAGCTTCCACCAGTTAAAGAGGAACAGTGCCATTTTGTAATTACATTTAAATAAAACCTTTTGGCATACTGTACAGTGTAATGGCCACCCGCTGATGTAGCCTTTGAATTCAGGTACTGAGTAATTTGGTTAAAGCTTTCCTTTTTGATGATGAGCTTTTAGAATTTGTGAAGTAGATAACACACCACTGCATCATACTGGATATGTTGAAAATGTGTTAGCTAATAAGCCTCCTCTACAGATGAAGTTAGTTTGTGCTTTCAAAGATAGAAAGAAGCATAATTGTTATTCAAACACAGCAGCAGCTCAACATCCTAGTGTTCTAGTGGACTTTCTACTTGGGTCACTGCTTCAAAGCCAAGCCCTTGGCTGGTGTGGGAGTACTCTCTTTCAAGATTGTTCAGATTTGTACCCCTCATCACCAATCCAGTACAACAAATATTCATGAAATACAATTTCATATTTGATTGCACTATTGGGTGGGTGGGTGTCTAGAAAGTCGCTAGTGTTGCTACTGCATCAGGAATAGTTTGCACGAGGCAATTACTATAGCTGGCAATTTTCTATTGTACAACAATAGAAAAATACAAAATATATATAAGTATAAAAATAGCCAGCATTCTGCTACTGTGTTACAGTCATCGTGTGAAGATTATTAACTGCAAGGGAGATACAACAGAGTTTAAGGAACAACATAGGTACAGCAAGTGTTACCTTCACCTGAGGCACGGATACACTGAAGACTTTTTGTAAAAATGTTTGTTTACAAACCTAGTTTATTTTAGTATAAACTATTATTTTATGCACTGCATTGCACTCAGATTGGCTCACCAGATTCAAATCTGTAGTACTGTATTATTTTGAAGGAACGTTTCAAAATATACAGAAATGAATCATAGGTCAGCTTCCAAATTGTGTCCCTTTATTCCTATTTCCAGTCTGAAAATACATTGTCTCATTGAACGGTGAAATCTCACACATATCTTTTTCAGAATGCAATTCCATGATGTTACAGTACGTAAAACATAAACACTCAAAAATATCCCAAACCAGGAGAAATTACAAACCACTGCACCGATACAGTACCTGCAAAAGCTCAAATTAATTGATTTAAAGAAAAAAAAAAAGATGTGTTCTCATTAATACAAAAAAATTACACTGTTATTAAACACTTTACATACTTATAAACACAGAAGAAATTCTGCTTTGTATAACAAGGGAGATGCGTGTACCTGCAAAATATACTGAAATAATTATAAAAATTGTGTTCCTTTATTCTGATCAAGAAAGAAATATAACAAAGAACCGTGTACACATGGAAGCTCACTATTTAGCAACCACAAAACAAGCACTTTGATAAAGGTTTATTTTAGAAAAAGTTGACCTCTCTAGAAGAAATTAGATTGTTGCTTCCAAGCAATAATTATTTATCATAGTTTAACAATATGTATATGTTAAATATGTATTTAAAAAAAAAAAAGTGCTTCTTTCCTATTTCCAGTCCTATTTCTTTATTCCATGTGATCAAGAGCTGAGAACAAATCGCGCAGGATGGTGTGTCTCCCAAGTAATGTAGCAGGCTACCACAATTATACAAATTAATGCCTGGGACTAGGATATTGGTCAAATCCATTAAAAAAAAAAAAAACTTGTTTGCAACACAAGCTTGAGCACAGCTGCGCTTCCAACCTACCGTTGCCTACCACCTCTACCACCACTGGTTGGTTGCTGAAGTTACTTCTCATTATTTGGGTTTATCTTTTGTCTGGTTGAGCGATGTTCTACTTTTTTTGGTTCTGTTTCTGATTGGATGCACTAAAAGCAAAGTTGTGTGTGTGTGTGTGTGTGTGTGTGTGGTTGCTACTGTTGGGACTTGATTGTGCCTCATTTCACAAAATGTGGTGCTTTTTACAAAGCCTTTTCGATTTAATGCAACTGTTTTTCACATTTTTCCAGCTTTTCTGCTACCTATGGAAGAAATTCATCATGGATTTTCTTCTTAGAAGAAGAAACTACATTAAAGATTCCTAAACTTTTGGAGACCTTGAGTAGGTTTGACAAGGAGCAGGTACATTCAGAAGTTATCTTAAATGATTAACATAGATTTTCTTTCCTGTTTAAAATCCACATTTGTATGATTCTCTGTTGTTGTTTCTGCTTTCATTATTAGCCTTTCAGACTTAACTATTTCAGAAAAAAATATTCTGAAGTGAATTGGACTAATATAGTGCCATTATACTTCCCCACCTCACTTTCGAAAAATAAGAATACATTTTTGCTGGAATAGTTAGTAAGCATGGCAAATAATGATCAATGCAGGAAAAAAGACGCCTTCTGATCTCAAATTAGGATATTTACTGGTAATGTAAGTTCTGCTCATGTAAACTCTGCCAAAGGGAACTTTGTGTTCTTTTTTTCAGGTAATCATTTCTTGGCAGCTGTTTTAAAACCTTTGTCTTTTTTTCATTTGAAATGAAATTGGTTTCAGAGAAAATCTCACACACTATTTTGCCATATCCCGTATGTATTGAAACAAGTGCTGTTTTGTGGGGGGAATACAGTATGGATGGACTGCCTACTGGTTTAAATTAGTGTTAAGTCAAAACAGTTTTTATTTTGCATTCATTTTACTTTTCTTTTGTCTCCGATTGTCTATCTTGTTCCTGTTTAAGTACCAGTAGTATATCAGATATTGTATCATTTATTTTCACCTTTTTCTTACAATTTTTAGGATGTTTATGCTCATAAGTTCAGTGGTTCTGGCATGACGTGAGCCTGTAGAATCATACTTGCCTGTTCCTTTTGAGTACTTCCTGATTCCAAATAAATCATGGTGGCCTATATTATTATTCACCACCAGTAGATACTACCTGCTGTTTTTCCAATCTGCATATAGCTTCTGCACCGTAATACATACAGTATTTTGCACTAAAAAGAGGGAATATATTTACTATGAAACTGAAAAAATGTAAAAATGTTTTTGGGTTTTCTTTCAAAGTAAATGTTGAGCTACGTTGTAATTGCAATATGCCTCTCCTGTTTGTGCACTGGTGTCCAAAGTTATAAACTGTACTGTTTGGTATTACTAATTTCATTTGGCCAAAACTATGTACACCCACCCCTTGTTATATCGCCCCTGGCTATACTGCGGATTCGGATATATCGCTGTCCTGGAGTTGGCTCCCCAATTTTACTGTAACTGCGTATGCCTTCGCTGCAATATTCATGGGCACTTAGAATTACTTTTCGTTTTATTTCGTACATCACAAACAAAAATATATAAAACAATTAAAAACAAAGCATTAATATCGTACTGTTATCATATACACATGCATTGCACAATAACACAAAGCAAATTAAATATCTACTTGCTGAAGCGGTTTTTATTTTAGCCAACAAGGTGTTCACGTGTGGCAGCAGTAGCAAAAGCCACAAGGCAGTGACGTCAGCTCCCTAGCAACAAGCTTCCTATGTTGGGAATGGATTCTTTTAATGCAGCGGGTTTGTGCATTTGAGAAAGGAGAGGAAGACTCATGAAATTAATTGGAGACTGAAGTTGATGAGAAGCAATTACCCTCCGTTGTTCAAATGAAAACGGTGTGCTGCTTTTTATACGAAAAATGAGAAAATGCAGGTTGCACAGAGGATTTATATTGGACCCTGACACCCGTGATAAAACAAGGGAGTGGTTGTACAGTATTTGTTATTGGCCTATTTGTTTTTTTCTATGGGTCTCGCTATATCGCGGCCCTCGATACATAGCGGATTTATATTGGACCCCGACACCCGTGATATATCGAGTGGATGGTGTATTTAATTTGTCAGTACAACGAAAACCACATTCAACAAAAATACAACTGGTTTCTGTCACTATAGTATACCATCTTATGTGACCTACACATTTAGATTTCAAGTATAACACAAAATCTGCAACCAGAAAATGTTACTGGTCATTGGATAATTAAAAGTTTGGTTTTTTTTCAATGTAGGAGTGGTTTCTGGGGAAACCATTACATGACGATGAATCTACAATCATTCACCACTACGCCTTTGCTGACAACCCTATTGTTTTTAAGTACCCTGATTTTGCAGCTGGGTGGGCCTTGAGCATGCCACTCATAAACAGGTAGGGATGTAATCAACTGAACAGAAATGAGATCATTTTAGAACGGAACAAGGTTGTAAAATATCTGAATATCTTTGTTTAGTTTTTTTATGAGCAAGGGGTAGGTAAATTCCCGACTACAGCTATGGCCAAAATGAAATTATTCTGCATGACCATTATCACCAATGGAAATGGAATGGGAACTATCAATTGACATCCAGTCATTAATAATACTATTATCTAAATTATTTAATGTCAGAAACAGTTCCCTCAATTTCAAGTGTTAGTGTGGATTTAATTTATTACAGATGTCTAAACATAATGGCTTTGCAGCATGTGCATTAGTGTTGTTAAATTGTTGTTGGTAGCTCCAGGGCAACAGTGGAAAGATTCACCAAAGCTCTTTGTTGTAGTGAGTTAGAAGTGTGTGGACCTTTTCAGTTTTACCCTCCTGCATTTAGTAAAGATAATTCATATGTTCCCCATTTTAAAATGACACTTAATTTAGGAAATGAGATTAGTGAAATGTAGTGCAATCCTATAATGCAAATTTGCTTAGCAGGAATGGTGTTGCTTTCCAAGTGCGTTGAGTGTATTTGCATTTAGATTACAATTTAGAGTGTACTCTTTAATGTTTATATGTGCAAGCATCCAAGTAAAATATTAACTTATGTCCCATGGGCTTTTGTGGGGCTAACTAAAATATGAAAGCTTAATTGAGTGAGTTTCTTAATCCCTTTGGCTCCAGTCATTGCTTGGTACTCATCAGATTTTGATTCACGTTCTGTGCATGGTGTCTTTAAGCTGATATCCTCTTCAGCTTTGGAATTGTCTTCCTACCATAATTAAGGGTAATTAGTGTATTATATTATTATTATTTGCTTATTTAGCAGACGCCTTTATCCAAGGCAACTTACAGAGGCTAGGGTGTGTGAACTATGCATCAGCTGCAGAGTCACTTACAACTACGTCTCGCCCGAAAGACGGAGCACAAGGAGGTTAAGTGACTTGCTCAGGGTCACACAATGAGACCGTGGCTGAGGTGGGATTTGAACCGGGGACCTCCTGGTTACAAGGTCGTTTCTTTAACCACTGGACCACACAGCATCCTATAACCTTTGTTTAAATGTTACAGAATATAACAACCCGTTTACTGGGGCTGTTTTGCTAAACATGGGAGAGGTGTGATCAGTTTTCTGTCGGGTGGAAAAACACTCCCACTGCTCAGCACATATACAGTAAACTCGCACAACACAATTTTGTGTGCATGCCATTCCTTTACCTTGATTTGCACATGTGCTAACCAGGGTATGTACGCCTCTGGTGTCATCAGATATGTAATAACAAATGCCAAATTAAATACATTTGCATTATGTGCCAAATGCTTTTAAGACAGTAATTACATAGTGACCGGTATAATATGAGCTTGTTCTGAAAACGGCACCACTATAACTGCTCAAATCAAAGAAACCAATTAAAAGTTGGTTGGATTGTCTTTATACTCCCAAAATGTTTCTGAAACAATAACACTTAAAATTAATAATAAAACAGCTCTCTGATTCAGATGGCTGAGTTGTTTATTTCTTGTTTGGTAACTTTTATTGGTTACATTTTTCTTTTTGGAATAAAGATCTTTAAGAATCTACCATGTGTGCAATGTATGCTTGAATTACACTCAATGAACATAAAATAAGTAATTACCTTCTGTGTTCTTTTGGGAGAAACTGTTTTTTGGTGGAGTGCTGGGGTGTTTAATTTGTTTCTCTGTTAAGATACAAAATAGTTACGTCAGGGTTGTTTTACTAAATAAAGAATTAGATTTACAAAGTATTTTTTCTAAATTATGAAACAGATTTCTGTATGCAGTTTATTTGTTTTGTAACATTCTATGTAGATCTTTCAGTGGAGCAAAATCCTAAAATCGAAGTAGTATTTCAGGATACATGTTAATGAGTCAATATATAACACTTCAGACAATTTCCAAGTTGGAACAAAATCCTAAAATCGAAGTAGTATTTCAGGATACACATTGAGTCAATATATATCACTTCAGGCAATTTCCATGTTTTTTCTGCTTGGTTGTTACTGAAGTGTGGCTTCCTGTAGATATTTTCCACTTCAATTTTCAGTTGTTACATTACATGTTTAAATAAAGAAGACAGTTGAGATTACTTCCACTTCCATGTATACACAGCCAAGCAGTAATCAGCAGAAGAGTTTGTGTCTTACTTTTTTTTTTTATTACTGTAGTGGTCAAATAAGGACCCTGGTTTTACCTTAAAATCGACAAAGAATAAACTGATATCCACTCTTTATATCTCATAATAATTGTGTGAGGTCACCATTGAGATTAGCTCGAGATTGTTCAGGATCCTTATTAGTTCATTCTCATCTCCAGAATGTGAGGTACAGAATAACATTTTCTTTATCATGGCTTGATTTGATGCCTGACGCAAACTGGAAGGCATCAAATCAAGCGATGATAAAGAAAATGTCTAATTAGCAAGAACTAATTAGCAAGAAGTCATGCATATATTTTGATCCTTAAAATAGATATTTTTTGTCTTTTTCTTTAAACCTTCATTAGAGTTCCCAGATATTTCGTCCCATGTTTCCTTCCAAGTTATTTAGAATGCTAATTCCGCTCCTTCACCACAGCAATTTCTCACAACAGCTCAGAACTGAAGGTCAGTGGGTGTTGTCTGATCCCTTGACCAAGCCAATTGCCTATATTCAGAAGCTCGAGAATTGATTATTTTTTTCACATACCTCAATTAGCAGTAGTCTTAGTCTTACCTGGATTAATATCAGGTGGTCCAAGATTAGTGCTAATCAGGGTCTGTGAAACCAGCCATAACTGAATGAGTTTGGTAGACCCACTCCTGCTTCTTTTTGACTGTTAGCCCACACTGTAATAACATCTTAGATCATTTATGTTATTGAGCACATATTGAACTGTAGCTGTATAGAGTGTTTTTACATTATTATTTCAAGCATTGTCTGTAATTGAAGTCTTAATCTTGCAGGCTTGCAACGAAAGTGAAAGATGAACCACTTAAATCAGATTTTACCATTGACTTGAAACATGAGGTAAGTAAACCAATATTCAGACAATGTGCATCATTTTATATTGATTTTAATTGAATATATTTGTGTTTTAACATCTTCTAATTTCCTTTAGTTATTATTGATAGTGTTGAATAAGGTAGCAGTGTTAGATTGTATATTCCTTTGAATTGAAAGCCACTCTACACTATTTTCTCATGTCATTTCTATTACTGGTGTTCAGTTTCATTGCCACATAGCTTTAACCTCTGGCCAGCAGTTCTTTTAAAACATATCTGTTTTACTTTGTGTACAGACTATCCCATTAGATATTCCATTCCAGTAACATTATGCCCCGAGCAGTGCTTCATTTTTGTTCACAAAAATAATTTCTAGTTAATTACTAATTCTAGTTAGTAATTGGTATATAATATGTTCACAGTAACTGAATGCAGTACCCATTCATCTTGTATTGTTCCTTGTAGATCATATTATCTCATCTCTAAAGTCATATACAACAGCACACATACTTTTATTATTATTATTTGTTTATTTAGCAGACGCCTTTATCCAAGGCGACTTACAGAGACTAGGGTGTGTGAACTATGCATCAGCTGCAGAGTCACTTACAATTACGTCTCACCCGAAAGACGGAGCACAAGGAGGTTAAGTGACTTGCTCAGGGTCACATAATGAGTCAGTGGCTGAGGTGGGATTTGAACCGGGGACCTCCTGGTTACAAGCCCTTTTCTTTAACCTCTGGACCGCACAGCTGTATTTTACACAGCAGCTCTACAGGTAGACTGTAATAATGGGGAAAATGTTGCAATTATACAGTAGATGTATTCAGACATATCAAAGGGATACTAGTCAGTCAAGGAATTATAGACATTTACTCTGTGTGGAAGTGCCTATTTAAAGATACTGTAAATCGCATTAGATTACATATGTATCTTATAACACTACATCACTGTTTCCTTGGTCTCTACATTTAATGAAAATAACTCTAATTTTCTCTGGAGAGGGAAAGTAATTTTCTCAAAGAGGACATGACATTGTAAAAGGCTATGGGGTTTTTTTTGAAGGAAGTGCAACATTTCTGAGATGATCAGGAATAGAACTATTTTAACGGTATAAGACTAGACAACAGAATGGAAACTATGTTAATTTTTCTGAAAGGACGAGCTAATCACATATGTTCCTATAAAGAGCCCTTTGCATAGGCCTCCTTGTCGTTTGCTGGGTCATCTTCCCCTGCCTCCACCTAGCAGTATGCCTTGTCCAGGGTGCCTCTTGCTGTCCACTGGCCTTAGCTGTCATAAACATGACATCACAGTTCAGCCAGCTCACGAGGTGGAGTAACGTCACCCAAGAGCCACGTGCTGTCAGCTGTCATTGTTAGATTCCATTTAATTTCCTAAACATTTAAACTTCAGGAGTATACATAGCGGGGAATTTTTGTAACCAATCAAAAAAGCTATCATGAGAAGCACACCATTATGGTAGAATGCAGTTACTTTTTTTAAAAATGCACAGCAACATTAATGTGGATGAGACTACATGCGTACATGGAAAAGAATAGATGTGGAACGTCATATTTTCAGTGTTATGGAAACTTCCAAGGTAAAAGGTTGTCGTGACTTTTTTGGTTTTCAAACGATAAAAGACCTACCACTTTGAGATACAGTACTGGTGTCATGGACCTTGAGGACCTATTCCACTCCTTGCCGTTGTTCCAGCCCTGTTCTAAATTGTTTAATTGAACCAATTAAATCTTCATCCACACACTGAAGTAGTTAATTATCTTATTTTGCCTGTTAAACCTAAAGGGGAGTGGCCCTCCCGGACTGTGATTGGCCACCCCTGTGATTCAGTAGGTCAGGTTTGACCATGGGTATCGTACGAGAAAAATAAATCCTTTTGTCACCCTGGCTTTATTAATCATGCACACCCCACTCCTTGAGATTATGCCTTAACAGTTGGCACAGAGCTGTATTCTATTCTCAGGTGGCTACCATGACAGGTAGATTCCAGTACAAAATAACAGTTTCACTTCCATATTGTTTTAACCTTTTTTCACATATCCATTTTTCTTCTTATATGAATGCTACTGCAGCTAGTGGTGTGCGTGTACCACTAATATTACTACTGTTATAGTATTATAGCATGCTGTAGTAATTCCTCTTTAGTGACTACAGCTATGGCCAAAAGTCACCCTAGAATGATCTGATTTTGCTTCATAAAGTCAAATGAAACCTGATGAATAATGTTTTGTTAACATATTAAATTACATACCGATTTGTAGTTTTCCATATACTTAGCGAAAAACTGACAAAAATTGAAAAAATTTACATTATTTTCAAAATCTAACACGAAAACCCAAGATTTACAAAAAAAAATCACACATATTACTCAGTTAGAAGTAGTTAAATGTGGTAGCGAGTAGATTTAAGCTATATAAGCATGATTTTAACTTCAGAGCAAGCCATGGGGAAGAGCCATACCTCTTCAGAAACACGCTCAGCTATCGCTGCACTTCATAAGGAAGGTTTTAGCAGTCATCGGATAGCCAACAAAGGTTTTGCCAGCCAAAGTGCAGGATCTGGGATCATCCAGAAATATAAGAAGACAGGAAGCTGTAAAGGTGCCCCCAGATCTGGATGCCCACAAGTCAGCACTGTATGCCAGGATCGACACCTATTCCATTCAAGTTTGAGAGATAGTACGGCCAGTAGTGTCCACTTACTGCGGCCTCTGTGTGCACCGTGAGAAGGTGTCTCTTGGAGAATGGTCTGGTGTCAGGGAGGCCTGCTAAGAAACTCCTTCTGAGCAAGAAAAACATTTGAGGTCGCCTGAACTTTTGTCGCACAAAGATGATTGGGCCAAAGTACTTTTCTCTGACGAGTTCCCCTTCAGCTGTTTTGGAAACCGAGGTGGATTAAGAGTCCGAAGGCGCAAAGGAGAAAGATACGAGCCAGAGTGTACCGTCCCAACGACGAAGCATCTGGAAACTGTCCATATCTGGGGATGCTTTTCTGCCAAAGGCACAGGATCCCTACACGTTCAACCCAAGGGGACAGCTATGAACAAGGACCTGAAAACAATCCAAGACCACTGCCTCCCTACGGTCAGAACCATTTCCAAAAGGTGATGGAGCCCCTTGCCATCAAGCCAAACAAGTGAATAACTGGTTAGAAGACAGCAGTACCACGCCACTTCAATTCAGATGGTTATCAATCCTAGTGTGATTGTTTGCTTGGGGTATGATAGGACAGGAAATCAGGAAGTGTCAAAAATGCAACTGAAACGAACTGGAATCAAGTGTAAAGACTGCATGGAGGAATCTAAAGGATAAGTCAACCCTTCAGCACCTAACTGAGTTCATGCCTGAGAGGATTACAGAAGTCTTAAAACACAATGGAATGCACTGCAAATATTAAGTACTACTATTCTGGCTTCCGGTAGACTTTTGCGATGAAATTGTTTAGTTTCTTTAGTTTCATGATGTTAAGTAAAAGATCTAAATTATGTTCATATCATTTTTTTTCTTCAAATTATTTCTCGATCCTAAAATTCTAGGGGGATGCAAAACTTTTGGCCATAGCTGTAGTGTGTAGTACTCCAGCACATCATATATTGAGCATGTGATTACAGTCAGTTGAAAAGTTTTTCCTGCCTGCAGTTAACTCTAATTAGATATTCATTGCATTACCAGTAATAATCGAAAAAAAAGATCCAAATTAGGTTAGACATTAAAATCAGGGGAAATTACTTTGTAAATGAGTAGAAATGACAAGCGGATTGTGTTTTTAAAAGGCAAGACAAAAATTCATGCAAATATTAATTTGATTTTTACCCTTAGTGTTTTGGTCACATTTCTAATTAGAAGGGACCTATTAGAACACTTGAGGTAATTAAACTGAGTTCAGAATCCTGCTACATAGAAAATTGCATTGCCACTTTACAACCTAGCTATAGATAGTTTTAATTAAAAGCTTCATATTGACAGGTTGTGCTGAAATCTGACCTTGTAGATATTAAACTGAGATTTTCATCATTTTAATATGAGCATATATAACAGGGAGTTAAAAGGTTATTTAAAACTATAGTACAGTAGAACCTCAGAGTTACGAACCCCTTGGGAATGGAGGTTGTTCGTAACTCAAAATGTGTTTTTAATGGTTTTAATAAATGTGTACACCTGCTATCTCCACCCTCAATCTGGAGAATAATGCAAGGATACAGCACAGTAATGCACTACTCATATTGTTATAGTTCTAAAGTCTTTCAAACCGTACTATAAATGGAAAAAGGTTAAATTGAAGTTACTATTGAAATCATAACTGTAGCAAAAACACAGATTTAAACGTCCAGGAAAACCTGGGTTAATGTTGTGCTTGTTTTAATCAAAATGCATTCGTGCAGCTTGCTCAGTCATTCAGCCTCCTTTGGCTTGAAAAGTAAAATTGGCTTGAAAAAGTAAAAGAATAGCCGGCACCCAATGCACCCATGATCTTAATAGGACTGTTACAGGAAACTCATGGATGTTGCAAAATAAAATGATATGTATAGTTTTATTTTGACAAGTTAATTGTTTAGATATATTTCTTGAAAACTTCCTCTTTTGTATGTCTGTTTTTAGGAAGTATATGAATATTATTTTGCAATGAAAGAGTCCTTATAACAGAGATACAGAGATTGTACACAAATGACAATATTTGTTTGTTCAATACAGCCTGCCAGTCTGCCTGGCTTGATTTATTTTAATGCCCCGTTTAGTTTTCAGAAGCATCTTCCTTTTTTCTTTCTCAATTATAATTTGCAGATGCTTACTTTATCTCCTAGCACTGGTAACTCAAAATCTCACTCTCAGGCCCAGTCTCTAAGAACTGAACAATTCAGCACATCAAAAGTAAACGTCACCACTGAATATGATAAAAGCTAGCAACAGTTTAAATAAATCCTTTGTTCTTTTGGTAATAAATGATTGAATACACATATAAAAGAAATATTTACACTTCAATACCGATAGAAATATATATTTTTTCAGGCAGATGCATAGAAAGATACAAGCACAATTAATTGGGCTAAGACACTAAGAGAGAATGATGAGGAATAAAGAGATAAGCCTCTCCATGCAAACTGATCAAGAAACATACCCCATTGTGTTTTTTGAAAAGTCCCTTTTTGATCGGCAGTACAAATTTCAATTTAAAGGAAAATAAAAACTTTTTGCACATCTCTAATTTGTACCTTTTGTACCTCAAAATAAATGTTTGCAAAGTAATTTACATAAATGCATTTTAATTAGTGTGTGTAATTGCATGGAATATATTTAGATGTATTATTTTATTAGTTGGAGCACTGTTTTTTTTCAGCCTTTGGAAACCTTTGTCGCTTTTCACAAATTAATTCCCTGGGCCATATAGAGAAAAGGACTGTAAGCTTCAAATCACAGATGTGTTTGTTTTTTTTTTATCAAATTCACAGCTTCCTTCCCTTTAAAAAGAAAAAAAAGAAAAAATACCAGAAGTGCACTACAATTACACTACAAGTACTATACGTATATTAAGAATTACTAACTACAGCGATAACATGAAGGGTTAGTTCCCTTTCAAGAAGGAAATTTAACTGTTACCGCATGGGTATTTACCTCCTAAAGACCAAAAACCTGAATAAGATATACTGAAGCTGCTCAGCGAGCCTGTGGCACAGTCATGCCCCGCCCCTGAGGGTACCAGAGGACTGCGCTCACAGATCTCAGCACCATTGTTCCTTTCAAGAATTCTAACAAGCAGGCTTCCCTCAGTCTCATGTTTGGTACTGACTGAGTGGTTTTGCCAGTGGCTTGTACAAGTGGACATCCCTGTACATTACCACCTGCGGTGACTGTGAAGCAGTGGACACATACCGTACTAGTACCTAGGTCACCGACCCGCTCTGCTCCCAACTTGGTACCAAACCGGGACTGCACCGGTCCCAGCACCATCCCGGTGCCAACCCAGATTGTACCCATACCGACCTGGTGCTAAAGTCACCGACCTGGTTCCAACCCGGTACTGTATCGTACCGAACCGACCCGGTGCTAAAGTGACCAAACCGACCTGGTACCGACACGATACCGTCCTGGTTCCGACACGGTACCAGCCTGGTGCTACAGTCACCGAACCGGTACTGACACGGTCCTACACAGTGCAAAAACCACCGAACCAGTACTGAATCAGCCTGATGCCAACCAAGTTCCAAACCAGTACCGCACCAGTCTTGAACCTGTACCGACCCGGTGTGAAATACACCAAAACTGTACCGAACCAACCCGATACCTTCTAGGTACCGATCCAGTTCCACTTCGCTACCAACCGGTGCTCAAGTCACCGGTCCGATACCAAACCAGTCCTGCTCGGGTCTTGCCCAGCCCGGTCGATATCTATAGGCACATTGAGGCAACAACTGTACAGCTGTATACTGTACACTGCATTGCATGCTTCTTGCATCATGCCTGGGTTTCATTCCTGTGAGACATGCAAGTCCAGTCTGCCTATTGAAGACAAGCACAGCAGATGCTCTTCCTGCCTGGGGCCAGAGCACGCCAAGGAGGCACTAGCTAATCTCAGCTTCTGCAAGTTTTGTGCACCTTTCTCCAGGCGCATGTTTGAGAAGCGGCTGTCCCGCAGCTCTACGCAGCGATCTTCCCCATCACCCTCTGTTAGAGTGGTGACTGCATCCTCACCCCATGGCTCTGTGCCAAGGGAGAGTGGACAACGCAACCAGGAAAGAAGCCCAGGCAGAAGGCTGTCCTCACGGTCATCCTCATCCTCTTCTGCTTCTCCTTCTCCTCCCCTATAGGAAGAAGAGTCGCTGTTCCAAGCAGACTCGGAGCAACTGGAAAAGCTCTGGACAGCTGTTTCCCACCAAATAACTGCTCTCGCAGAAATACTCAGGGAATGTTCAGAGCCACCTGATGCAAGTGCTAATGCAATTGGGTGCCATATAGCTCAGTATAGCCGAGAGTTGTGAGGTTTACAGATGCTGTCTGAACAGGTGTGTCTTGAGGAGGCGCCGGAAGGTGGTCAGGGACTGAGCAGTCCTGATATCCATGGTTAGGTCGTTCCACCGCTGAGGGGCAAGGGTGGAGAATGAGCGGGCTCTGGAAACGGGGGATGGCACCAGGGGCCTTGCAAATTTGTGTGCTTTATTCCAGGGTGCATCTGTCAAGAACAATGCAGTGGTGTGGGCTACTCCCATTCCTTCACTAGGTTCAACAGGCTGAATGTCTTGGGTCTTCAAAACCCTGGCTTTGGAGCTAGAGTGTTAAGGACGGCTTTCCAGTCGACCCTTACAACACAGACATAGAGGTGAGTTTCTCCCTCAATTTTTCACCCTGGCTACCTGTTACTGGGGTACCGTATGGTAAAGCACAGGGCAGCCTCTCGGCTTAGCCTTGTAACATTCCTGTCGTTCTGCAATCTTACCCTTGCGACGGATTTGGTACACTCACCCATACGGTAATGGTTACATTTTGTACTTGAATGGGAACGTTAGGTTATCATAACCCTGGTTCCCTGAAATAGAAATGTAACCATGATTGCAGCATGCTAGAAGGAAAAGTGACGGTGAGATCTGTGAGCGCAGTCCTCTTGTACCCTCGAGGGCAGGGCATGACTGTGCCACAGGCTCGCTGAGCAGCTTGGTATATCTTATTCAGGTTTCAGGTCTCTAGGAGGTAATGGTTACATTTCTATTTCAGGGAACAAGGGTTATGATAATAACCTAACATTCTATACAATGCTGTGCTTTAACCTCCCTCATCAAGCACCATCATTCATTTGTTCACAACAAGTCTGTTATAAAATAAACCTGAACATTGGTTTATTTTTGTATTGTGTTCTATTTCTTCACCCATCTCCACAGTTACCTGAATGTATTCACACCTGCTACTCCCATGCTCTTTTCTCCAAGTCATCTTTCATTTGCTTTAACTGTCTCTTTTTCTTTGGCTCATTGTTAGAGGGTGTGTGGGTGGTTCACTGACAACACAGGAGCCAGAAAATGTCTTTGAGATGCCACGCAGGTGCACTGGATTTGTTCTACACACAAGTGCTGTTAACAGGATACCAGCAATGGTAATCGTGGATACCCTTAGGGTTGCTACCAGCAATTGTATCCCCCTGAGGTACTGTATGTGCCGAAATAATAATTATCAAAAGGAGAAATCAAAACAGAAAAAAACCCCACTGTAAATAAAACTACAAAGAAAAGTGCTGCTATACGCAGGGTCTCGCCACCTCCGCTAACCTGTAAGGCACGAGATATAAGGACGTTCTCCTATTCCCTCAATACTTCATTAAGGTACCCAGATTCCCTCTGAGCTACACTAAATAATGTCCCAGGGACTGTACTTTACCAGTAGAGGTATGTAAACAAACTTAAACGGTGCGGCTGCCTCCTTCAGCCGTCTCTGCTGCCTTTTCTTGTAACAGGAACAGGCAGACAGCCTTGTCTTTTACTCAGAGTAGCCGATAGCCAATCCTGCTTATTCATCCCACCCTCAATGTATACTTTACTTGCTGCACTTCATTCACCCAAGAATATATTTTTTTTGTGTATGAAAATCCTTGACAATGGTGATGTGCAAACTGGCTATACAGGCAGAACCTTGGTTTTACTGTTATAAAACCATGGTGAAATGTATCATATAGTGACTTGGTAAACAACCATGACTGGCCATTTAGTATCTGACTTAACTTAGCTTTAAATATCCTAAAATTAAAGCATAAGAAACATACCTGTATAGCTATTGGTAGTGTTGTATCCCTGGAACACACATGCTGATGTACACTGTATGTAAATGTGTCCATCTTGTTTCAGATTGCACTTTATATCTGGGAGAATGGAAACGGTCCTTCCCTAACTCCAGTGGAAGAACTGTGCACCAAAGAAGAAGGTTCTCCCGCTGCAAAAGACTGTGCGACTACATTGAAAACATACCTCCCTTTCTGTGTAGGTATTCTGACATGCACCTTGTACAGTGAGAGTAGTTGTTCTATATATCACATCTTAAGATATTTCTACATCCAGAAGAGGGTTCCACATTAACAAAATGTTGAAGTTAGATTTTTAGAATGAACAATACTATTTTCTTTTATTGAGAGTGGCTCATGAAGAAGCCAATGAATTGTTTTGAAATTTGGAACAAGCAATGGTCAACACAGTGACACAATAAAAAAAGCAATACTGAAAGCATTACTAAAAACATTAATTTTATAGTTTCAAATGCCATTTGAGTTAATTTCCATCTCATTTTAAAAATGGCTCTTTCAGTCATTCTATATGGTTCTGTGTGCTGCTGTAGTATTAAGAATCTCCTGTGAGGTTTCTGTGTCCACCGCCTCTGCAGAGTGAATTGCTAATAATAATAATAATAATAATAATAATAATAATAATAATAATTGCTAATAAATAAATTATTATTATTATTATTGACACCCTTATCCAGGGCGACTTACAATTATTACAAAATATCACAGTACAAAGTATTGCATTATAAAATATCACATTACAGAATATCATGATGCAGTTATGAAAGTACAAGAAGATCAATTCAAGTAAGAGCAAAATAGAGTACAGTAAATTATAAGTAAGAGCGAGTTTGACTAAGAGCAGTTCAAACTTATAGTAAATATTTGCTTATATGAGTAAAGTCAAGTAAGAACACACAGTGTAAGTATGATAAATGGATGGGTTATTTGTTTTTCCAACTTTACACAATGCATGATGAAAATACACCATAGGGAAATGTGTTGGGTGACCTTGATTTTACCCCCTAATCAAAATCATCCCGTAGGTTTTGCTTGTGACAGCTTTGATAGTTTTGTAGAATGATTTCCTAATAAATGTTTATGAATTCTAATGTACATTCTTTTCCATTGCCATCAAAACACTTTTCATGTAACTACAAGCAAGACATGTACAGTACAGTAAGACTGCAGTTGACTACTATCCATTGCATTTTCTGCTTATCTTACTTTAGGTTCCTATCAAGCCTACCTGTAAGAAAGTCTTCACTGTATTTACATTTCTTCATCAATTCCGTTTATACAGGAACAACCATTAGTTTCCTCTGCACACCTCCCTTATGTTCTTAACTTTGTTTCGTCACAAGGTTGTGTGATGAGTGAATACACTATGCTGCAATATCCCTTATAAAAGTTCATCATAGTACAGGCATCGGAAAGTGTAATAAGATTAGTGAAACTATTGAAAAGCACAGGTAAGCATTGTAAAGCCAACATAGGTATTGTAAAACATAAAAAAATCTATGGTAAGTGCATAGTATAATTATGGGAAAAGCATGGGAAAACTGCAAAATGACTGTGCAAATGTAATGCAGTGAACTTTTGCATGGGATGCAATATTGTCTTCTGAATTCATGCTTTCCATTTAATTACCCATGATTTCAGCATCTGTTATTTGTACAGTGGGAACAGTTAGCATGGGTAATTCCTAAGCAGTGAAAAACAGGCAGCACAAGAGAAGTATTGTTAAAATTCAAAGCAGAACCACCAAAGAAGTATTGCAAAGAGCATAAAAGTGCACAAGGTTTAAACCCCATTCATTTAGCATCTGAATCTGTGTTTTCAAGAAAAACAGAAATTCAGCCTCCAGCACCTTTCCAAAATTCATGATAGAAAATGACACAAACGTCATTTCTATTGCTTTACTTACCTGGTTTCAAAGCTCTTTTCAAAATGGCTGCTCTAGGGAGGCTCCTGAGTGGCGCATCCAGTAAAGGCGCTCCGCATGGAGTGCAGGATACGCCCTATAGCCGGGGGGGGGGGGCTTAGGCCAGCCAGGGTGTCCTCAGCTCACCACGCACTAGCGACTCCTGTAGTCTGGCCTTGCGGGCAAGCTGCCCAGAGCTGCGTTGGCCTCCGACACTGTAGCTCTGAGGTGGCAGTATGGTGAGCCTGCAGTGTGAAAAAGAAGCGGTCGGCTGATGGCACACGCTTCGGAGGACAGCGTGTATTCGTCTTCGCCGCTCCCGAGTCAGTGCGGGGGTGGCAGCAGTGAGCTGAGCTTAAAAATAATTGGCCATTCCAATTGGCGACCCCTGGGGTTTAAGGTCTGTACTCTAAATCACTGATTTAAAAAGAAAAAAAGTGCTCTGCTTTTCTGTTCTGTACCACATCATGGATCATTATTGTGGTGTTACCTGTTTGACAATGTGGGCAATAATCCTTACACTATCAGTGCACTAAAGAGGAGGACGTTTTGAAAAGATTGTCAGAATGTTAACAATGAAAATGAAAATGACAGGTACGTTATTTAAACAGTTGTAGCAACACGTGGGGACGTGGAACCCTGCTGCTTACTTTTTAATATGAACTGGGGATGTTTGGTTTTTTTATAATTTTGGACCCTTTATTGATTATTTCAAGAACAGTAGTCTTTTGATCCACTGCTAGTTAGAGTTCCTGAATATACTTTGTTTCCATCATCAGACATTGCAACACCATTTACTGTACTCCCAAATCACACACATAATCCAGACATAATTGATTCACACACAGATGTTAGATACTGCTGTTTTCCGACTAGTCAAGACTACAGTACAGACAGTACCTTCTATTCATCTGGCTCTGTAGTTCACTTCTGTATAATTCAGATAATTTCTTGGGTTGCTTTATATGTTCTTACTTATAGATCATTTTGCAAGACCCCTAATAAGTTTCAATTTTGAATCAATGATTTACCCTTAATGTTGTAGGGGGATCCTGTTGAGAAAAAGGACATCTTCATTGCAGTGAAAACTTGCAGAAAATTCCACAAGGAAAGAAGTAAGTAGTTAATAATTGTGCACTTCGATATTAAGGTTAATTAAAACATTAAAAGCATGTGGTGCCAGGGGGGGTTGTTAGCAGATTTACTCCACTCCAACTGCTCACTTTCTAAGTATCTTGGTGTCGCTATAATGTCTACTTTTGGAATATGTTTGAATTATTTTAACAAGCCAGCTGTCTCACAAGTACAATGGTACAACACACGTTATCCATTTACTACCATTGCAGAATGATTGGCTTGGGTATTATTTCTACCACCCATAGCTGATCAGGGATACAAGCAGTCCAAGTGGGGTAGAACAGGCAACAAATGCCATGGCAGTGCTTGTACTAGGTGAGACACTTTTTTTGTTATTTAATTCTTCTTGGTAAGGAGTTGGTTCAAAGAATACTCTCTGTACCTTCAAAGTATGTATTTTTATGATGTTTAATATTGATCTGAGTGGTTCTTATTGCAATTAATAAAATATTGTGTGTGTTGTATTTATTTTTGTATTGGTAAGTCATTGTTAAGATGCTTTCAGTTTAGGAGCTGCTCTTCAGTTCAGTTGCCAGACAGAGATATGGGTAATGTAAGCTGTACCAGATGGTAGATGCCCGCTGGAACATCACTGCATTAACTATGAATGTAACAATGCTCCATTCACATATCTCACACTGTCTAAACCTATAAGCAGCTCTAACAAATGGAAAGCTTTTCGTTAAATAAAGTTATTTATGTTATTTTTTTTATATGTGATTTTTATGAACATTTCTGAGACTATTTTCTAAAACCTTTCTCAGCCGAAGGGTACCCGATGAATTAAAGGTAAGTCGAGGTTTTAAAGTGTCGGGATGCATAACTGCAGTTGTGGTCCTACCACACGGTAGAGCCTTCATGGGTGGGCGCTATCGCTCAACTGTTTCAAATGGTATACTTTAGTAAGCTATATTGTTTTGGCCTTTACTACATAATACTATAGTATTAATTTCATTATGCCTGTGATCATCACAGAAGCATATATAAAAGAGAATGTAATTGTGATATGAAACTTAATGTGATACTAATTTGACACCTAACAAGGTGTCAAATTACACTGGAATATAAATTTACAGAGTGTGACTTACTGCAGGTCAAAGAAAATGAGGCTAACAGAAAGGTGACTGATCAGTTCATTAAACGTAATGGTATAGGACAGCATTGATTTTCTTTCATGGTTGACAATCCCGTCAAAGGTTCTCGCTGTCCTCACCGCCGTTGCATTTCAATTGCCATGCAAAGGTTAAGACGACTCATTTTGTTGTATGGAGCTTGATCAGGTAGATACTATGGAGAACAACTCATCATTCACAATAGTAACATGGTCAAAAAGTTCTCAAAGATATTGGAAGTTCCACAGTAGGTTGACTTTGTCATTTTTTTTTTTTTTTAACTGAATGTATTCTGTTATGTTTGAAGGACTTTTGGGATATTTTCAATTGATACAAAAAAAAGGTTTAGATAAGTAAAAAAGGAACCTTTATATTCCAAGGTTGTAAAAATCAAACATCTACAGCATATGCAAATATTTCTTTCAGATATGTGAAACAGTGGGGCAGGCCCGTTTTTATTCATTTAAATTGTATTGTCTTTCCATTAAAATAAAGAAGCAACAATTTATAACTTCATCTACCATTTACATCCACTGAATTGACAAGTAGTTAGCAGCTTTAATACCATATTCTGTACTCTTATGTTGGTTGTGAACCACTGTAAATACTAAAAGAAAAACTCAGCCAGTATCACACATTAGCAATATCACAATTATACTTAACACACTAACACAATAAGTTATTATTATTATTATTATTTGTTTATTTAGCAGACGCCTTTATCCAAGGCGACTTACAGAGACTAGGGTGTGTGAACTATGCAGCAGCTGCAGAGTCACTTACAATTACGTCTCACCTGAAAGACGGAGCACAAGGAGGTTAAGTGACTTGTTTAGGGTCATACACTGAGTCAGTGGCTGAGGTGGGATTTGAACCAGGGACCTCCTGGTTACAAGCCAATTCCTTTAACCACTGGACCACACAGCCTCCTTAGTTCACATGCTTCATAGAAAAACTATTTTTAAAAAGTGCCAACAAACACACACAGACAAAAAAAATGAATTTTATTTTATTTATTTAGCAGACATCTTTATCCAAGGCAACTTACAGAGACTAGGGTGTGTGAACTATGCATCAGCTGCAGAGTCACTTACAACTACGTCTCACCTGAAAGACAGAGCACAAGGAGGTTAAGTGACTTGCTCAGGGTCACACAATGAGTCAGTGGCTGAGGTGGGATTTGAACCGGGGATCTTCTGGTTACAAGCCCTTTTCTTTAAACACTGGACCATGCATCATTATTGTTGTATTTCTTAATATAACAAGAGCTTACTCCTGTATGCCTACAAGAGGCATTTAGGTAGTGCCATAATGAGAGTTACTTTGCATTGCTTTCGCTTTGCCTTGTTTTCTACTGTCTACTTTCACACTGAAGTACTGTGTTTTTTACCAGCATTAGATATGTTATTTACACCTGTGAACACTTTGTACTCTCTATTGAATTAAGCTTCACCATAATTAGTTATCTCTTTTAAACCATATAACACTGGAGAAGATTGTGCTATTGCAATTTATATAATTTAATTAACTGCATACAGCCTCCTACATTTGAGCAATTTACACAATGTAATTCTATTTACTAGGGATGTGCTTTTGGTATATTTTTATGAATGTTTAAATGCTATGCAGGTGTCGGCATTTAAACGTTTAAGCCAGTGGTGCATAACTTGGTCCAAATATATATATATATATATATATATATATATATATATATATATATATATATATATATATATATATATATAATAAGGGAGGCAGCACCTGTGTTGAAAACTGGAAGAAAGTGGGTGGCAAAGAAAGCTGTGGAGGATGCAAAGGCTGCCCTTCGAATTGGTGATATCATGGGGCAAGTTCAGCATGGAAGAGGGGGTCTTGGTCTAAGTTCAGCTCCTCCTACATGGCACAAGGCAGCCCCAGCTCAACGGAGTAAGCTGGTAGTCAACGAGGTGCAAAAGCAGGAGGAGAGGATGAGGTGTATAAAGGCCATTTCCCAGGCCAAGCAGGGAGAATGGATGAGATGGGAGAGTGTGGAACAACGCAAGATCGGCTGGCAAGACCTATGGATGGAACAGAGCAGGATCAGTTTCCTCATCAGGTCAGCATATGATGTTCTCCCTTCAACACAGAACCTAAACCTCTTGGAAATAGCTCTCATCACTCGATTTTCAAGGTGTGGTATCCAAAGCATAATCCACAAGTACAGAGAAATATCATCTGTAATTACAAACCCAGGACTGGGAGGGGGGTTGTAACAGGGCGAGGAGCCCTGTACAGTGTTTTGTTTATTTATTTTTAGAACGGGGTCTCCCCCTCCGCCCCTGTGCAGTTTATTATTTTGTATTTGTGATTTATTATTATTATGATTATTGTTATGATTTATTATTGTATTTATATTTGTCGGTGAAGCGCCGTATTTGTTTGTTATTGGTTTTTATTTTAAAACGTGTTCTGGCAGAGGCGAGATTGGTGCTCATCCTCTGCCAGGAATAATTTAAAAAAAAAAAAAAACCTCGTGCAGAAGGTGGTCATCTCTTCTAAATTAATTGATTAATTTGTTGCTAATCTGGAGATGGTCACCTGCATAAAAGCCTGCAGCTACCGGTCAGGCTGGGCAGTAGCCTTCACTGATCCTGTATTTAATGTAAGTTTCGTTGAGTTTTGTTTCTCTCTCGCTCCTAACACCCACCTGAGTGCAACATGTACTTATATTTGTGTGACACCTGTCAAAATTAAGGAGACAGAAGTAGAGAAATCATAAACTCACTTCCCAGCAAACAGCACAGCATAGATACATCTATTTGAATTCTGTAGTCTGTGATGGCCCTTTAAATATTTAGCTTATTAGCCATGCTAATGCTTGTGATAATGATAAACATTAGATACATATGTATGCATGTGCGCAAATTTCACAAGCTTGAGCACAAAATTATTTGAATTGCTCCGAAGGCCAAATTTGAATGAAAATGGCTAAGTTTTGCAATAAGGGTGACAGACTTGCAATGCGCAGAATGTTTCCATTACATGCGTTTAGCTAAGTGCCCTATCTTCAGCAACACTGGCAAAGGGCCGCAGTGCCTAAGGGCTCAATCCGTAAAATATCCCTGCAGTTGCATTCTCAAGGCTCCCTTTCCTTTTCATGCCACACCCGGTAATTCCACACTCACCACGGTAAAACCACACTATCAGAA
Organism: Acipenser oxyrinchus oxyrinchus; assembly: GCA_030684275.1. Taxonomy (NCBI): domain Eukaryota; kingdom Metazoa; phylum Chordata; class Actinopteri; order Acipenseriformes; family Acipenseridae; genus Acipenser; species Acipenser oxyrinchus. Next base: position 10,028,173 of record CM060253.1, read on the forward strand.
GCATACTTGGACACCCACGCTTTTGATTATGCTATACAGGTGTGTTAGGAGCAGGGTGCGTGGTGAATGGGGGGCAGTTGGAAGGGACTTTCAGCAGGAGTATGAGTGAGGGATACACACGTGCAGACTGCATCCATAGGCAGCGTTCTTGATCGGCTCCATGCTGAGATTCCCGTCTTTGGGGCTTCCGAATAGAGTAGTGTTTTCAGTATTGTGGGTTGTTTTTACAGTCCACACTTCTGTAAATGTGTTTATGTATAGTGTAAGGAGCATGGGTCAGAGCTACTCAGAACACCGGCTGACAGGCGCGTTTCTGTAAAATAAAGAGTGGAGTTTGATGCTACAGACATATTTTGTCCATCTCCTTCATGTTGACACTTATCAGTTAGGAAGTCGCTACAATATATTTTTATTTAAGTTATATGTTGAATAGCTTACACTATCATCTGGTCCATTGTTTCATTTCTCCTTAGTAGCTTATTTATATATTTGTGGGGGTGGGCATGCAACTTTGGGTGTGCCAATGCTACCGCTGTGTGTTGAGCTTTGATTCTGCTTTCCATGTGCAGGTTACATTTGAGTGTAGACTTGTCTGAGGAATATTGGTATGTACTGTACACCTATGATAGCTGCTTGGCAGGGTATTGTTAACAGTCCATTGTCGTGTAGTATTCCAATTTTGCACATTCACTCGTAGCTCTTGTGCATTTCTGCTGTATTGGTAATGAATGCACAGGTGGTTTTGCGAGGCGCAAACACATTTGCAAATTGAGCAAGAAACTGCTATTTTCCAACTTTGTGCAACTGTTTTGTGCCATGTTGGAAAATATAAATTTTTGCGCTAATTTTTGCACAAATTGCGCATCGCTTCGAATATCTGGGCCCTGATCCTTTAGGAATAGAAAGAAGACAAGCGTGGAACTGACAACAGAACTGGCAGAAGGCACAGGTGTCGTTGTCCATCAAATCAACAGTACGAAGGTCACTTTTGAAATCAGGACTTAGAGGATGTGTTGCAGTAAAAATACCTCTATTAAGAAGTGGGAACAAGACTAAAAGGCTAAAATATGCACAAGAACACAGAAATTGGACTATGGAACAATGGTGAAAGGTGCTTTGGACTGTTGATGGATGGACGACGACACCTGTGCCTTCTGCCAGTTCTGTTGTCAATTCAATGTAAGGTGCCCACTTGAAGACCCCAGAGATATACCCTACTTAGCTCAATCCAGATGGTTGTCATGCTGATTCGTTGGGGAGACCGCACTATGGTTGATCCCCGGAGCCAACATCGCAGCCGTTGTGTGTGCTGATGCGCTGGGGAGGCAAAATAAGCTGATCCCTGGAGCCAGCATTACACTTCAGCCAGAAGGATATCTACATCAGATGGAAAGAAACACAAATGGATGGAGATGCAGATGGATCACATTAGTTTACTGTAAAGCTACGTCATAGTTGGAGCTTATCTTGGCAAGAGCCGAGTTCATATCAGCATGAAGTTTTAACATCTACTCTCATGTAATGGAAATCAACGCTTGTTTTCTTTCTATTCCTTAAGGATATAATCTTCAAGTATTGCTCATCCTTGTTAGACAGCTTTTTGGGTATTCCACTCAATTACTGATGAAGTTTCTCTGTACTTGTTGATTATGCTTTGGATATGACACCTTGAAAGTCATGCAAGCTATTTCAATCAATGTTTTTCCTTCTTTATGCAAGTCAAGAAGGAAAAAAGACTTTTGCACAGCAGTATATATATATATATATATATATATATATATATATATATATATATATATATATATATATATATATATATATATATACTTTTTATTTTTTAAAACAAACGATTTATGTAAATGGGTACTGGTAAATTAAAGCCTATACATAATTTATTTACACATATGCATTCTTTGAATTAATATTGAAAAAAAAACATCCTTTTAAAGTCTGCTATACGTATTCACAGGGATGTAAGGGCCATCAGTAACTCCATCCACAGTCATTTCTGAATGTTTTCATTTCAAATGGTGAAGCATTGAATGTGTTTTTGTGGTACGGCAATTTTGTTTGGCATAATTATTTACATACCACGGTTTTGTCGTCCGGTCCTCAAAATACTTTGGTTTTGGCTTTGGTTGGTTTGTTTGTTTAGAGATGCCATTTTATTAAAAAATATATATAACAAACTTCAGAAAAAAAACGCTTGTCATTAACTTTATTACACCGTGGAGTTGATCCCATACCACACCCACTACAGCATGAAAAACAGAGTGCACCAATGAAGCGACAGATCGACCGAGAAAAAAACCCGCCCCAGTGTCAATCTTTCTGTTGCACCAATTAGAAAAGCTACTTGGAGGCAATTGCCAAGCCCCTTCCTTTTTATAATATCCGTCCTTACTCTGGCTCCACAGCAGTCAGATACGTGATACGGACTGACTGTATTGGATAATAAATTAGTAAAAATTGATCACATGACCGATTATACATCTAGCATATTATTCAACGTTTAATCGCTTCTTTGGAATTTATATGTTTAAATGTTTAAAATTCCCATCCCTACTATTTACTTTGAACTAAATTGGATCTTGTCGTGCTTCAGCATGACCAGACGTGTAAAGTTTATTAGAAGAAGTTAAAAGATGCAAGACACCAGACATCTAACCGAAATTCACTGAATAATACATGTCTCTGCAAGTCTACACTCACTGATGGAATTGATGGAACAGCTTTTTGCAGTTCCATGACATTAAAAATACCAACATCAATCTCCCAGCCATCAGACAGGAACGACTGAGCAACACTGCAGTAATCTGCGTGAGATGACATTTAGGAGTCATTTTCTTGACTTAAGCTTCTGGTACTGTGTTGGTGACCATGTTTATGGAATAGTTTGTGCAATGGAACATACACTGCCATGAAACAAACAGAACTTTTGAAATGAACATTCTGCCATTACAAGAACATTGCATGATTCAAAGTTTATTTCTGAAGACTAGGGTGTGCCGCACTTGCCTTAAAATATTAAAAGCATGTGGTGGGTTGTGGTGCCAGGGGTTTGTAGCAAATTTACTCCACTCCAACGGCACACTTTCTAAGTATCTTGGTATCGCTGGACTGTGTACTCTTGGAATATGTTTGAATTATTTTAACAAGCCAGGTGTCTCACAAGTACAATGGTACAACACAGGTTATCCATTTACTACCATTGCAGAATGATTGGCTTGGGTATTATTTCTACCACCCATAGCTGATCAGGGATACAAGCAGTCCAAGTGGGGTAGAACAGGCAACAAATGCCATGGCAGTGCTTGTACTAGGTGAGACACTTGTTTTCTCAAAGTTTTTGTTATTTAGTTCTTCTTGGTTAGGAGTTGGTTCAAAGAATACGCTCCGTACCTTCAAATTATATATTTTTATGATGTTTAAAAATTGATCTGAGTGGTTCTTCTAGCAATGCTAAAATTAGTTTTTTTGTATTGTTATTTATTAATGTTTTTATTTATTGCCAAGTCATTGTGCGTTTTGTATTATTTATTTTTGTATTGGCAAGTCATTGTTAAGATGCTTTAAGTACGGCAACCAACACATGAAAACTGGTTAACCATAAAACACAATGAAATAATATTCTAGAGTACATGCCAAAACAATATCATTTTATATAGTATACTAGATTAGAAAACGATTGTGTACTATTGGCTCTAGCGGGCTTCTGTCAGACTGTAGCCTGTTGGAATGTGATATTGCTCCATTCAGATATCTGACACTGTCTAGAAGATAAACTATAAGCAGCTCTGACAAGTAAAAGTTATTTGTTAAATAACTTTTTTTTATGTATGTGATTTTTATGAACATTTTCGAGACTATTGTTTGAAATCTCTCTCAGTGGAAGGGTACCCGATGAATCAGTTCAAGGTATATCTAGGTTTTGAAGTGTTTTTTAAAAGATAATAATGAGAACATTTGTTTTCTAATCGCGATAGTGCTCTCGCCTTCGGCTTGGGATGCATAATTTCAGTTGTGGTCCTACCACACAGTAGAGCCTTCGTGGGCCGGCACTATCGCTTAACTGTTTCAAACGGTATACTTTAGTAAACTGTATTGTTTTGGCCTTTACTATATAATACTATAGTATTAATTTCAATATGGGCTGAGATCATCACAGAAGCATATGTAAAAGAGAATGCAATTGTGATATGACAGCACATGTGAATATTTCTTTCAAATATGTAAAACAGTGGGGGGCCCATTTTATTAATTTAAATTGTATTGTCTTTCAGTTCAAAAAAATAAGCAACAATTTACAGCTTCATACTTAGTTTGGTGTTATTGTACATGAACATTAGATGTTGCTACATTGCAACATCATAATGTTTTTTTGTTACTTGTTGTTATTACTATTAAAATGTAAGTTTCCAATCATGGATAAATAGTTTTGTGGCTTATTTTATATTGTTTCTTGTTTATTTATATATTATAGCTGAGTTCCATTTTTAATGATTTAATCGATTGCTATATTTAGATTCACCGTCATTTACATCCATTGAATTGACAATATGTCAAGTAGTTAGCAATGTTAATACCATGTCCTGTAGTCTCATGTTGTTTGTGAACCACTGTAAATATTAAAAGAAAAACTCAACCGGTATCACAGACATCAGCAGTATCACAGTTATACGTAACACACATTACCATAAGGAGTTCACAACATACTTCAAAGAAAAACGATAAAAAACGGTGCCAAAAACACAAAGACAAAGAAAAAATAACAAGACTTCTAGTCGAAACTTTTGTTATTGAATATTATTTATTTTCCGTATTTCTTAATATAACAAGAGCTTACTCCTTTATGCCTACAAGAGGCATTTAAGTAGTGCCATAATGAGAGCTGCTCTGCTTTGCTTTTGCCTTGTTTTCTACTGTCTAAATACTTTCACACTGAACTACTGTATTTTTACCAGCATTAGATATGTTATTTACACCTGTCAACACTTTGTACTCTCTATTGAATTAAGCTTCACCATAATTAAAGTTATCTCTTTTAAACCATATAACACTGGAGAAGATTGTGCTATTGCAATTTATATAATTTAATTAACTGCATACGGCTCCTATATTTGAACAATTTACACAATCCAATTCTATATACTTTGAACTATATTAGATCTTGTTGTGCTTCAGCATGGCCAGACATGTAAAGTTAGTAGAAGCCCAAACATGCAAGACACCAGACGCCAAACCGAAATTCACTGAACAATACATGACTCTGCAAGTCCACGCCACTGATGGAATTTGTTTGTGTTTGTAAGAATCGAACAGCTTTCTGCATGACATTAAAATACCAACATCAATCTCCCAGCCATCAGCAGGAGCGACTGAACAACACTGCAGTAATCTGCGTAAGATGACATTTAACAGTCAAAATTTGCATACTCTACACTGTCCTGACATCGGCTCTAGCCTTCAGCTTCTGATACTCTGTTGGTGACAGTGTTTATGGAATAGTTTGTGCTATAGAACATACAGAACTTTTTAAAATGACCATTCTGCCATTACAAGAACATTGCATGATTCAATGCTTATTTCTGAAGACTAGGGGTGTGCAGTATTTGCAGTAATTAAATGGTATAAGTACAATACATTCCTTAGTTTCCATAGAAATGCACGATCTCTGCATTGAATTGTGGGATTGTAGAACTGGGCAAGGTGTAATCTCTCATTAAACTTGACAAAGAAATACATATCCCTGAGACAGACTGAACAAAAGGTCACATTTAATTGACATATCCGTTGCATTTGCTAGTTTTGCAACATTTTCATTGTCTGCACAGCAGTGAAAATGTCAGCGCTCCGGATGAGAGGGAAATTTGCTTCTAATCTGCTTTTAAAACACTCACTGTGGAAGTTAATTGCTTGATTGATACTCAATTGTGAGGGAATTGCTACTTTCTTGTTGTGAAATCAACACATTAATAAATAGGTGTGTTTTGATCTATCTTAAACCACCAACAGATACTTCTTAAAGGTAATTCGAGTATCAGCCCTCCCCTGCTAAAGACAGACTGTGCTGCTTTGTGGCATTTAGCTGGTGAAGGACTTTATGCCCGAAACACCCTGAATACATTTTCTGCACACTACTTTAACCTGTCGTGGACACCCTAGCTTGTACAGCACCCTATACAATATTCTATATGTAACAATTCATTCTAATATGATATATATTAAACACCATGCCAACTTGCATTGAATTTTGCTGCCCATGGTATTCTTACACATTTATTGATGTTTTAAAAAGTTGTTTCTGTATTTGTGTATTTATTTGTAACCTCAGTATTAGTTGCTGTGCATAGTCAGGTATATGGAGGATAATATTAAGGGTAAAGCTCATGTCATTCATTTATGCATATACCACAGGGAAGACAATGCTGTGCTGTTAAGTTGCGGTCATTTTGGTCAAGTTTTATGTCTTTTGTTGCAGTTCCAGTTGTAAAGAAGACTTGGCAGAAACATGCTGCACTGATTGAATACTATAGTGATCATGCAGATGCCACTATACCAACAATCAACTTAGGAGTACCTAACACAGAGAGGGGTAAGTCAACCATTAAATCATTTTGCACTTTGCACCTTTTGAGACAAGCCAATACGTGGAAGTGCACACGTTACACTGTTTAGTTCTAAATGGATTCTGTGAGAAATGTAGCGTAAAAGCTTCTCACATAGCTGTAGAACGCATTGCTATAAAGCTCTTTCACATTAGAATGTACTCTTGCAAAAAGAGGCTTACTCCATGAATTAATAGCGTTTTGCTGTCCCATAACATTAAAAACACCAGCTTCAATATTCTAGACATAAGACAGGGATGACTGAACAAAACTGCAATGGTCTGCACAGGATAACATTTATCAGTATTTCTTTCTGTTTTTTTACATACATGCAGTTTTTTATATTCATCTAATACCTATTCTAAAAAAACAAGAATACACACATTTCACAGATTTTTCCAGAAAAAAAAAAAATCTATTTAAGGCCATTTCATCCATTTCTAAGAATTTTGCAGGGTCATTTATTACAGAACATTGAGCTTTTTGTTTCGTACCTAACTTGTTTTGTTAAGTGAACTTGTATTTCAGTGAATATTTGTTGTAATGACTGTTGTACATATATAAATGGATTGTGTTTTGAATGACAGCCATGCACACCTCAATGAGCAACCCATTCGTTTTGCTGGCACAGATTTGAGGATTGCAATAGGGATTAAGGGAGCATGCAGCTATATTGCATTCAGCTCAGGAAATTGAACTGCATTAACACTTTCGTATTACTGTAGTTTTTTTTTTTTTTTTTAATCAAAAAGATTGCTAACAGTACAGGCTGCGTAGGGTTACCTAGCAACAATCCTGATCCTCAAATGTGCTTGCTGCTGCTGCTACATAATTCACTGCTACCAGGAAGAAAAACAAAAAGGAAGTCAAGAAAATCTCCAAAAAACACATCAGTTGTTTGAAGTTATTTTTAGTCTTTAAACCCCCTCGCATTCTGTTTTTCTTCTGCTATACTGTTAATATGCCATTGTGGCAATGTGGCCACGCCCTTGTGCGTAGTTTGTGTTGTATGTTGCATGTTGCGTGTGTTAATGTTGGTGTATAGTCATTGGTACACGGGATATAAACGGGTGTGTGTTTCACGTGTGTTTAAGATGTAATTGTATTTAGGCACGGATTGCACATCACTGCACGCATTTAAAGTATTTAATATGTGAGCACGAGGTTGCACGTAATTAATTCACGTGCTGGGATTCAAGTGAATAATTAATTAGTAATTGAATCCCAGCACAACAGTATATATAGATGCACGCTTGACTCACTCGGGTTGGGTGTTCGAGAGTGGAGAACGGGTGTGGAGAAGGAGAGACGTAAATATAAGAAGTAGTGTTTTGTACTCACCGTGTTTGTTTGTCTCCGTGCACCGCTTGTTAAGTGTGTGTTCGTTTTGTTTATATATTTATTTTGGCGAAAGTGCCGTGTGCTGTTTTTGTGTTCTTTTATTTTGTTTATTAAATGCTGAGCACAACCAAGTGCTCAGCTTCACCAACCTCACTGTCTGTTGTGTGTTACTTCCTGTTTCTGGTCTGACGTCACCCACTGTCCGGCCGTCTTTGTGACACGTGGTGTCCTGCGTGGGATCTACAGCGCCTCCAGGACTCAGACCAGAGCAGGAGTACCGCAGTTTTTTTGGAAAAAAATAATTAAAAAAGGGAAAAAGAAACAGAGGATGAGGTGGAAGAAGGACCGGGAAGCGAGGGACAGGGAGGAGGAGGAGTACATCAGGGCCAGGCACCCGAGGAGCTGTAGGTCACCACTGTTGTGCCCCCTCTGTAACCAGCAGCATTGCTTTGCCGTCTGTCCCTTCCGCAGTTATGAGGAGGAGCCTGAGCGTCCACAGCCCAAGCGGGAGGAGCCTGAGCGTCCACAGCCCAAGCGGGAGGAGCCTGAGCGTCCACAGCCCAAGCGGGAGGAGCCCGAGCGTCCACAGCCCAAGCGGGAGGAGCCCGAGCGTCCTACGCCTGAGTGGGAGGAGCCCGAACGTCCTACGCCTGAGTGGGAGGAGCCTGAACGTCCTACGCCTGAGTGGGAGGAGCCTGAACGTCCTACGCCTGAGTGGGAGGAGCCTGAACGTCCTACGCCTGAGTGGGAGGAGCCCGAACGTCCTACGCCTGAGTGGGAGGAGCCCGAACGTCCTACGCCTGAGTGGGGGGAGACCGAACGTCCTAAGCCCAAGAGGGGGGAGTCGGTGCGTCCACAGCCCAAAAGGGAGGAGTCGGTGCGTCCACAGCCCAAAAGGGAGGAGTCGGTGCGTCCACAGCCCAAAAGGGAGGAGTCGGTGCGTCCACAGCCCAAAGAGGGGGGAGTCGGTGCTTCCATAGCCCTAGGACCCAAGCTGCCAGCAGAGGAAGAATGCCTGCTGTCCCCGTGTCCACCAGCAGAGGAAGAATGCCTGCTGTCCCCGTGTCCACCAGCAGAGGAAGAATGCCTGCTGTCCCCGTGTCCACCAGCAGAGGAAGAATGCCTGCTGTCCCCGTGTCCACCAGCAGAGGAAGAATGCCTGCTGTCCCCGTGTCCACCAGCAGAGGGTGAATGCCTGCTGGGTTCCCATCCACCAGCAGAGTGTGAACGTCTGCTGGTATCACTTCCCCCACCGTCACCACCCGGAGGAGAGGAACAGGAGCTGCCTCTGCCTCCACCACAGTCCCCTGCAAGAGCGGAGAGCCGCACCAGTCCCCTGCAAGAGAGGCGGAGCCGCACCAGTCCCCTGCAACAGTAGGAGACCACACGCTGCTCGCACCTCCATCGCCAGGAGACTACACGCTGCTCGCACCTCCATCGCCAGGAGACTACACGCTGCTCCCACCTCCACCACTTCCTCCACTAGGAGCAGAGGAGCAGGAGCTGCCTCTGCCTCCACCACCTCAACCGCTTCCACCAGGAGCAGAGCAGCAGGAGCTGCCTCTGCCTCCTCCACCAGCAGAGGGTGAGTACCTGCTGGTTCCGCCTTCTTTGTCGTGGGAGGACTGCTTGCCCCTCCCACCTCCACCAGCAGAAGGTGAATACCTGCTGGTTCCACCTTCATTGTCGTGGGAGGACTGCTTGCCCCTCCCACCTCCACCAGCAGAGGGTGAATACCTGCTGGTTCCGCCACTGCCCGGAGCAGAGGAGCAGGAGCTGTCTCCGCTTCCCGCACCTCCACCACAGGGAGTACGGTGGCCGGAGCCCCAGAAAGGGGAGCTACCGGCTACAAAGACAGGGGGAGAGGTCAGGAGACCACTTTCCCCAGCAGCAGTTTCGCTGCAGGAGTTCTTGAGGCCGGAGCCCCACAGGAGGGAGCTACCGCTACGAAGAAAGGGGAGAGGTCAGGAGACCAGCATCCCCGCAGCAATTTCGCTGCCGGAGTGGACCAGCATGCTGTCAGCCGTGCCACTACCGGCAGGGGTGCTGACAGCATTGCCAGCCATGGGCCCACTGAAGCCTCCCTTCCCAGCCCGAGACTTTGTCCTGGACTGCTGGGTTTTAAGGGGGAGGTGGCCGTTGAGGCCATGTGTGCTGCGCACAAGGGGGTATATGTGGCAATGTGGCCACCCTTGTGCGTAGTTTGTGTTGTATGTTGCATGTTGCGTGTGTTAATGTTGGTGTATAGTCATTGGTACACGGGATATAAACGGTGTGTGTTTCACGTGTGTTTAAGATGTAATTGTATTTAGGCACGGATTGCACATCACTGCACGTGCATTTAAAGTATTTAATATGTGAGCAACGAGGTTGCACGTAATTAATTCACGTGCTGGGATTCAAGTGAATAATTAATTAGTAATTGAATCCCAGCACAACAGTATATATAGATGCACGCTTGACTCACTCGGGTTGGGTGTTCGAGAGTGGAGAACGGGTGAGAGAGGAGAACGTAAATATAAGAAGAAGAAGTGTTTTTGTACTCACCGTGTTTGTTTGTCTCCGCAACCGCTTGTTAAGTGTGTGTTCGTTTTGTTTATATATTTATTTTGGCGAAAGTGCCGTGTGCTGTTTTTGTGTTCTTTTATTTTGTTTATTAAATGCTGAGCACAACCAAGTGCTCAGCTTCACCAACCTCACTGTCTGTTGTGTGTTACTTCCTGTTTCTGGTCTGACGTCACTCACTGTCCGGCCGTCTTTGTGACAGCCATCTACTGGATTTCAAGCAAAACCTTCTCAAAAATGTCATACACAACATTAGTAAAACACTATTTTTGTAATAATGCTGCTTCAGATTTTAAATAATCTGTAATTTCTGTAAATTAAACTCCTTCAATTCAAAAGCCGTCATTGCTGTGACAGTCAAATTGGCTAGTGCTAAAAAATGCACCGAGTACAACTTACCATCCCTCACTCAACACTTTAAGTAATTGTAGCTAAGAAACTAACTCCATACATCTTACCTATGTTGCACTTCCACAGGCTACATAGATCTCAAATGTGTTGTTTTTAAAGACATGTTATAGCAAACATGTATTTTCATTTTAAAAGAGGCATTTGGTCCTACACTGGGTTCAAGAAAAATCTCTGTTTTCTTGCCTTGCCTTCCAGGATGTCTGTTACATCCTGGAAGGCAAGGCATTTCTTCTGGTTCAAAGCAGTGTGTTATTGGTTACTGGCTGAAAGCATGTCAGTCAGTAGGGGAAGCAGCTGGTGGGTTATTGACAGAAAAAAAAAAAACACTGAAGGGGTGGGGACAATTTCACTCTCCAGGTGAAATGACCCAGGAAGTGCAAGACAATCTAAAAGCATGACTTGTAAACTAGAGATTTCTTTAATCTAGTGTAGTACCGGTTGTTACTTAAGAAAATAAAAATACATGTTTCCTATAGCATGTGTTTCTCTCAAAACTGCACATTTGATATCTACAGAATATAATGAATGGATGGGCATGGCAAAGAAAATGAATGGAACTATTTTGTTAGCTACAGTTAATACTGTCAATAGGTAGGACTAATTCAATGGAACTAATTCCTTCAGTGAAGTCGGGTGGAACGTCTCTTGATTGGCTCAGAGAATCATAGTACCTTGTGAAGCATTAATGGTTTACATCATTTTCTTAAAATCTTTCTTCAAGTATTTAGACAAAGAGAAGGAGAGGTTATACCTTTTATTGGACTAACTAAACAATAAATCACAAGCTTTCAAGACCTCAGATGTCTCTTCTTCAGGTGAAAGTAGAAAAGAGATTGAATGATGTTTAAATTCAAAAGGTGGCATCAGAACTTTAACAAAAAATAACCCATTTTGAATCATTACAATTTTAATGCTGTAAGGAAAAATGCTGTGTCAAAAAAAAAAAAAAGTTATATTAATAAAATGCAAATAATTGTAACAGTGCATACTAATATATGGAAAAATGTATATATATATATATATATATATATATATATATATATATATATATATATATATATACAGTACTGTGCAAAAGTTTTAGGCAGGTGTGAAAAATGCTGTAAAGTAAGAATGCTTTCAAAAATAGACATGTTAATAGATTATATTTATCAATTAACTAAATGCAAAGTGAGTGAACAGAAGAAAAATCTAAATCAAATCCATATTTGGTGTGACCACCCTTTGCCTTCAAAACAGCATCAAGCATCAATTCTTCTAGGTACACTTGCACACAGTTTTTGAAGGAACTTCGGCAGGTAGGTTGGCCCAAACATCTTGGAGAACTAACCACAGTTCTTCTGTGGATTTAGGCAGCCTCAGTTGCTTCTCTCTCTTCATGCAATCCCAGACAGACTCGATGATGTTGAGATCAGGGCTCTGTGGGGCCATACCATCACTTCCAGGACTCCTTGTTCTTCTTTATGCTAAAGACAGTTCTTAATGACTTTCGATGTATGTTTGGGGTCGGTGTCATGCTGCAGAATAAATTTGGGGCCAATCAGATGCCTCCCTGATGGTATTGCATGATGGATAAGTATCTGCCTGTACTTCTCAGCATTGAGGAGACCATTAATTCTGACCAAATCCCCAACTCCATTTGCAGAAATGCAGCCCCAAACTTGCAAGGAACCTCCACCATGCTTCACTGTTGCCTGCAGACACTCATTCGTGTACCGCTCTCAGCCCTTCGCTAACAAACTGCCTTCTGCTACAGCCAAATATTTCAAATTTTGACTCATCAGTCCAGAGCACCTGCTGCCATTTTTCTGCACCCCAGTTCCTGTGTTTTCGTGCATAGTTGAGTCGCTGGCCTTGTTTCCACGCCGGAGGTATGGCTTTTTGGCCGCAAGTCTTCCATGAAGGCCACTTCTGACCAGACTTCTCCGACAGTAGATGGGTGTACCAGGGTCCCACTGTTTTCTGCCAGTTCTGAGCTGATGGCACTGCTGGACATCTTCCGATTGCGAAGGGAAGTAAGCATGATGTGTCTTTCATCTGCTGCAGTAAGTTTCCTTGGCCGACCACTGCATCTACAGTCCTCAACGTTGCCTTTGTGCTTCTTCAAAAGAGCTTGGACAGCACATCTGGAAACCCCTGTCTGCCTTGAAATTTCTGCCTGGGAGAGACCTTGCTGATGCAGTATAACTACCTTGTGTCTTGTTGCTGTGCTCAGTCTTGCCATGGTGTATGACTTTTGACAGTAAACTGTCTTCAACAACCTCACCTTGTTAGCTGAGTTTGGCTGTTCCTCACCCAGTTTTATTCCTCCTACACAGCTGTTTCTGTTTCAGTTAATGATTGTGTTTCAACCTACATATTGAATTGATGATCATTAGCACCTGTTTGGTATAATTGTTTAATCATACACCTGACTATATGCCTACAAAATCCCTGACTTTGTGCAAGTGTACCTAGAAGAATTGATGCTGTTTTGAAGGCAAAGGGTTGTCACACCAAATATGGATTTGATTTAGATTTTTCTTCTGTTCACTCACTTTGCATTTAGTTAATTGATAAATATAATCTATTAACATGTCTATTTTTGAAAGCATTCTTACTTTACAGCATTTTTCACACCTGCCTAAAACTTTTGCACAGTACTGTATATATATATATATATATATATATATATATATATATATATATATATATATATATATATATATATATATATATATATATATATATACACACACACATTTTATATATATAGTAAAGGATTTTACTTGTTTTAAAGGTTCTAGGCCCCTTTATACAAGCCCAGACACAAGAATTGAAGTTTTTAAAGCACTCACGTGCAATTTTATTATTTACAGAAATAAAAGATAAATCAAAACAAAACCCTAACTCACACATGGAGAACCCACTTGAAGACTTGAAGACCCCCGAGATGTACCCTACTTAGCTCAGTCCAGGTGGTTGTCACGCTGATGCGCTGGGGAGACCGCACTGTGGTTGATCCCCGGAGCCAGCATCGCAGCCGTTGTGTGTGCTGATGTGCTGGGGAGGCAAAATAAGCTGATCCCTGGAGCCAGCATTACACTTCAGCCAGAAGGATATCTACATGGAAAGAAAAGCAAATGGATGGAGATATAATCACATTAGTTTACTGTAAAGCTACATCTTAGTTGGTGCTTATCTTGGCGAGAGCCGAGTTCAGATCGACATGAAGTTTTAACATCCACTCTCATGTAATGGAAATCATAACTAAACTTTATACTATCCTTAAACTAATAAACTGGACAGCTAAGCTGTTTACTAGTCACAAAACATTAACTTTACAACACAAACAAAAAGGTTTCCACCACACAGGTCTCTTCACAATGCCAGCCTCTCTGTTCACACAGACTGGAGACTGCCCTGAACAAACATTTCTTTGCGGCTATATACCTGCCTGCTAATCCCAGGCAGGTCACACTAATTAAAGAAATAATTACACAAACACAGCCACACACACATTTCTCTGGCAGGGACAGAAATTAACCCTATCCCTGCCAAACCTCCAACACAGTTCTTCAAGGCAGGGATCCACAATATATACAGTATATATGGAAATATATCCCTGAATAACATTTTAGTTTGAAACTTACACAGTTTACTGCTAGCCCCCTCCCCCCCCACAACAGAAATGTCCAAATACAGAACCGTGTACTTTACGTTTACAAGAAAGGAGAGCTGCATCTTTGCCATAACCCACTATTTTCTTTAATGACGTTTCAACCCGTGTCAACTGATCTGAGAGCTATGAGGAAAAAATGACAGTGAGTGACCTGAATCTCCCTGCGAAATAAAACCCACGTTGATTTAAATGCACCGTGTGTTATTTTAATTATTTAATTATTTTAATAAAACACAGCAGTTCCCAGATGGTTCAGCTTGTATTGGCACATTACAATAACGTAAAATGTCATTTACTAAAGCATATTGTTCAACAACGTCTTGCACATCTGATAGCAGTAAAGTTATAAAAAATATATATTTCTGTGCACCAAGTTTTTTATCTCAGTATGATCTCTAGAGCAACAAAGCACAAAAGTCTACAACAGTTTGCCGTTACTATGTTACAGGTTTACTGCATCACTTTACTCCATGAAGAGTGTGATGTGAATGTGCTGTTTCATACGGGGGGGTATGTTTAAATTCAGCAGCTGTGTGACGTGTTTAGTGCGTGCGCCACCAGTAATTTAGGGAGTTGAGAGCTGCGAAAGAGTTCATCAAGCGTGTTCTTGAATACCTGTTGTTAAATACAACAGTTACGTTCTATACTGGATTTGTGTCTTTTATTTAAAGAAGACCTGCACACATTGGAGGGATGTATTAAACTGGGTGTGTGTTTGGGTGGATGAAGGATTCGTATTCGGCCGAATCCGAACCCTGTTCAAAAAGTAGGTATTCGGGCCGAATCCGAAACCGAATCCTGGATTCGGTGCATCCCTAATACATATATATTACTCAGATATATATTACTCAGATGAGCCATTGTTGTACACATTTGTCTTTTAAACTACCTTCCTTTCTATTTTAACTTCCCAGTGAGCAGGACCACACTGTTTGTTTTGTTTTGTTTTTTTGCAAGTTAAGCATTGTTGCAACCTTATGAGACCTCCTATCATTGACACTTTTGGAGAGACAGTCAAAAGCACTGAAAAAGCTAAGCAGCCCAAAATCTCTACTACAGGATATAGAACAGGTCTTTCCATTTTTTTCTGTATGTTCCTTCCTGTTTGTTTCTCTAAAATGTGGTTCTGTTTTTAACTAAGCAATAAATATTGCTGCCCTTTAACTATTAATAAAAGTGTTGGGTGATTTGTTGATATTAAAATTCATAGGAATGAATGTGTGGCCACACAATAAACTCCTGTGAATGACAATGTTTATATTACAATTGGCTGCAGTTTAAATTATTTGAAAATAATCCAATTATCTCTTTCTGTTTTCTTCTCTGCATATTCCTTGCTGAAGTTGTTACCTGTTTTCTTTCTGGTGTGTTCTTACCCCCTTTATCTTATTCCTTTGTAAATGCATCCCAGGAAGTCTTTTCTTCTGTATATGTCTCATCTGTCTCTTTCTTATAATTTGTTCTCTCTCTCTCTCTCTCTCTCTCTCAAAATCTCTCTCTTGATGGGTCCTTTATTTCTTTTCGTAGAATTCTTGTCAGTTTTATCTAGCTGGCTGCAGGGATGCATTTAAACAGCAGTGAGTGGTTTGAGTTGGTTTTTTTTTGTTTGTTTTTTTTACTTCCACACATGGGACAACAAAAAAAAAAACTGATTTTCCTTCCATGGTTTCATCAGTGATATACATTTCATATTTGTATAGTTTGTAAGAGTATTATAAAAAAAAAAGAAAAGCTTTGAAAAGGCTTAATCGCTTATGGCAGAAATCACTTTAGTCATTGAAGGCAGCACCTTTTCATTGACTTGTATTACAACCTCAGAAATGTGCTACCTTTCCTACACATTTTGATAACCTTATTATTCTACTAGCTTTCTGTTACTATCTTGTTTAAGTGAAAAACTATAATAGGCTACAGCACACTGATGAAGGCATTATTAATATTTTCTATCTGTATTCAGAATTATTTTCCAAATGTTATATATGATCACAATAATTTAACAAAAAAGAGTCTACCTGCATATTGAATTTTTTTCTCATTCTTTGTAAAGACTTTAAGTAAAAAAAAAAAAAAAAAGTAGCATAACCTTTATCATGCCCTACATGCTACAGGGTTAGCTTATTTTCAAGATATGGATTGCGCTAATTTTTTTTTTTTTTTTTTTTAATTTAGTCTTGCCAATTATTTTTAGGCTCAACTCACCGCTACCACCTTTGCGCCAAAGGGCGAAGACGAACACGCACTGTCCTCCGAAGCGTGTGCCGTCAGCTGACCGCTTTTTTTCACACTACGGACTCACCAGGCAAGCCTGCAGGCGCCCGGCCAGACTACAGGGGTCGCTGGTGCGCGGTGAGCCGAGGACACCCTGGCCGACCTAACCCTCCCTCCCCCCGGGCGGCACTCGGCCAATTGAGCGCTGCCCCCTGGAAGTTCCCGTCCTCTGTCGGCAAAGGAATAGCCTGGACTCAAACTCGCGACGTCCATACTATAGGGCACATCCTGCACTCCACGCAGAGCACCTTTACTGGATGCGCCACTCGGGAGCCTACCTTAATTTTGTATTTTTAACTATGGAGGGGAATGCACATCACTAACACATATTATTTTAGAAGCTGCACTTCACAAATGCTGTTATACAGTTTATTGCTTTAAATCAACTATAACATACTACACCAATATTTACATTTTAGGAGTCCTGCTACTGTGCAGTATAGATTTTCATTCAGCTTTGAGATTTTTTTTTTTTTGGGAGCTATCTGATGGAGGAAAGGTATTCAGTCTGAGCTCTGTATACTGATAGAGTTATGAAGTTCATTTTATAATGCCCTACTCTGCTCTCTCTTTCATGCTGCAGCTTCTATTCTTCAATCCACAGGGGACTGCATTGTCTCTATTTATTTAGCAACTATAGGGAGACAGCTTGCAGTCGAATCAAGATGCTTTTAGCGAACTCAAAGGTTGGGATTTGGATATTTAGTTCTAAAGACTAGGGGCCCTATTTTGATGAAATGAGTGCAATCGCAAACGCAGTGGTTAGTCAGTTGCCTGTGCCCCGCAGGGAGTGGCTTCTCCAAAAGTCTGATTCTGATGGAATTAAAAACCCAGCGCAAGCGCGTTTAGTGGAGCACTGACAGCGCCCAGCCAATCAATGCTGACTAGGTTGGGGCATCTGCTGTTCAATCAGGGCCCGGCAACAATCCCTTTAAGAGACAGAATGCGCTCCTGATTTTTAATGTAGAAGTGGCAATCTTGTTGAGCGGCAGTACCACAGAGCAAGAACAACCAGCGCAAGTCAGAATAGCAAGTGGCAGAGAATATGTAAACCAAGCTACTGCTGGTCCTGGCTATCAGCTGTGCCCTATATTATTGTTTTATGTGTGAGCTGAACCGGGATAGTTTGCATACACATGTCATGATGTTGTTCTGCCTCTCCTACGTCTTTCATTCATGAGCGTTTTGTATTACTCCATTGTATCTGCAAAAGAGGGTATTTTTTTTTTAATTCATATATTTGTTTATTATTTATTTGCGAATACTATTGTTTAGTTTCTTACGGTTTGTCGTTTTTTCGTCTTAGGTTATTTTTTTTCTTTTCTTTTACTTTTCTTTCTTTGATTTCCTCTTTATGTGTCAGTCCAAATGCCTGCAGTTGCTACTTAGGACTACTTTGCTTTTTATAGTGTGTTAAAGTTCCTGATTGCACCACTAAATAAACTTCAGCAGGTTTCAGCAGGTCTTAACGCAGTGCTCTAACGCAATTGTCTATTTGGGACCCCATTGTAGTGTCATCAGAATCACTTTGGCGAATATGTTAATGATACCACACCCCGAAATTTATGCTGACCCATGGCGATGGGGCAGGCGCTCTATAATGGCGCAAGACACTTCAGAACACCATTTCAGCGCAGTGATTTTTTTTTTTCCTATGTCTTTGCTCCATTTATGCGCCACAGAATCGGGGGCAAGCACACTCGCATTTGCATTGTGATCAGAATACAGCCCTAGGAGGTTTGTACCACATCTGTACTTGGTCTGCATGAGCTGTGTTTGTGTCCTGGTGGTGTGAAGTCAGCAGTCTCCATTCGGGATTCCAGCGGTGGGGGTTTCATTGGCTTTGGCACTCCAATGCGTTTCTCCTGATCAACAGTGGGCCCTATTGGCTCGGCACCTGCTGAGCTCAAGCAGACATTTGTAGGGCTGGCCTTTGTCCTCCAGAGGCCATAGCTTGCTGACACCCACTCTTGATTTCCTGTGTGTAAAGAGGCAATTGGCTTGGTCGTGGGATTGGAGGACGCCCCTGACCTTCAGTTCTCTTGAGATGTGTGGGGAATGGCTGCAGTGAGGGAACATAATTAAACATTTTAAAAATAAAATTAAATAAATGCCCACTAGGAACAGGCAGGTGGGCAGCTATAATGTATGCAGAAACAGTAGAAAAAAATCTGTAGCTTTGCCAGAAAACTGTTGCCTTGTGTCCTTATCTGGTTTTGATAGCAATGGTTTGTGTCTCTATCAGACCTAAACTGGCAACAATGCTACTCTCTCCCTAATTGCTACTCTCTCCCTAATTGCTTAATGATGTGTTTGGTGAACAGGTTTGTAATTACGGTACTTGTATTGCAAGATATTTTGTACTCACAGTTGTATTTCCCCCTATTACATTTTAAGGTCACTGTGGGAAGACATTTGCCATATTGGAGAGATTTCTGAGTGAAGCTGTTCCAAAAACGAACTGGCTGGTGATTGTAGATGATGACACATTGATCAGGTACAGTTTTGTTTGTTTTTTTAAAGAAGGAACATCAAGATACAGTTGCCAGTGATTATTTCAGTAGTGTTGTCTGTCTTTCATTATGCTGCTGTAACAAGGCAGATAATTAACAAAAGCTAACCTATGGCACACAAAATGACTTATTCTAATTCTAATGGATTTGAATAGCAGGAACCCCACATAATTGGTCTGACCTGTGTGAAAGATGTCAAGCCACACCTCAAAGGCTGGCTACCTCTAAGCAATTATCCCTGATGGTGAATGTCAGATATCACATGGTTTTGAGTTTTGTCCTTTCCTGGGGGCAGTTTTGAAGTGATTCTTGTTACAAAGGCATCTTTCAAAGCAAGGTGAATGAGGGTCTTACTTTTATATTAAATATCTGTACATTGGATTAAAGAAAACAAATGGAACAGTAAAGTGGTGCAGGATGTCTGTTCCTATTGAATTGCTGAATGTTACAAACATTCCATCATTCCAAAGTGAAATGTTCTCATGGAATAAAGTCATGTATATCCAAATTATGTTTCTGTGTTTTATCAACCTTTTGAAATTCAGTATCTGTTGATAGACATTGTTTTATTTTAATGTTTTTATGGCTGTTTGCATGTGTTTGTTTGTATAATTTTTTTATGGTCACTTTTTGGCCAAATCACCTTTGAGAAAGATATTGAAGTCTCAGGGACCAACGCTTGGTAGTTATTTATTTAAAAAAATAAAAAAATTACACAATTACCAGTTTAAACATTAAAGAACTGATTGAAGCTTGAAATTGGATGTCTTATTTGTAGTCACAGGTGGCAACCCATTTCAGAACACAGCCGGTGCATTTGCATACAGATGGTCCTCAATCTCATAAATATCTGTGAAATTTATATAAAATCAACAGTTTATCAGATCATACCCAAATGTCATCTGAAAGATTCCTATAAGGGAGCTTCATGGGGAATATTTGTGAAAATTCAAGGCACTGCATTACGGTCAACATTTTAAGCTAATATTAGGCCACAGTTCTGCTCGACCGCCTTGTCCTAAATGGCATTCTGCGATAATAGAATGACCTGTCAGCAATATATTATGGTCTTGAATCATTTAAAAGTTAGAGCAGCAAGTAAGTGGTCTTTTCAAATAGCTCATTTTATATTTATTAATATTTATTTCTGTGGGAAAAATGTTGTGGCATTTTGATTTTGTTCGTGCCTGTCATACCTTCAATAATGAACGTCCCACCCAGTCACACTGCATTAGTAGTAAAATAATTATATTTGGAGTAACACTGCACCTGTGGGACAGATTGCTCATTAAAATCGTTTTCATTTATTTGAAGACGAATTAGTCATACCAAGATATATACTAAGCAAGGGGACAGTGAAGGAAAACTGACAACAAATGCCCTATCCTAGCCGTTCTGCATTATTCATTTGCTTCAACTCTTGTTAGTTCATGCACAGAATATAGATCATCACTTATTTCATAAACTACTAGATTAACATATATTAACTAGATTAACATATATTAACTAGATTTCCATGCTTCTTTAAAGTGTTCCAAGACTGCAGAAATTGTTGAGCTGTTACGATGCAAATGAGCCAGTATTTCTAGGAGAGCGCTATGGGTATGGACTTGGGATCGGGGGTTACAGTTACATCACAGGAGGAGGTGGGTAAGTCACTGTCTTCCTAGGTTTACTTTTAAATGTAAAGGTTGGGGATGCATTATTAAACATGTTCAGTTTTTAAAAACCTCTGATTTTGTTTGCTTTGAAGAATGGTCTTCAGTAGAGAGGCTGTTGTGAGACTTCTTGAGAGCAGTTGCCGCTGTTACAGCAATGATGCCCCTGATGATATGGTTCTGGGGATGTGCTTCAATGGTCTGGGAATTCCAGTAACACACAGTGCACTGTTTCACCAGGTAATGTGTCAGGCCAGCTGAATTCACTGTAATAAAAATGTACAGTCAACTCAATTTTGACAAACACAGATACAACTTTCCTTACAAAAAATAGATTCAATGAACGTTTAAGAAGAACAAGTTACAATCAACAGGTGATAGCATGAGTTGACAGAAAGTGTCTGTGCTTGGCTTTCTTTGCTCTTGCTTCGGAAAGGTTATTGTTGATTTAACCAATAATACCTAACCCTGTGAGTATTACCAGGCAGATAATTGAATGTAGAGGCACGTACGTTGTATGTATGGGTAGCAGAAACAGTGTGCTTTTCTCGGAAACCCTGAGTTGCATGAATTTGAGTTGAAAATTACAAACCAGTGCAACAACAGTACAGCCATGGTTGGTCCATTACGAACTGAACAATCTGCTAATTCTTTTAAATATCAACCAGTGATATAATCACTGCTTTACTTGGAAACTTAATGGGTCGAAACGATCTGTAAGGTTTATAATTTACAATAATAATTCCAATGCACACGAGTGATGTTTCTGTCAACCTCTAGCTAGTTTCGATCAGTGTTGCAATACAGAAATACTGATTTGAGCTGTTATTTTGTCTAATAACATAAAGCACAGCACTCCATTTGACAAAATTCCAGCAAGGTTTTGCAAGGATATAGACAGTTGCATTTCAAACACTTCTAACTTAATTGGAATATGTCTATCCTGTTATTCAGTATACTCCCTGCTCCCAGCCAGAGAGGGACACAATTCAATTCAATTAAATTAAGAAGACCAGTTTCTAAGCAATATTGAAGTAGAATTTAATTATCGTCAAACTAAATGAATCTTTCATCAAAATATAAATGGATCATACATGTGAGCGTCTCCCTTTTGATTTGTAACTCCTTATTTTTCTTTTCTTCAGGCGAGACCAGATGATTATTCGAGGGACTATCTTGCTCACCAAATTCCAGTTTCTTTTCACAAGCATTGGAATATTGATCCAGTGACAGTCTTTAATACGTGGCTGGCAGAAGAAAATGACCCAGGATCCCAACAGCCACACACAATGATTAGAGAGGAGTTATAATATTTAGAATACCACCAAAAATGTAGAATATCGTGATACTTCAAACCTGAGAGATTTTATGCTTTTCAAGACTCCTGAAAACAAAAGTTAAATGGTTAAACAGAATAGATAATTGATTTAATGAGAGCAGCAGCCAGTTTACAATAGATTTTCTTAATTAAGCAATGTTTCTGTACATTTGACATTTCTTCAATAGCTCATAAACCATTTGAAATACAGACTTCATATTGTGTGTTATGGAAACTCCTTGGAAAATATAACAACTATGAGTATTGTCCAATAACAATGAACCCATTTGTGAGGATAATTTTATAAACCTGCTGCACTGTTTACTGTAGGTCTCATATGTCAGAGACCATTTGAGGTAGTGACTTTATACATGCAGGTTATAAACCACTGCAGGCTAAACATGTCAGTGGTCTTGACATTGGACTCTGATCCAATATGGTTGTTATATTTAGGGCATACAGATTTTTTAGGTTTCTAGTGTCATTCAGTCAGTGATGGAAAACACTCACTTTCAAAAAGAGTCTTCACATTTTGCACATGCAGTAGCTGTTTTGATGATTTTCTTTTAATAATGGTCGCAGTCCAACAATAAAAGAACCACTTTCTTGTCCCATTTGTTGTAAGTACATGTCAAACCATTTGAGATTTAGACTTCTTGACATCTGATCTAATAGGACTTCCATATCAGCTGTTATGTAACATTTCTATTTCCTACAACCCACTTTAAAATATTGTTATCAAAACCACTTCACAGTTGTGTCCTGATTCTCTTGTTTAAGTTGTATTATGGAGGCTACTGGCAATGAGATCTTGTCTTCTTGTCTTGTGATTCATAGTCACCTTGATCATTGATATCAGCCAATACATATTAAGCATTTTGTGGCCAAATTAGTTTTAAAGGAGTGCATACAAAGGTTTTGTTTTGTTTTTTTAACCTATTATCAGCATTTGCAGCATTGTCACGTTCTTTTTATCTTTTAAATGTCTGCATGTTGCAAAGGAGAATCCAAATGAAATAAAGAGCCAAACAAATCTTCCACTGAAGAAAAGGTGGAAAGGGTAATATTGCTAAATTGATTTTAAAACCTTGTTTAGGACTCCATTAACCTTCCACCACATTTCTAACACACCTCCCACTTTTCTACCACTAATACCATGTTTTTGTTTTGTTAACACTTGTGTTTAGTTCAACATGTATTTGTTTTTTTAATATATTTATATAATACTTTGAAAGTTACTGGTGTAGAATAAACAAAAAATACTGTACTTGGCACTGCTGTATTTTCATAAAACATACAATATTAATACTGAAGTTTGTGGCGTTTTTTTCAGGAGGTAGAAGATTAGGGATATTAGATATTACAACAAAAAATACAACTTAGTAATGAAAACTGTGCAGGCTAATATCACCTTTACTCCATAGTGAACTAACAATGTAGTCTTAAACATTATCCCTTCAGTGTTGATAATAAGTGATATATTGTGTGCTGTATGTATCCCTACTATATATATATATATATATATATATATATATATATATATATATATATATATATATATATATATATATATATATATATAATTTTGTGACAGCTTTGAAATGTATTCTGATATGTCACAATTCTTAGGAATTTGAATTAAGCTAAATAACTCATTTCATAACTCATCATCTTCATGATGTATTCACCTCTCCCTTTGCAGATTCTTTCAAACCTGTGCTCACAAACACAGTTTCTGATGTCCTTGGTTAAAAGTGGGGCACGATTAGGTGATATCTGTACAAAAGAACATCAGGAAAGTGTGCAAAGGAAGGGGGGCGTTCAGCCCATCAAGACTCATCCCTACAATATGCCACTGCTAAGGGTTGAAATCTAATTTCATGGGATATCACCTGTTTGTTGTTTAAATGTTTCCCATGTTTTGGATCCTACTACGTTGCCTGGAAGGTCATTCCACGCATGCATTCTCTCTCTGCTACATCTGTAGTAGTGACTTGGGTTAACTTTATATAATTTAATATTCTATAGACTTTATGAAAGCCCACTCTCCCTTCTTTTTTCTAGGCTGAAGAGAATCAGTTATTTTAAACTTTTCTCATAGCTCATTCCATTAATTCCTGGGATCAATCTAGGTGCCCTTCTCTGTACCTTTTCAAGTACTTTTTTATTTTGTAGGGAGGTGAACAAAACTAGACACAGTATTCTAGGTGAGGTCT
Organism: Acipenser oxyrinchus oxyrinchus; assembly: GCA_030684275.1. Taxonomy (NCBI): domain Eukaryota; kingdom Metazoa; phylum Chordata; class Actinopteri; order Acipenseriformes; family Acipenseridae; genus Acipenser; species Acipenser oxyrinchus. The sequence goes on from CM060253.1 coordinate 10,052,732, forward strand.
AACTAGAGCATTACATAAACTTAGCATAGCTTCCCTACTCTCTTACGCCACGCTGTTTGCAATGTAACATAATAATTTCCTTATTAACTGCCTCATCACTTTGGCAAGGTACTTTTAATGATGAGTTCACTATAACCTTAAGATCCTTTTCAAAGGCATTATTATTAGTTAGTCATTTAGCAGACTCTTTTATCCAAAGAGACTTACAGAGACTAGAGGGTGAACTATAATAATATCTTTATTTTTATATAGCGCCTTTCATAGTGGACCACCATCACAAAGTGCTTTACAGAGGTAGGCTGTGAACTGTGCATTATATGAAGAGTCACTAACAGTAGGACATTGATTTAACAGGATCACACAGTGGCAGAGGTGGGATTTGAACCAGTGACCTTTTGGTTACAAGCTCTGGACTTTAACCACTGGACCACACTGCCTCCCATCAACAAGTGCTGCAGAGTCACAATAGGACCTCGGTTTTACGTCTCATCTGAAGGATGCTGTACAAGTAGGTTAAGTTACTCGCTCAGGGTCACACACAGTTAGTCAGTGGCTGAGCGGGTATTAGAACCGGGGACCTCCTGGTATCAAGCCCTTTTGTTTAACCACTGGACCACCAAGTATTTGTTCCCTACAGTATTTACATTCAGTTTCTGTTCTATGTGTAAAGATTTGTGCACCCAATATACAATACTTTACACTTCTTAACATTAAAATTAACTTTGGGTTATTTGTTAATTTTTAGCTCCTGTAGCTTTACCTCTGCTTTACAGATTCTTTCAGAACTATGTGCACATGTGCCGAGTGGCGCATCCAGTAAAGGTGCTCCGCGTGGAGTGCAGGATGCGCCCTATAGCCTGGAGATCGCTGGTTCGAGTCCAGATTATGCCATCGCCGATCGTGGCCAGGAGTTCCCAGGGGGTGGCACACAATTGGCTGAGCGCCGCCCAGGTGGGGAGGGTTCAGGTCGGCAGGGTAATCCTTGGTTCACCGTACACCAGCTACTCTTGTGGACGATAGGGTGCCTGCGGGTCTGCTGTAGAAGGACACGTTTCGGAGGACACGTGTGTCTGACGCCATTTCCCGAGTCGGTGCGGGAGTTGCAGCAGTGAACTGGGATAAGAATAATAATTGGGCATTCCAAATTGGGGAGAAAACGGGGGTAAAAAAAACACTGGCAACAACTAAATTTATAAAAAAAAGAACTATGTACACAATGGCACAGTGGGTTTGGTGGCATACTGTTTGTATCCTCCCTGTTGAAAATATTCAAAAACTTTGTTTAATGCATCAACAATTTTGCAGTCCTTGTAAACCTCACTATCAGATTCATCCCTTTATACTTTAACATCCTTGTAATCCTAACAGGATAACTATTGTCAGCGTGTCCCTCGGTCATAAATGTATAAATCATCAAACAAATCTAAAAGCAGTGGAACAGATTTCTGTTTTCCATAATACAGATTAAAGGGCACTCTTATTCCAGTGTTATTTTCTCCTCTGGGGATTTAATTCACAAGGTCAAGCTGACTTATACATGTGCATGTTAAGCCCTTTGTAAAAATGATTTTGTATTATAAAACACACATTTATTAATTTACATTTTTGAGCAATTTACTAACTCTTAATTGAGGTAATAATATTAATCATGAATAAGCACAACATGATTGAACAAATAAACAAAGTAATAGCTTCTTCCATGTTTCAGTGCACTTACTCAAAACAGAAAAACCTACTGTGTAAACAGCACGTCAATGTGAAATTCGGGGTTGTGGGGGAGTTTGAAAAGCGAAAGATTATACTGCAGAGGGGGGTGTTTATAGTGCATGTGCTGTAAAGGCTGAATAAAGACTTTTGTGGTCATGATTTAATTAGTTGTAATACCACTAGGTGTTCCCTCTTTAAATGAGCTGAAGAAATACAGTTTAAAGCAGCATAACACAGTATGATCATAAAACATATTATGACAAGAGTTTGGGAATTTTCCTTTTTAAGGTCCAGAATTGTATTTAATAAAAAGACAATGCCTTGTCTGACAAACCAAATCAGTCATTCAGTGACAGAGTCGCTATGGATCCTTTGTGGTGTGTTTGTTGGACAGAGATTTCACTTGTCATATGTGACTGTATAAAGGTTAACTTCTAATTATATATTGCACACAGCAACATTTTTTCTTGTTTGACAATCAAAACAGAGTTACATTTCTTGACACAACCATTGATCATTGGTTGTGTCAATAAACTCAATAAATTCCATGGGGATAATTATTCAAGGCCATAATAATGTGGAATTACTGCTTTTGTTTTTAATTATGTACTGTATAATCCAAGACAATGCCTTCACGATAGCTGCCACTTATGTTTATATTGTGAGAAACACTAAATCAGGGATAGAAGATGAATTCAGCTAACATCTGTTTTACAGGGGAAAGTGACTGGCTCCTACAGACTTGTCATTTTCAGTGCCAATCTGTTCATTTCTGATGAAAGAGAAATAACATACTTTCCTGAGCTGCATATTGGCGTTTCACAGAAACAGTTTGCTCAATAACAAGGGAGACATATATTTACTGAAACCAATTTTCTTTTTTTAGTTTTGATTTTGAACAGGCACGAATCACTGTGATATATGATGCAGTGGGAGTTATTTTTAACATTAGAATAACGTTTTCCTTTTTGCTTATTATCTGTCCTATATACAATGCTTATCAGAAAAGCGTTAATTTATATTCATCAAATGTTATTCATCCATTCTACTTCTTTCATATAATCTACCATACAGTACATCTAAATTACAGCTTGTAGCTAAGTGGTACATGTCATGCTCATTAGACAATGTGATACTAAAATGGCAACAGATATATCATCCCTTTCCCTGATTTTTTATTTTTTGTATTCAGAAAAAACCCGAGTCCCCTAGGACTCTATTTGCATACATTGAAATGGGAAAAGATAGTTTAATCATGTGTGTAACATGATTAAAAGAAAATCCAGAGCTTATGATTGTTTTTCAGTTTTACTGATTAACAACAGGGCTGAAGGAAGAGAAATATATGTTTTAATACATTGTATTTATAGAAAGGGGAGGGGTATTTTTTATCATAGGACAATATTGTGCTGGTGCAAAATACAGTATTTTGCTTTACAAAGGGGAACACATTTTTTGGGAAAGTTGTTTAAGGAGGGGTAACTTTAATATGGGGGAGGGGGGTTGTTATAATCAATATTAGTTCTGAAGACCACATTTTCTGGCCCTAAAAAGTGTATGCATCCTCCTCAGTCCCTGTTTCCATTTAAATGGATGTTTGGATTTTCAGTATAAATCATAAACTGTAGGTTTTTAGGTGCTGGAACCTAAAATGCATTTAAACTGAGCCTTTATGGAACCTCCTGGGACATAAACAAGAAGTATTCTATGATCTGGATACAAAGACATTTTCTCATTTATTTGCATCTAAAGACTGATACAGCTGTGAGCCAGTTAGCCAGTGATACAGCGAGCAGGCTGTATCGACCAGAACACTGGAAACACTGAATACAGAACGAGCAGGCTGTATCGACCAGAACACTGGAAACACTGAATACAGAGCGAGCAGGCTGTATCGACAAGAACACTGGAAACACTGGATACAGAACGAGCAGGTTGTATTGAGCAGAACACTGGAAACACTGCATGTAGAGCAAGCAGGCAGTATCGACAAGAACACTGGAAACAGAGCGAGCAGGCTGTATCGACCAGAACACTGGAAACACTGAATACAGAACGAGCAGGCTGTATCGACCAGAACACTGGAAACACTGAATACAGAGCGAGCAGGCTGTATCGACAAGAACACTGGAAACACTGGATACAGAACGAGCAGGTTGTATTGAGCAGAACACTGGAAACACTAAATACAGAGCGAGCAGACTGTATCAAGCAGAACACTGGAAACACTGAATACAGAGCAAGCAGGCTGTATCAACCAGAACACTGGAAACACTGCATGTAGAGCGAGCAGGCTGTATCGACCAGAACACTGGAAACACTGAATACAGAGCATGCACGCTGTATCAACCAGAACACTGGAAACACTGAATACAGAGCGAGCAGGCTGTATCGACCAGAATATTGGAAACACTGAATACAGAGCGAGCAGGCTGTATCGACCAGAATATTGGAAACACTGAATACAGAGCGAGCAGGCTTATTCGACCAGAACAATGGAAACACTAAATACAGAGGAAGCATGCTGTTTCAACCAGAACACTGGAAACACTGAATACAGAGTGAGCAGGCTGTATCGACCAGAACACTGGAAACTGAATACAGAGCAAGCAGGCTATATCAATTTACAAAATGTGTCTGGATTGTATTCATTACAAATTGAGGAATTCAAATATCAAAACCATTACAATGGTCTTTTAAAAAGAAGTCTGCAAGTAGATAGAAAATTGAAAAAGTCACAGTGTTCTTTAATTCCTGAAAAAGAACATTTGATTGTATACAATTTTCAGCGCTTGACTTTGGGTGTACTCCAGGGCTTCATCCTGCAGGTCTGGGATTGTTTTTCTTATTATTAAGCATTTACCAGCCATCTGTTCATCGCCTTAACCCATCTAGATGTAATAAGCCTGTTAGGGCTTCGAGTTGTTATGGGTCTCTTGGCCTCTGATGTCCCAGAACCCCCGAGAAGCCCTTAACAGGCTTGATTACACACACTTACCTATACTTCATGCTTTGTTATATATGGAGAGCTGTAATCGACCGAACACACACACACACACACACACACACAAATATTGTAAACCTGAAGAATATATATATATATATATATTTTTTTACAAACATTCATTGTAAAACTGCAAATTTTATTTTACTGAATATTGTGATAAATATTAATGTTAATTGATGAATTTGTGTGTCTTTGTTTTCTTGTTCCTGAATAAAATTATCCACCTCAGCCTCACTGACAGCAAGAAATCTTGAGTCTGCCATTTCTTCTCAGTTTGTTTAGAATTCTGACAGGATGATGATGTCGCTGCCGTGGCTTGTAATTGATTACAGGCCATGGCAGTGACATCACAATCTTATTGCACACACTAACGTGGTAGTAATAAGACTGCAAGCTTCACCAAGCTCTATGAGAGATTACAACTCTGCAGATATAATAATCTAATTACAACATGTTTGGTTCTGCTTGGGGGAACATCACAGTGTGCCTACATTTACCAACACTTGTACTTTATCTGCTACATTTACTTGACAGTGAACTAGTCTAGAATATCTATGGATTTATTCTGCTGGCTTACTACCATGGTACAATCAATGGCCATGTGCAATTTACAGTTTTTTTTTCCAGCTATATACTTAACCAGTTGGTTGTGCATTGAGGCAAGATTACACAAATGTAACTGTATGTTTATTTGCTGCCAGGATGTTTACCTGACAGCAAATGCTATGACTGGATGTTAAGCATTATGATGATAATATCATTGTTTCACTGTATGATCCAATGTGGCATATTTGCAACACACACAAAATGCTTTCAAAATGTTCTTCAGTGGTGAATTTCAATCAAGATTTAGCAGTAGTATATTGTAACAGTCTTTACAATGACACTACCTGCGTGTCAATGATGAGGCAGAGATAAAATCCTTTTTTATTGAGTCCCAAAGGTGGCAGAGACTCTCACCATTACAGCCACAATGCACTGTGTAATAAGGGAAAGACACAAGCAACCAACAAGGCTGGAACGAACATAGCCCCACCACAGGAACACAAACAGCTAGCTATGGTGACTAACATAAAAGCAACATTAACAAACACAGAACACACATACACAACAGCAAGGAATAATGGCACATTAACTGCAATTACCCTAACCCAAAACCCCAATAATCCCCCCCTGCAAACAACAATACCTCCCGCTTCCCAAAAGCCTTTGCGACAACTATTTACATATGGCCATGGCTTGCCACTGCAGTGAGTGCATGGTCAGACTCACTACACTGCACCCCCCCCCTCCCCCCCCTTAGTCCCAAACACAGTCCTGCAGCTGGTGAGGTGGGCAACGATTGCACATGCCCCATCGAGGTGAAGGCTGCCGGTGACTAGCCTCATCCAGGGCCCCGAGCCCTGTCTTCCCCTTTGTTGGGGTTTTCTGCGTTGGTGTGCCAGAGTTTGACTCCCCATTGCCAGTAGGGGAGTTCAAGTCCATTCTAGTCAGGTAGAGGGCCAGGCCAATGGTCCGGAGCCTTATCTAGTACACCACCTCTCAGAGGCGCTCCAAAACCTTGCAAGGTCCCTCCCAATGGCTGGCCAGCTTGGGACAGAGTTCTTTCAAGTGCCAGGGGCAATAAACCCACACTTGCTCCCCTGACTGAAAGTCCCACCCCTTGCACCGAGTGTCATATGCCCGTTTTTGTCACTGGCCAGCCCTGGTGAAGTGTGTCTGGACAAATTAGTGGGCGACATCCAGCCGTTCCTGGAGTTGATGCAAGTGTCTGGTAGAGCCGGCTCGAGGACATCGGGCACCAGTGGTTTCCCGAACAGCAGGTCCACTGGGGGCTCGTTTCCGAACATCAGTGCAGCTGGCGTGCACCCCGTGGATTTCTGGACCGTTGTCCGGTAGGCCATCAGGACCAGGGCCCGATGCTGGTCCCAGCCCTGTTGGTGCCGGTATGTGACGATCGCAAGCTGGGTGGCCAGGGTCCTGTTGAAACGTTCCACAAGACCATTGCTCTGAGGGTGGATGCAGGGGTTTATGGTGTCCAAGTCTTGTGGATTCGCAGTTGGTGACACACCTCACCAAGCACCTAAAAATTCCGCCCCTGGTTGCTGTGGAGCTCCTCTGGCACACCGAACCGGCTGAACATGCCATCCAAGAGTGCGTCGGCGTAGGTGGTTGCACATTGATCCTCTAGGGGGTCCTTCTTAGCTGTGCATGCGTCACAGCAATGGCAGAAGGTCTCAACGTCCTGCCGGCACCGGCCCCAGTAGAAAACCTCCTGCAGGCGGCCCAGGGTCTTGGTCACACCGAAGTGACTGGTGCCAGGTCCTCCATACACAGCCTGTAGCACTGTCTCCCAGAGAGCTTGAGGGACCACTGTTTGCCAGCACTTCTGTCCTCTTGCAGGATCTGTCTAGGCTCAGTACAGCACCCCATCCCAGAGGGCCAAGGCAGTTCATTGAGCGTAGAACAGTTTGGTTTCCCGGCTCATCCCAAGTTGGCTGGCGCTTAGTGGTGAGCAAGTGGAGAACCGCAGCTAGCTCTGGGCCTAGTCCATGCAATTGCCTAACCTCTTCTCCAGTCAGTTCAGGTGGGGTTTCCATACTGGTAGTGACGGAACTTACTCCCTCATCCAGACAGAGCTGTGCCTCCCACTCCTCCAGCCATGCACAGTTCCTGCACTACACCTCCTCGCATTGACGACATGACAGGGCATCTGCGTTACTGTGTAGGTGACCTGGCTGATGCTCAATGGAGTGGTCATATCCTTGCAGGGCCTCACTCCATCTAGCCACTTGTCCCTCTGGCTCGCTGAACCGGATCAGCCACTGTAGGGATGCATGGTTTGTGCGTAGATAGCACCTGCCGTACAGGTAGGGGCGAAAGTGCTGTACGGCCTGGATTACAGCCAGCAACTTCCGCTGACTGACGCGCTGAGAGCGCGGCTGTAATATGCAACCACCCGCTCCCCGTCTGGGCCCTCCTGGGCCAGCACTGCCCAGATCCCCACATTGCTGGCGTCCGTGTCCAGGATGGGCTCCTGGGGATTGGGAAAGGCCAGAACTGGAGCATGTGCGAGGGCCTCCCACAACCCTCCAAATGCAGGAGCACAGTCGGCATACCAAGAGAACTGGCTACTCCGCTCTGCGAGTCGATACAAGGGCCTGGCAATGTGGGTGAAGTCTTTGACAAACCGGAGGTAACAGGATGCCAGGAATGCAGGCCAGTTGTTCCCCTTCTAGGTCAACCTGTTGTAGTTTCCTGGCTGCATGGCTGTTTCTGGCAGTCTAGCCAGCCAGCGACAGTGAGCATGGATGTGGCCAGGCCTGCCACACCGCCAGCACAGCTGCTTGTCCCGCTGAGATGGTCTGGTTGTGGGGGCAAGGTGCTGTACTGGTGGAGCCTCTTCTTCGATGCCCCCATCGTAGCTAGTCACACGGGTGTCTCTCGTGCACTCTCCCTCCCCAAGCACAGGTAGGCCTTTTGTGCGAGGTAAAGCACGTCTGCAGCAAGCACACCAAGCTTTTTCTCCAGCTACTCGGCGTCGGCTGGCAAGTTTTTCTCTGAGTCCATCATCTGATTCTACAGTGCCAAGCCGACGACTGAGTGCTGCAGTGAGTGCCTGAATGTCATTTTGCTGTCTTGGGTCTAAATATAGCAGTGTTTGAAGAGCTGTAGGACATCCACTGACCTTCTCCTGGGCTATTTGGAGGATTTTAGCGATAAGGGAACAATATTGGATGAGAAAATGGAGGGGCGAACAAAAAATACATTTCCCCTTGACCCACTTCTCCCAGCCTTAAAAAATGACTCCATGAACAAATAATAGTTTACCTGTAGGTTGTTTTCAGAAACTTAATGATTAAAAAGTGGGGCTCAATTAGGTTTGTTGATACACTGCCAGAATGTAATGGTTGACTAAATTTTGCTTAACATGTTTCTTGTGATTAATTTCTTGCTCTGTCAGTTTTGGTTCTGCAGTACTGAATGGAACTACTGTGATATAGTAGTTATGATGAATGAAATAATTCCATAAATCTTACCTTTCATGCACTTCTATTCACTATAAGTGCAGTTTTATTTTTATATATATAGTCAAACCTGCTCATGCGACCACCTTTATTTAGCGACCACCTGGTCTAAGTGACCACTTTAAATTCCTCCCAATGGTATTTGTGCTTTTATTTAACTGTATTAAGCGACCGCCTGTCTAAAGGAATACGGTAGCCATTTTAGCAGTCTTTTATCCGTAATCAATAAAACAACAGCGCTGTCTTGTAAAGGAAGAGAGAAAACATGGAGAAACAAAAGGTCCTCCCTAGATGACAGAATTAAAGTTATTAAACTTGTAAAGACAGCAAGTGCCAGAAAAACTGCTGAAAAATTCAGGACTAGAAAGACACAAATACAGCATTTTGAAACAGAAAGAACTAGGGCTTGAAGTTTTAGGTTTTTATTTTTGTTCACGTAACCGTGTTTTGAGCCGATTCAATATCTTAATTAAACTGTTAATTACTCAACAAAGTCGCTTCTTTTTACCTTGATGTCCTGATTGACTTGCTGATTCTGTTTAACCTTCTTCATTATTCGAACACAAGAGCAAGCAATGACTGTATTATAAAGTGCCAGCACAGCCTTTCTTCAGTTCAGATACTGTATCAAAAGGGAGAGACAGAAATTGTTTACAGTTTGAACAACACCGGAGAGACACTTTATATATATACAATAGCGAGTGGACTACTGGCCTCTCTGACTTTGAGTGGGGGAAAATGGTGCCCTAAATATGATTGATTTACTAACAATGCTGAATGATTGGGTGGAGAGTTTGTTCTCTATTTTACCTAAAAATGCAGTGCTGCCCTTGGCAGTCCTGAGCCAGAAACCTATTTTTCAAGATAAAATGAAGAGAAAATATCATACCCAGTCATTTCGCATTGGTAGTAAGTGGATCATATTTGGGGTACCAAGGCACTTGTGGGAGTTCATTAAACCGATCCCAGTGCTAAAATGAAAGTTCTTCAATGGTCACTCACTAATTAATATCACTATCACTCAGAATTGGGAGAACCTCCAAATTAATCACTAGTTTACTGAATAATTAGGTTTTATTGTTGTGCCAGAAAATACATTAGACCTCACATCTTATTTGAATTTCTGATGCCTTTCCAGTTTTCAGTTATATGATGTGATTGATAATTCTGCAGTAAAAAATAAATCGTAAGACAGAAGTTTCTTTTTTTCTTATTCCAGAGTTAATATTTTAAGAATTCTAAATGTCTTTTGATCACATTTTTTGTTGAGGAAATATGCTATAAAAATGATAAAATTGTACAATTATGATTAAATGTTTAGCACTGTGGTTACAGGCCAGAAAAGAAATATTGATTCCAAATATGCAGGGTTGACTGCAATGCAGCTCTTTCTCATACTTAGCATTATGGCTATAATAAAATAATGCAAGGAAGACGTTAATCACGGCACTTTCAGATTTGGTTCAATTGATCATTTTTATTAGATTAGATAATGCTTCCTGCTGACAAAAAAAAAAAGTTCTTTTTTTCACTTCGACTTTTTGAAAGTGAGCATAAATTCTTAAAGCTACTAGATGCTAGGGAGTATTTGATTTTATCAGCAGAACAGTCTCTAAAATGGGAATGATAGACCTGATAGTTTCAAAAGACCTCAAACTACGTAATCCATTAGAGCAGGGCTGTCCAAGGATAAGCCATATATAACCCATCTAGCTCCACAATACAGTCTGGCTCCCTTGATTTAGAGGTGAACAATGTCATTTAAGGCTGTTAATGGGTTAAAATTAATACAAGGACAATTAGTTGTCTATGCTAGAAGGAACAGTCAATGTAACAAAACAAACATGTTTAGCTAAATAAATAATGAAGTGGTGTCTCTTAGATGAATCTGGAAAACCTCTTTCAATGACTTTGCTACTACTTGGTTTTAGTAAACTAAACCTATTTAAGGTGTGGCCCAGACTAGCCTACCTGGTGAAGTAGTAGGATCTAAAACACTGGGAACATTTAATAAACATCTAGATTCCGTCCTGTTAATTTAGATCACCCTAGTAGGGATGAAAGGTGTGCTAAAAAGGGACAGGCCTTGTTCCCAAACTTTTCTTAAGTTGTTTGGTAAAGATCCTGCAAATGGTCTTTTCTCTTGATGTACTCCCTGGTCACCAACAGGGCCCTTTCAGTCAAAAGTTTGGCCAACTCTGCATAGAGGAATCATAGGTAACAGGTAATAAGTGATCTTGTTATAACTTTCACTTCACATCTGCGGATCATTTACCATTCATTCATTATTTTAGTGGTGTGTCCTTGATATACAAATCTTTTCTCCAATGTGTTCTAGCAAAGGTGAACTGCAGCAAGCATACCACAATGATATATCCAATAGCAGGGAACCCACATTCGTAATTGCAACTAAAAGTATTAGTTACCAAGGTGCATATTATATGACCTATGCTTACTTTTAACAAATAGGTGGTAAGCTATAATAATTAAAGTATGATTGCTGATAATTACCATTATAAAACAGTGGTTCCATATTACAAACAGGGGAAAGAAAATATAGTACAAATGGCAGAATCACATTTTAGATTTTAATGCTTTTGCTCTTAATCACAAATAATATACATGTTAACAGAATATTGATGGTCACAGCGTTCCCTGTTACAAATACATTAATTTATCAATCATTTATATCACTACAGCTTATCATTCAGACTCTTCCTACAATCTACCACTACTGACTAGCAGTTACTGCAGGCTTTTATACACATCTGGATCATTTAAACCACATTGAACAACTCATTCTTTGATTGGTCCAGCAATCAAGACCCAGCATTCCACCATTCCAGCTGCATTGTGACATGGCTGGAATGGAAGTAAAAGTCAAAGTGAAGGATAATCTATCAAGCAGTTTCCATAAAACTGAAAACACGAAGCCTGCATCGGAAAAAAATTGCAAGACAGGACCTGTTGAAGAAGTAGCTGTCTGCACAATGGACAGCACAGATTCTATAGCATTTCTACACAGACAAACTCTGTTGTCTCATTCTTAATCCAAGTCAATACTACTACTATAAACCTGACATTTATATTGCAGTGAGCTTCTTATCACACCAAAAGTGAAACTACATTTTACAAAGCACAATACAATACAATGAAATGAAGTTAATTTGTCAAAGGGATTTAATACTGCTGTCAGGGAAACTTAAAAAAAACAGCAGGAGTTTGTAATGGTTTCTGTAGAAACTGATGTCAACATGACAACAGTTTTATTTAATGCTATCACTGACCTTTAAATAGCTAGTGTAGACTACACCGCACTAATTTTGGTGTTGTTAGAGGTTTTAAAACAGTACTTTTGTTTGATTTTGTTTGAAAGATAGGAAACTGCATTCCCGTTTTGATTGCGGTACAAATAAAATAGCAACACGGTTTGAAAATGAATATGTTTGGATTTTTATTTTTTTGATGCCGTCTTAAAAAGTTCACGAATGTTAGAAGCTACATTGTAATAACAATTGGTGTGACCCATACTTCTTAAAAAGTTAACAGAAAATACATCAAACTATATTTAACATTAAGTTAAAATTCATTTGATTTATTTAAAGTTTGACTATATCCGTATGAAGATACAGCTGTGTAGACGTGACTCTTTGTTGTGACAGTATTTTACAAGCCTGAATAAAAACGATCACATGACACACTTGTAACGTATTTAAGAAAAAAAAGTGTAATACAGTTATTAAAATATAATGGTTTCTTGAATATTAGCAATAACTGAGACATAGGGCCTGATTTTCATGATGTCGCAAAGTAGTGGCGCTAGCGCAAAGTCGTTTGGGCTCGATTTTTGGAGCTCAAAGTCGGCACGAACTTTTTTTGGCATTCCGGCAAAATGTATTTGTTTCATTTACTGTAAAGGTTGTGTATTTAATCACAGGCAGATCAATGTAATGTAAAGCACCCAGAGATGGTAAGAAACAAAAGCAATACAAGTATAAATAAACATTACTATTAAATACCAATTAAAAAACGCATAAATATGTTTTTGTTTTTACTTTGTTGACTCGTAATCGCAAAATTAAATTGTCACGTTACTTGTTTACAACTACAGTAGGGGGTAAAATTTGCTGTGACAGAGGGACCCCCATTTGTAGACACTGCAGCCCAGCAAGCAGATGATCATTGGTGTTTGCTTCTCTGCTGGACATTGTTGAACTGTTTTCAGCGCTCTTGAGCAGTTCTTTGGATGCCGGTTAAAGAAGCATTCATAGATATAGCTATTTATTCCCATACCTCTTTCACATTATTTGCCCTGGGTTCTTGAGGTTTTGTGCCATATATTATTGTCAACCTCCTGCAAAAAGATCTAGTCCTGGGTTGTGAAGCGTTCCTTTCATTGTCTGTGAATTGTCAAAGTCCACTTCATGCTGCGATGGTGTCTCTTCCATAGCGCTGCTTATTCTTTTTCTCAACTTTCTCAAAAAAAAAAAAGTGCAGTCTATCAACTTAAATCAAATCTTTAGCTGACTCATTTTACAGAATAATAAACAAGTAGTATGTTTATTGATTGCAATAAGCATACAGCAAAATGTCAGCTCCTTCAGGAGGTTATTATAATGGAAGGAACAAGCATGCTAATGAATGGAAGTAAAAGGACAAACCCATTTATAAACCACCACAGAAATGATGTCTTTAAGAAAATGCACAGAGTCCTTTTCTTCAATCAGTATTAGGTTTATTGTAATACATGCAGGAAATCAGGTCCCAGGTTCAGAACAAGCAGATTCGGAGTTGTACAGCTTACATGAGTATTAATACCCCGTTGCACAGGTGGTTCCCGTCCCGTCCCTAGCACTTAACCAATGGTAAAGGGACAACGCCTTGTGGTTACACCTCTTTCTCTGTGTCAGGTGCTGAAGTAGCCTTGATAATTGCTCTTCAGTAGAAAATTACTGTTTCTAACTTGTTATATTTTGGATGTTAGCTAGCTACTGTTGTGTTGTCTTGGGTGTTTCAATTTCCCCAGCTATCAGTCATTGTTTGTCGGAGAAGTTGCTGTTGGCTTGACACCCAGACGTGTGGCCTTGCCAATCTCCCTGTTTTTCTCAAGAATATGCAGCTGTAGCTTGGGTGGGGCTGAGTTGGGGTGGGGGTGGGGACGGGGGTTATTAATCCTATGTACGACTTGTCTTTGATGTCTTTGATGTCTAAACACTAGAACCGCTGAGATTTCGGACTACATATAACCGCCACACCCGCAAAATGTGCGGCTCCATTTTAAAACGACTTCGATATGAAAATGAAAAACAAAACAATCGGATACTTAATATTTTTATTTATGAACATCATACATAACATTTTCAGCGCAGAAATACCTTATTTACATTGAAAATTAAACTTTTTTCTTATTTTTTCAAAAAGAGCATATATACATAAACATGAAAAACTGTAATAAAATAAACTTTACGCAATAAACTTGTGTAAACAGGTGTAGAAAGCTGTATGCACATACAATTATAAAACATAAATAACTAGTCATAAAAATAGCATAACACTAAAATAACATAACTTATGCAACGTGAAAGCGCTTTGAGTGAAACAGAGTTCAAAGGCTGTCAGTCTGTTCAGAGTTCTATTACATTACAGCTTTCTAAATACAATCTACGCAGAAAACACGCTTTTCAACTGTATCAGTGCATTTGCCACAGACTGCCTTTTCACAACAGGCGTAGACATCAAAAGTTCTGTTTTTATTGCATTTAGCAACCTGACATTGTCTTTTATTCCGTGTGCCAGTGGGCGCAGCACTGGCTGAACGTTGAGGGGCATTTGCCAGCCGGCTTTTGTGTGTCTCTTATCAAAATGTTTCTGCCGTAGCTCCAGGGCTAGCTGCAAAATGAAGTCCCTCCAAGTGGTTGTGTTGCTGGTGCACTCCTTGTACAAAATCAAAGCGATGATGGGTGCCAGGTCCAAAACATTATAAAAAACAGACACAGGCCACCTGCGAGTACCACCTTTGACAGAATACAGCCGTGACATTTGATCCAGTATATCCACACCGTACTTCGTTGCGTTGTAAAATGCAACAGTCTCTAGCTTTCATTTAGCATCGGTCTCGATGGTCACTGATCTGTGCAGAGATTAGAATACACACATTCCTTTTTTTTTCTTTGCACCGTCACACTCAGGGTGGTCGTTCTGCCGGAGAAATGTAGTGTAAATAATAATATATGATGTGTAGAATGACTTTCATCCGTGTTTCAAGCACTCAACACTATTATAATACGTTATTTCACAATGACGTTGATTTTATTACAAAGCTCAGACTAAATTGTCGGCTATATTGTATTGATTTCAATATGCAGCATAAACTACGGGTCTGGCAGTTGAAGAAGCAAGTGCTTATAACTTATTTACAATTCTGCAGCTGAAACACTGTATGGGTATTTAATTCAAATATTTAGTAACACTTAAGAATGGACATGCACAAGATATTCACATATGCAGAGATATTTAAATTTGAATTGCAAAAGCCGTTCAAAAAGCGACTATAACGGTGCTAGTGCTAATCAATAGTTTAAATAAAACATTGTTCACAAAAAAAAGAATATACAGCTGTAGATAACTTCCCCCCCTCGCTCCCACTTCCTCTGCTAATCTTTCTGAACTAACAGAATGTAGGAAATTCTGAGTTTAGCCACTCCAAGTGCGTAGCATTGGCGCTGTAAAACAAACAGAGCACCGAAACGAAGCAGAATAGGATTTGCTGTTATTTCTCTTTTCCATGTTACAACATTTAATCAGCATAAATAATTTTTTTGCATGCATTGGCCAATGTTACAGTACAGCATTCATGCTTCATGCCAAGGGAATTGATTTTCTGTCCTTATGTTATGCCAAATGTTATGCCAAATGTGCCTTTATCCAAGGCGACTTACAGAGACTTATGTTCTAATATTTCCAGTGATGCAATGATCTAATATGGGTATACTAGTTTTCCATACACCCTGTGAGATGTATTTTTGAAACACATCTACATATATTTTTGGCCAAGTTAATATGTGTAGCAAGATTCAGGATGTGGAGCAATGGCTACTCCCTTCCCAATTGCTTTGCTCCTCTGCCTCTCTTGTAAAGATTTCAAGCAACAACACAACATACATTTATATTTGAGAAACATGATGAAATTTGCTTATAAATGTCATAAACTATTACTGCTTCAGCAGTTGCCAGGAAAACATGACCTAAAATGCTCCTTGTGTTTCATACCAGTATTGTCTAAACATGACTGTTATATGAACACCATTGGTATGCTATTGATAAGCAGCACGGCTCTCACGGCTCAAAAACGTATTATTATAAACACAGGTTTGGGTTGCATTCATATTGGTTTAGCTAATGTGTGACTATTACATAAGCATTTTCAGTATTCATTACACTGTGTGGTGACAAAGGACAGAAAGAATTACATT
Source organism: Acipenser oxyrinchus oxyrinchus (assembly GCA_030684275.1). NCBI lineage: Eukaryota > Metazoa > Chordata > Actinopteri > Acipenseriformes > Acipenseridae > Acipenser > Acipenser oxyrinchus. The sequence goes on from CM060253.1 coordinate 10,068,946, forward strand.
TAAATCTCCTGCTGTAGATTATAGGCTTACACTATGACCATGACTACAGAGCAAACCCCTTTCGACTTGCATACAAATGTGGTTCTGGAGACCTCTGTGTTTTGGAAAGTACTACAATTAAGCCATCTCTTTTAGTAAGTCTCCACACCAAAATAATAATGGAAGTATGCAGAGAAGAAATATTTAATCAATTTGTTGGAAATGTTTCTAGTTACTGGCATTGGTTTTGACAAGGGGACACTGAGGTCAATACATTATTTAAAATATATGGTTTTAAACATATATTTTGTTATTGAACTATATCCCTGCAATAATACCTTGACAGAATGAAGTGAGAAAAGGCTGCAGCTTTACCAAACATTAATCAGTTATTTTGTTTCATTGGCTCCCAGCTACATTGTTATGCTGTATTATTGAAACCTTGTTGTGTGGTTTATGGGGCAGGGGCTCCTCTTCCCTGTTCTGCCCTGCCAAAATGTCTGTCAATCTCCCTATTTAACCAACTGTCAAATCCTTATTCTCTAAGGAACTTAATTTAATTAATTACATTTCATTTAAAATGGATACTCACCCGCCACATTTTCTATCTCTTCTGAATCTGAATTATTTGATGATGACTAAATCTCTCCATCTGGACCTTTCAGCAACTCAAACTCCAAGCAAAAATTCTACAAAGAAATCTATCTGCCCTACTGCTTCTCCTCCATCTGACACCTCCGTTGAACACCAGAGGTTTCCTCCCACAGAAAGATTTTCCTCTCCACTGAGCAATGAGATTAGTCTATACTCCCTGTGACAGGATGACATTGTGGTGACGTCAGGCCAGATGCAGGAACAGAAAAACAATGGCAAGTACTGCAGTGAAAAGACGTGGCATGCGCCGTTTATTTAAATAATACAAAAATAAAATAAATATTTTAACACAAAAACAGTGTTCACAGAGCAAAATAAAAAGGTAAACAAGACAAATCTCAAACACAAAACCGAATAGGTCAGGCTGGTCAGATTGCTGTCACTGTTCCTATTCTTTCTATTTTAAATTTCTCTCGCTCTCTCACTCACTCTCGTTCCTCTTCTCGATCACATACCACCCGGAACACGGAGAGCTGCAGGCTTTTTATACCGTGGCAAAAGTTTTTAAATTATTCCTTGCAGAGGACGAGTACCCAGCCTCACCTCTGCCAGAACACATTTTAAATAAAAACAATATAACAAACAACGCGCAGCTGCGCCGTCAAAACAATAACAAAACACTGCTACGCCGCTATATTTATAAAACAATAAACCATAACAATAATAATACTACAACAACAACAACAAAACAAACAAATACAAAACAATAACTTGCACAGGGGCGGAGGGGGAGACCCTGTTCTAAAAATAAATAAACAATATATTTAAACAGCAGGGCTTTCTACCACCCTGCTACACACCCCCATTAGAGTTAAAAATAAATGCAAAATCCTTTATTATTTTCCTTTGCAATGGTGGTGCAATTGCGGACAGCTGGGGGCCCTCTTTTTGGGCAAGTGAACCTCTCTGTTGATTGGAGGTCAAGCTAAGACCACTAAACTCATTTCACCTGAGCTCTATTTGAGCCTCCAAATGGAGAAGGCATGAAAGGCTAGTGAATTAGCCTACTGTACCACCAAGCTCCTAAAAGCACTTGTTTCAATGGATTACATTTCTTCAAAGTGATGCTTTTTCTTTATAAAAGTAATGTTGCAGTGTACCAGGCTTTTTACCATGTTCAATGAATGAATTTAAAGAGTTTTACCATGGTTAACTATGGTTTTACCATGCTTTAACACTATTATTTACTGTTATTTGTGATTTACTGTACCATGATTCAAGGTGATTTACTGTGCTTTCTGTATACTTTTACTACTGCATTATTATAAAGGGTTATTATATAAAATGATGTATTGCATATTTATGTGAGTGCAAATGTCTGCGCTGGAAGGCAGGGAGATGAAAAAGGACTGTATTTTTATCTTACAATTAGGTCCATGACCGAAAACCCTAATATTTTAGTCATACTTCCAAATGTACTTTTTGGTCTACTAGTAAAGCTAATAATCACTACATGCATTCAATTCCATGCAGGTGTCTAAAGAATGATTATTTAGTACACCTTTTAAACTGTTCATTCAATCATAAACAAATCACATTAAATGTATAATAGCTTGCAATTATAAATGTGAGAAACATACGCAAGTAAAGAGTACTGTTCTGTCAGCATTAGTATACAAAATACCATGTTTTTCAGGTAGCAGTTAGTGCTGACATTGATTCTACAGCTGCTAAAGGAGAGTTATTTCCTGTGTTTAATTTCACAGTATGTATTGATTTGGACTTACACATTTTGGAGGGAGACATATTGGGGGGGATTTTCAAAAGGTTGTAAATGATAACTCCAGTGTTAATCAACAAATCGGTATGCAGCATTGATTTGGGCATTTTCAAGCAGTCATTATGCCTATTTCGTTATTAAATAATCATGCTGACGTGATTTCCGAAATAATGTTAATATCTTAACGAGCAGTGGTTCTTGCGACTATTTATTTTGTTTGTGTGGGAATTTAAAAGGAAGTCCGTGTTGTCATAATTTATCAGGAAAAGGAGGGTTTTAATTAACAAAAGTATATAGCTCACCTTGAAACAGTATTGAACTTCTTTGGTGTTAAAATAATAGAATAAACACACTACAGTATGGCTTTGCTGGGATTGGCAGCAATTGCAGCAGCAGAAGCAGCAAATGTAATTTTAGAGCTTGAGTGCGAGCCTGAGATTGACAGCCCCCAGGCTGTGATGCCAGCGATACAGAGAGGGTGTACAGGACCGGGGTTAATTCTTTAGATTTACCAGATGACGGTCTAAAAACTCAATTGCGTCTGTATAGGGCATTTTGTCGACCTCTGTCAGACTCTCTGGGAGGACCTTGAATTGCCTTCGAAAGGGGCAATGCCGAACCCCCGCATATAAAGGTGTTAGCAGCATTTTCCTTCGATATCTCTGGGTCATTTCAAAGGGTCAAGGGTGACTTGATAAAGAGGGTTAAAGATTATACCAGTATCCCACTTAATCAGGAGCAACTAAAAAATATTAAAAGGGAGTTTATAATATTGCTGGATGGGAGCCATCGATTGCACACACATTGCACTCAAATCACCCAGCACCATGCATACATATGTGAACAGGAAGGGGTTCCATTCACTAAGCGTGCAGGTGATTTGTGATGTATCCTTCTGTCATGATTTTGACACAATCCGCTGTGTTTAATCATTTCAGAAACCCAATACATCAGATGGCAGATTAGTAAGTCAGTATTGTAAAACTACCTAGATAATTCAATATTTGTAGTTATGAAAATATTTTAGCTTTTTCTATACTTGTGGTTATGAAGGAGATTTATTCACTTGTTTTAACCATTTGCAACCTTACGGAACGTTTGTTGTATTGCTAAACTGATATACCGTTATTTGCACCCAGTGTAATGTTACTACCAAGAAATTATCACTGTAGCCTATCTGAACTCTAGATACGTACATAATATGACAGCTGACCTCTACTGTAGATTTTATTTGAATTATGCAAATAAATCCCCAAGAGTAAATAATGAAATCTTGGTATAGAAAACAGCATATTAGATATTACAATAAAGTTTCCTTAGGTGATTGCATATTTGCAATGCATCCTTGGCTTTTAACACTGTCTAATTCACACAACAATGAAGAACAGGTTTATAAGGACACACAGATCCACTAGGGATGTGATCAAGCAGACCTTTGATTTACTAAAAATGAGGTTTCGGTGCCTCGACAAATCAGGTGGTGTGGTTCAATGCGTCCCTCAAACCATGGATATTTGTAGCGTGTTGTATCCAGGAGGAAGAAGCACCTCATCGTGCACCATTGGAGCCTCCTTAGAATATTCCTCCCGGAGAAGCTACCAGGGCTGTCAGGCAACAGATCACTGATATGGGTTTGAGTAAACGTATTTGTAATGTTGTCAGACTCCCCCCACACTTTATGTACAATGTACACTTTCACCTTCACGCATTTGTATGCGGCATATGGGTGGCAGTGTGGAGTAGTGGCTAGGGCTCTTGACCGGAGGATCGTGGGTTCAATCCCAGGTGGGGGACACTGTTGTTGTACCCTTGAGTAAGGTACTTTACCTAGATTGCTCCAGTAAAAACCCAACTGTATAAATGGGTAATTGTATGTAAAAAATAATATAATTGTATGTAAAAATAATGTGATATCTTGTAACAATTGTAAGTCGCCCTGGATAAGGGCGTCTGCTAAGAAATAAATAATAATAATAATAAAATAATAATATAAAATATTATTATAATACTGTAAGTGTTCGGTGGCTGCTTCTTGAGTTTATTTATCATGGAGACGAGCAAAGAGTACCTGAGAAAATGCATGATTAGAGGAAATCACTGAACAATTAATTATAAACAAATTGTGTATTGGATTGGGGAGTTCTATTGTAATTTTAAAAGCTTAATAAATATATAATGAAGTGTTACATACATGGTTTACATGTATAATAACTAACAACTACAATACAAATGGCACTTCAAATGCATTGCTTCAAAGGTATTTTTTAACCAAAAAACAATTGCAAAATGCACATTAAAAGAGTTGTATATAGTAAGCTCCCCCGAATGAGAGTAAATGACTAGTGGGGTTCAATTATTATTATAATTTTTTAACGATTTTTTACCCACACGCCAGATAAATCATAAACCAGCATTTTATATGTGAAGTATTGTTAATAAATGTACAATCTGGATGACAAAATACACAATTTTGAATTAAGTTATACACAATATTACACAAAATGATATCCCCATTATTTTTTATTTCCATTTGGCTGTAGCTCGCTGGTGGGAGAGCCGTCTCCCTGTATGCTAGTAGTTTCCATTACAGCGATTTATGCTTCCATTCATTTTTAACAGCGCTAACATGCATTTTGATTACCAAGTTCCCCTTATCTAGTCATTGAGACAGGAAGTGATGTATGTGACCTGCGACAATTAAGCTTTTTAACAGGAAATTTCTTCATTAACGACCTCATCTACTCAATTTCAAAGCATTAATGGGTTGATTTTATTAACACATTTAGTTTGAAAATCACTTGCTACTAAAGCTGTTATTACTACAGCATGAGTTTGATACAATAACGCTGGTTTTTGAAAATCCCCCCTTTATTTCTTGAACCTGAGAAAATAACCTATTAAAAACAACTGGGTTGTCCTGATCAGTTGTGTGCATTTTTATTATATTTATTCCAAAATACGAGTAAAACAAAATAAAGTTTTCCAATGTTTGTCCGAAGTTTCTTTAGTTTGACTACTTTACTTAATGTAGATGGCCTGTTTTCTACAGGAAATGTGCTGGTCTTTCACAAAAAAGAACAGGAAACTTTCAACTTTAATCAGGTCCATTTCTGTAGTGTACTGAATGAAACTCCAGGAACGCTTTACTTGCAACTTGAAAGCACTTATGCTTTTAGCATAACAAAGCTAAGAGACACTTGACATGAAGTGCTGTACCTGTTCTTTCTCCTCAGAGGTGACAGCAAAAATATAATAGGCTTCAGATTTTCAAAATCTATGTTGAGGAGCTTCTAAGTAAAGTTTTGGGACATAGAACTGAACATGGGGGTGTCAGCAGTTAAAATGATATTTAGGAGGGGGCATTATTTTCTATTTTAATTAACAGCCTCTTTTTGAAAAACTGTAAACTGTGGTATCTCAGTGCAATTGTTTTATATTATATTAAGTCATGTAACCTGCAAAGGAAACTGAATCAGGGAATGACAAACCATGGCTTTAGAAATGGTTTACAGTACTAGAGGGAGAAGTTCATGGGGAAGCTACATAATACATTTCTCCAGTCAGAAGCATGCATTCGAGGTATGGACACACATTGACTAAAAGGAGCATATTCAACCCAAAAATACAGCTGCTTTATGACTTCTGGAAGTTTGTATTCTATGGTGCAATTCATTCAAAGTCTAGAAACACTTCAAATACATCACTATAATACCAAAAATGCAAAATTATACTTCAGTAATTTAACATCCTTTAATTTGTGCTCTGTATGATTCTCTGTCGTTTATATATTTTTCCCTCTCCTCCAGGCTGATTGTATTGGAGCATATTAGTTGTAAATGAACTCGCACCACTCACGGTTCTTGCCCCTTTAAAAATTGACCCAGACACAGGAAATTGAGTTTTTTTAAAGGGCGGATGCGCTATTTTTAATTCACAAAACACAAACTGAAAAAAAACAAAACAAACACCTAGCTCTACTGAGCACTAACTAACCACACAGGAACCTCACTATATGGCAGGACGGCGAAGCCATTTACCTGCTAAACACAAAAAACACTCCCTTCTTTAAACTTACTTTTCGTTCTTTTACAACTGCTTGGAAGCAGAGGACCCCTTCTGCCTCCTTCTCCTCAGCAGCCCTGTGCAGACTGACTGTCTCTCTTAAATACCCTGCACCTGGTTCTGATTTACAATTACCACCAGGTGCAGGACTGGGATATGTTTCTCAAATGCACCACAAGTGTCTGCTGTTTTATGGAGTCTCTACACCCCTTTGCGTGCAAAGCTTAGTTGCTGGATTATTCAGCAGCATTTCAATCATAGTTTTCAATCAAGCTTTTCATTAACTGTTTCCTTACATTTGGAACCCCTATTAGGAGGCCATTCCCTATGATTTTTGGGGCAATGCAGCTAAACTGTCAATATGTTGGGTACAATTCTGTGCTAATGTTAAAAAATGAAAAACAAAAAAGTATATTACCGTAGTTGCTGTAAAATGAACAGGAGTTTTGCTCCTTTCAAAAAGTAGGAGACAAATAATGGAGTAAACACTTAGAAAATATGGTGGTGAAGGGCCAATTAACGATTTCAATTGGAGTTATGGTCCTTGAAAACTCAAATTTCCACCCTGCCTTTGGATCCTCTGGCATTCGTAACCATTCAGCTTCTCCCATTATCCCATTGGTAAGTCCAAATATGAAAATGTTACCCATGTGGTACCATCCTATCAGACTCCTACCATTGTAGCTGCCTTACTATTGTCCCATGGTACAGAACCATTGCATTGCCACTGAACAGTAGCACTTCAGCAGTGCCAATAAAGATAATTTGGCACCTGTGTCTTTTCTTACAGTTTTGTTTCTTTGAACCTATCCTTGCTGCTGATATTATTCAGTTGTCCTTCTCAAAGTGCAGCCATGTATTTGTAATAATGATGTGATAGTGAGGTAACTGGACACAGTATTCTATTTATTAATCTGTTTTCCTCAGTTGAATTTGAAACACATTGAGGGCAGGGAGACACCTTTCATTATGCTGGCTGACAGAAAAAGTATCATCAAGAATATAAATGTGATTTATAACAGCTATGGGAACCAGGATGAATCTTGTTTACTCATTTGATCAAGTCCATTGAATAATGAGCCATCACTCCACCCAGAATCTTAACAATTAAACACTGTAAGATATATTAGAAAGAAAGAAGATTGAGCTTTACTTTAAAGGACTAATTTATCTTATCTTGTAAGGTAATTTCCAGCGTAGAATTTCCAATTTCACTGCAGATTAGATGATTGTTATGCATAACACACATGCTTGAAATCTCATCTGAATATAACAGAGAATGATATTATGAAGTGGTATTAAAGTAACCAGTAACAACCAATTCATCAAGGGCTCAACCTGCATAATACAATTCCCTTCTGAATCGACAGAATATAAACTACAATATCTACAACTATTGTAGCCACACTACAGTAAAGACATGAGGACCTTCCTATGTTTGTAAAATGTTGTGATAAAAATGGCACTTTATCATATTCCGATAGTTATCATTAACAGTGCAACCGTTCAAACTACGTATTGTACCAGGAGCACTATTCTAATGTATTTTTATTGGTAGTATTTTATTTGTTAGCTCTATTCACTAAACTTTAAGGACTGTCATGGAATGTTCTCTTACAGAAACTGGAGTTAAAACAGTTTTGTGAATTGGACCATTGTTATACATGACAAACTTAAACTTGATAACCTCAGTGATATGATTCCATGCCTGGTTTTAAAAAAATTCCCATACAAATACAAATAACAGCCACTTTTCACAACACACTACTCGGTTTTTGAAAAAACATTCATTTGCATGCATTTAAGGAAATGCATTGAGTTGCATTGGTCATGGACCTTTATTTCACACAGAATACAAAGTAATGTTGGCCTTTTGTTCTTTGGTTAGTCAAACAAAATGAAAGAGAATACCAGCGTGTCACCCATTAAGCAACAACAAATTTGCAATTTGAAGGGACATCACAGTTCAGTCTGTTATACTTTTATCTGTAGAATAACAAGCAGCACTAGTCATGACATGCATTCTGACTCTTTATATGAAGAATAAGCTGAATTCTCAAAGCATACACATTTTCATTCTGTATCCACTTAAAAAAATTACAATATAATTATATCATTTTGATAACACATCATTTCAAGTGGCACTTACACAGCTAATGTGTAATAAAAAAAAATCTCTGGCTGACCTACAAAAAATTAACAAAAGTAAAAGTTTTGTTCAATTTTAGCATGCTAACCAAATATATATATATATATATATATATATATATATATATATATATATATATATATATATATATATATATATATATATATATATAGTATATATATATATATATATATATATATATATATATATATATATATATATATATATATATATAGTTCAAGTACTGTGCAATAGTTTTAGGCAGGTGTGAAAAAATGCTGTAAATGTAAGAATGCTTTCAAAAATAGACATGTTAATAGTTTATATTTATCAATTAACTAAATGCAAAGTGAGTGAACAGAAGAAAAATCTACATCAAATCAATATTTGGTGTGACCACCCTTTGCTTTCAAAACAGCATCAATTCTTCTAGGTACACTTGCACACAGTTTTTGATGGAACTCGGCAGGTAGGTTGGCCCAAACATCTTGGAGAACTAACCACAGTTCTTCTGTGGATTTAGGCAGCCTCAGTTGCTTCTCTCTCTTCATGTAATCCCAGACAGACTCGATTATGTTGAGATCAGGGCTCTGTGGGGCCATACCATCACTGTCCAGGCCTCCTTGTTCTTCTTTACGCTGACAGATAGTTCTTAATGACTCTTCAAAGCTGTATGTCTTGGGGTCGTCGTCATGCTGCAGAATAAATTTGGGTGCCAGTGAGTCAGATGCCTCCCTGATGGTATTGCATGATGGATAAGTATCTGCCTGTACCTCTCAGCATTGAGGAGACCATTAATTCTGACCAACTCCCCAACTCCATTTGCAGAAATGCAGCCCCAAACTTGCAAGGAACCTCCACCATGCTTCACTGTTGCCTGCAGACACTCATTCAAGTACCGCTCTCCAGCCCTTGGTCGAACAAACTGCCTTCTGCTACAGCCAAATATTTCAGATTTTGACTCATCAGTCCAGAGCACCTGCTGCCATTTTTCTGCACCCCAGTTCCTGTGTTTTCGTGCATAGTTGAGTCTTGCTTGGGCCTTGTTTCCACAGCCGGAGGACTACTGGCTTTTGGCCGCAAGGTCTTCCATGAAGGCCGACTTCTGAACCAGACTTCTCCGGACAGTAGATGGGTGTACCAGGGTCCCACTGTTTTCTGCCAGTTCTGAGCTGATGGTTCACTGGCGTGTGACATCTTCCGATTGTCGAACATGGAGAAGTAAGCATGATGTGTCTTTCATCTGCTGCAGTAAGTTTCCTTGGCCGACCACTGCGTTCACGGTCCTCAACGTTGCCCATTTCTTTGTGCTTCTTCAAAGAGCTTGGACAGCACATCTGGAAACCCCTGTCTGCCTTGAAATTTCTGCCTGGGAGAGACCTTGCTGATGCAGTATAACTACCTTGTGTCTTGTTGCTGTGCTCAGTCTTGCCATGGTGTATGACTTTTGACAGTAACTGTCTTCAGCAACCTCACCTTGTTAGCTGAGTTTGGCTGTTCCTCACCCAGTTTTATTCCTCCTACACAGCTGTTTCTGTTTCAGTTAATGATTGTGTTTCAACCTACATATTGAATTGATGATCATTAGCACCTGTTTGGTATAATTGTTTAATCATACACCTGACTATATGCCTACAAAATCCCTGACTTTGTGCAAGTGTACCTAGAAGAATTGATGCTGTTTTGTTAAGGCAAAGGGTTGTCACACCAAATATGGATTTGATTTAGATTTTTCTTCTGTTCACTCACTTTGCATTTAGTTAATTGATAAATATAATCTATTAACATGTCTATTTTTGAAAGCATTCTTACTTTACAGCATTTTTCACACCTGCCTAAAACTTTTGCACAGTACTGTATATATATATATATATATATATATATATATATATATATATATATATATATATATATATATATATATATATATATACACTGTATTGGTCAAAAAAAATGTTTTTTTTTGGTTAGCATACTAAAATTGAACAACACTTTTACTTTTGTTAATTGAAATGATGTGTTATCTAAATGATATAATTATATTGTAATTCTTTTAAGTGGATACAGAAAAATAATCTGTTAATCGGAGCAGCCCGAATACAAATGTCTTGGCACTATTTACACATCACCACAAATGGAGTAAACAACTCCTCATCGAATCACTTGAGCTGGAATGTTCACCACAGAGATTTTGTACTGATATTTAATAGAAACTGGAACAGTTTGTTCAATGCTTCTTGTGCTAAATCAGGGTTTGGTAACAATGCTGCCTTATTTCCTATGTTCAGATGAATAATAGTGTTTTTTTGTTTGTTTGTTTGTTTTTAAAACATCTAAACATGTATCTAAATTATGTTAAAAAAACCTTGCCATATTTTCTAGGTATCTTAGTAAAAACTGCATCACTTCCCTGAGTCCAGGTGTTTTTAGTCATCTTCATAAATTGCAATGGCTGTAAGTATGAAACACAAATGATAAATGAGCTTTTATGAGAAGTGCACAAGAATTCAATAAATAAAAGTTAGGCAAAGTTTTAATGATGGGATATTTTAGCATTGTAAAAATAAAAACACATTGTTCCTTACCAGAGCTTGGAATGATGTATAGATATTATAATTGGTATACAAGGGTTATGGTAAAAATTGAATTACAATAAGAAACAATACCCTACATGACACAGTGTCAAAACTATTTAGGCAGTTATATAAGTTTCAAAATCCATTTAGTACATTTAGATTTGAGTGTGTAATAAAAATCTGAATAAAGCTAAATATTAAAAAGTAAGAAGCTTCTTTTTTCAATTTTCCCTACTGTCCTCTTGCCTTTTTAGACAAAAATAAATACATATTTTAAACATCCCCTTAGGACTCAATTAAAGTGGTGCAAAAGAGTTTTCAAAATGCAGACAATTAAAGGAAGGCAATGTTTGTACCTTGATAATGTAGAATATATACAAATAAATGTGTCATAATTGTTCCCCCTCATATAAGCACACTGGGGTATGGAAATGTCTATGTCCCAAAGGTGATGTGAACTGGATTGATCACTTAAATTTTGTACAATATTTGAACTCTTTCCAGTTTTAAACATTAGGCAGTACTCATATATGTTTAGTTTACTTAATAGACTATTTAAAATATATATATATATATATATATATATATATATATATATATATATATATATATATATATATATATATATATATATATACAGGGGTACTTAATTATTTTAGTGAAGGTCCAAAATTCTTGGTTACAGCAAGGCCAAGGTCCGGAACACATTTTCACTCCCATCTCCATACCGACAAACAAGCACAGAGCTACACAAATATCGTTTTTACACATGTTGTTGGTTTAAGAGTTCTTCACTAATGTCTAAAGGAGTTTTGGGGGGAATCAAAATGCTGTCTTATTTTTATTAGTCTACCTTCTTTACTGCCTTGCTACTGCAGGAGTTCTTTCCTTGCCATAACCATAGAACTGTACAACTTATATGTGTCTGTGTTAGCAGAGCCAAACATTGTGTTTCACCATTGCAAAAACAAAGCAAATTGTAGCAAACAAAACTGAAGCACTGGAAGAAAAAAAACTGAACTGAAAAAATCACTGTGTTTTCCCTTTCAAGTGAATTAAAAATAAACACCTTACAAATAAATAAATATTGCCGATATAGAGCTGCACTTCTCTCATAGAACATGAATAATAATAATAAAAAAAGTAATAATGCTGAGAAATTACTAACCGATAATACAAAAATAATGTAAACATAATCATTAACGGAATAATTTAAAGTGTTCAGGCCACTGCACAGCCGACACGACCGGAGCAAATAAATAAACAATAAACCTTTTGATTTAAATTATCGAATGCACACCACAGGTGAGGTGCACAACGTGAAACCTTACTCACTGTACATAAGTTTCCATTTTACAGTATTTCTGAAATGACCGGACTATAATAGCTAACACAAATATGATATCGCAGTTTTAAATAAAATACACAGAAATATAACAAGATAGGCCTATTATGTGAAATAATGTAATGTTGATCCTTGTTACAAATCTGGGCACTTCTGAAATTCATAATTGGAATTGCACTGGAATTGCACTATATATATATATATATATATATATATATATATATATATATATATATATATATATATATATATGTGTATATATATATATATATATATATATATATATATATATATATATATATATATATATAGTTTTTACAGGCATTCATAAAACTTAAGCCTATGGCCCTCAACTCACCTTTCAATAATGGGTCTCTTTCGCACAATTTTTTTATATTTTTGTTGGTGTTTTTCTTCTTTTGGTATTTTGGTTTACGTTTTTTTTTTTTTTATGTTCTTTTACATTTATGAGGGCCGTGTGGGCGGTTTACTCTAATTAAGCATTCTTATTAAGCAAATTATCTAATTAAGCAAATTATTTTCCTCACTAGCATACGACCATAGATAAAATGACGTTTTGAGAGCGCGACCGGTGAAAAATAAACACTCCTTACGTTATTCCAGGGAACGAGGTGTACGTTTGTACGCACAGCAAGTGCAGAAGACGAACACGCCCCGCCTGTCACGTGCTTATCCCTCCCACACTACTTCCATGCAGTGTTTATATTTCACTCAATCAATCCAGTGACAGTGTTTTCAGCCTTAGCGTGTATTGTAAAATATCACAAGCGAAAGAATTGCAAATCCCCTAAAACACCCCAATGTAAAAAAACAACCCCAAGGTTCCCCCCATACAAATGTTGCCCCAAAATGCCCCCCTGGCCACTTAAAAATCCCCCAAATTTGGGGGAAAATTTTGGGGAGTATCTGCTACTTACTGACACAGCGACACCTACCGTACCAATGTAAATGCAAGTAAAAACATAGCTTGGCATATGACAATATAACATGGCAAACATCAAGTTCAGTTATGGCACTTACAGCAGAAAAAAAAGTCACTGTATTAACCAAATATCCTTCTCAAGACATGCAGCCTCAAGATAGGTTTTTTAAAATGAATATTTAAAACAAATTAAAAAATGATTCTGCACAGAAAAGACAGGCTTTTTATGGCACTTTACGGCACTGTCTTCTTAAAATAGAAGCACAGGGATAGAAAGAAATAATCATATCATCAACAAACTTGTGTGCTTTTCTCAAGTTCTCCTGCTATTATGAATCTTCTGACTTCATTGTGACCCAAAAATGCCATGTGACCCAAAAATGCCATGATGATAAATACTACGTACTAAATAATACTACGTAAGTTAAATGTGAGTTCTGTGTCTGGCATATGAATTTGAAAAAACATGACAGCTTGAATGACAGTGTGGTTATAATGCAGCTAAGCAGACAGGAACAACAAACAACAAGGTTAGACATAAGCAACAGCAATATGAATATGAGACTCAGCTGGGGCAATAAGCTATCCCCTTTACCTCTGTGGCTTGAACAGAACTGAACAAGTGAGCAACGCTGGCAGTTCAACTATCAAACAATACGAATAATGAAGCAACATATACAAAACATGCAATGCATAATCGAATCATAATAAATAAATAATAAACAAATACAGTAGTCCCTCACTAATACAAACACCGTTGTGCTGTACATTCGGATATGCCAGACACAACGTCTGCCCTCCCAATAATAATTAATAACCAATTAAGTGTGATGCTAGGTCACTGTGAATTGGATGATCCAAAGAGACTCAATGAAAAAATAAACTTGAAAAAAACCCTGAAAAAAAGTTTGTTGACACCAAAGACAGGATGAAAGTAAAGTAGCCTACTAAATTGCTAAAATGATTTAAAGAGGGCATATAAACTCATACTCTACAGAGTTTAAACTAGTCACTGCCAGATACATCTTGCACTGAAGCCTGGGGGATGGAGTCTTGCTTGCCATCGCCCCTGCTACCTCCGCTTGCTCCTCTGGTCTCACCTCTCTCGTACACTTAGGGGGCATAGCCAAGACCTCTCCTCCCCTTACTTGTCTTTCTAGCCTCTCGGCTGCTCAGGATCCCACTGCTGTCCTTTCAGAAATACCACTATATGATTATTATTATTTATTAAATGAATCAAATCTGACTTAAAGTGTAGGTCACATTATTACACTAGAGAAAGAAATAGAAATAACAGCATCAATAAGGTGAAGGGCCACCTTGGGCCAGCTAGGAAGGCACTGATTTTGAAGCATTCCTAAATATCTAACCTTTTAAATGTTCAGAAAATTCTGTTTTTAATGCTGCGGTACATGAGGATTTTGACCAGGCAGAGGGTGCCTCAGGGTCCAGTCAAAAGCAGCTGACAGGTTGTGGCGGAGTGTCCCGCCCCTATGTATTTTTTTATTCTCGTCGCTCTCCGTACTCTCCTCTGTACACTCAACCCTGCAGCACTGACAGCTGCAGGTTCTTATACTCTGGCCGAGGGGTTAACTAGCTGTTAATTATCTTATTACCCCTCGGCTAGTTAAATAATCAGTAGCTGATCAGTCATGCATCCTCACGGGGTTTTTAAATATAAAAAAAACAATAACAAAAGACGCGGCGCTTTTATCCGCGCCGCAAACAAAAATACAAATAATAATAAATAAATAAATACATAGGGGCGGGACACTCCGCCACACAGGTGTACTGCACTATATATGCCTTGCATACAAAGTGAGTGATGGCATTTGAATACTTTGAAATAACTCCTATCAGCTGAATATTTCTGTATGTGCTGTGACACCTCAGTTTGGGGACCACTGAGTGAATCCAGCATCAAACTGAGAAGGAAAAACATTGTAACAGGTGGATGAGGGAATTAGTTGAGCATAGCATCCAACTGACACTGAGAGTAACATCCATATAAAATAGCAATATGAAACCCCAATGGCTTGTGTTCACTCAGCGGTGTAAAAAGCCTCTTGGTTAGCACAGATTTTCTATAAAGGGCTGGAACAAGCAGTTGCAGTAAACTAAGCAGTAACTTCAGCTGAACCCTTTTCCAATCTGAGTTAATTATAGCTCTTGCCACATCTCATTTTACAGCACTGTGTAATCAAGCATGCTGCCCTCAAGGGAACAGGATGATAACATTCCATGTGCCAATGCATTCAATATTTACCTGACTCAATCACTAAATCATCTAATTTGCTGGAGTGGCTTGTTACCTGGTTGTCCTATCCAGGAAACAGTGCCAATGACAAGACTAAGGGTGTCGTATGATGGGGGTATGGGGGGGGGGGGGGGTGCGACAGAGGTAATAGATTTTGCGCTTACAATGTCTACAATGTCTTTTTGCTGGAAAATGTATTTTATACAGATGATATTCACGTCTTTTTAAGTTGAGTCAGCAGATAAGACTCAAAAGAACACACGTTTTTTAAAAGTCAGTACGTTGACATTGCTATGCTCAAAGAGCTCTTTTTTCGATTTCTTGGAAGTGCTTAGAGAAGCACAATCATTCCTGCTGAAAAAAAGACCAGCATTGAATCTTTTAAAAATAGTAACATTAGAAAAATTAAAAGAAGCCACCAGAAATCACTACCAGATTTGTTTTTAAAACAATTGTAGGACAGAAAATAAGTAATTTGTATTGGGTACACTATGTTTGAAATGTGTGTCTACAGGTTTGAATTAATGTACGTCTGGATTTCGACAGTTAGGGTTCCCACATATTGATTGGGGGTTGACCTTTCTGTAGGGGATACAGGAAGTGAGAATGAGAGAGAAACGTGAGTGAGTCTGTAAGTAAAGCCCCTTTCACACTGACACTTCTACCTGGGTCCGGACCTGGGTTCTGGCTACCTGGGTCACAATCCCGTGTAGTGTGAAACCACATACATGGGTCATACCCGGGTTAACCTGGGTCCTAGCAACCCACCTCAGGATGTGGGTTGACACGCTTTGACCTGGGCTGAGCGCGACAAAATGAATGAACATACAGCCACGCCTGTGTGAAGGTTTCACCTCCGCAAGGAACATTTTTGTTTATTCTGTTTAGCCATATTTTTGTTGCTTGAGACACACCATGAGCAAGATTGCAGCAGGGATGAAGAAACATTTGCTCTAATCAACATTTCGGCCGACGGTTCAATCCAGAGAAGCTTGGATGGAAGAGTCTGTAACAAGCTGCTTGTGGGGCATTGACACGAGTATTGTTTATTTATGTCAACCCTCTATCAAAAGCAGTGTGAAATCTCATACCCTGTACTCTCCCAATAAAGCCTTTTGAACTCACTTATTGTGTCTCAACAATTACAACACAAGCATTAAACAATATTTTCAAAGCCAAAGGAATTACTTATCAGAAGTTGCCTCAGAAGAACAGCTACCCATGGTTTCTGTTAGGGTTGATTCTGTTTGCAGTGGTTGTTTGGTTATGGAACATAAATATCACAGAGTGGTTTGAACTGTCTTGTCCTGCAAGCCAAGGCACTTTAAAATATGAAAATGTCATGCTTTTATTCTTGAGGTAAAAAACAGTAAGTTGTCAAGGAGCACAGTAAGTTGTCAAGGAGGTTATGTGTAATTATTTGTCCTGAGTGCGAAGCATAGAAAAAGGAAAAGCTTGAGCCAGGAAATGCAGTTCAATAGCCTGCAATAGGCTTTTTATAAGCAGGCAGAGGAAATAAGCACAGCAACTCTTCTTAGCACTCCCACTTTTTACCCCAGCCCGGTACAGCATGCAGGCTGTCATTTAAATAGCCCACAGTCCCTATATCGTTGAAACTCACCCCATGTCCAATCAGTGGCCGTTCCAGCCCTCCTCCTCCCTGGCCCTTTTGAGCACTAGGGAGAGGGCCGCTCAGGTACAAAGTTGCACCCATATGGGGGAGCCAGTTTCTGCAAGAAGTCCAGTGCTTACTCACATGCACTGACACAGGGGCAGCTTCACGTGAAATTGGACAAATCGCACCCATCTTCAGCTGACTCCGAGGGTTTCTATGGAAAAGGTATTCCTGTATCCTTTGGCAACAACCAGGTCCAATAAGCGAGGGTATACCATTAAAGGTATATTAACTACATGCATTCATATACAAACAGGCAACCATATACAAATTTCCTAAGCAAAAAGGTGATTTCTAAATTTTTCCTAGTTTTATTTTCTTCCAAATAGCTTGTTGTGTTATGTTTATGTTTATGAAATCTCTAACTTTATATAATCACAACTAAGCTTAGTAAACTAATGGGAAGCTGTAGAAGAAGTTTTGCTTTTTCTGGAAGTGAATTTTGATGCTCCACCAGTAAGATTTTGACTACATGGTTTCTCATTATTTATTTAAACTGCATTTTAAATTTGTAAAACATCTTTGAAGATGTCGAACTACAAATAAATAATATGTTCTATATTGAATGTAATGAACAGATATTTGTTTTCCAGTTAGAACTGCACATGCTGTACAACTCCAGAGCTGGCACAAAAAAAGTTATGAATATAGCTGAAGTAAAAAATGACAAAACAAGGAAGAAGTGACATGATGAACTAAGAAATACAAGACAGGAGGACAAGATAATCTACATACATTTGAAAACATTTTAGTCATTTTTCTATGTGATGCACTTCACGTCTCAAGTCTCATAGTGTATATTACAAGAAATACTGTGTGTATTTATTTTATAGGGTGTATATTTCACTTGGCTGTGTGTGGGGTCTGGAGTATAGTGGAGTATAGACAAAAATAAATTACATCTTAATTTACTGTATACAGCTGCTGTAGGTTTTAATTGACAAATTAAAAGATTTGCCAGAAAATAGCCATTTGAAAAAAAGGAGATGTCTTTTTTATTGGAGTATATTTTTTACCTCTTGCTGTTACTTGTCGCTGGATCAATGTACTGTGATAAAGTGTCAAGCAGGCTTGAGAAAGCGTGTGTGCCTGCAGCTGAAACTTCCTTAGGGATGAAAAGAAAATGGTAGTGTCTGATACACAGACGTCAAATAATATGTGAGAATGTAGTAAAAAAAAAAAAACCGTCAGCAGGAAATAAATAATTAAAATACAATTACAACTGCTTGTGGGATAAAAAAAAAAATAACCACCTCTACCTCGAGGGCAACATTTTTCTATTTCAAAATATTAGTAAGCAAGAAAAATGATACAGTAGTTCAAAACTTGAGGGTGGGGGGAAGGTGTATTGATTACTCAAACTGTATAGTCACATGTGTATTTTGTGTTGACGTGTTTATAGTTAGTCAGGTCAGGTGACTGTTTTGGTTTTATCGGATTTTCGGTGTACTTGCATTTTGAGTTTTGTGATGTGCAGCTGCGGTGTTTTCGTGTGTGAGCATGCCCAGCAATGGAGAAGCGTGTTGCCTGTACTTGTTCATCGTGACTAGTGAGACAGCTTTGGAACTCGACAGCGTCAGAAAATGGAATCGAACGCACACCTAGACGTCTCCCTTATTTGTAATTTACCTGCGATGCTGCTATTATATCAGTTTACTCTTACACCATTTAAAGGTAAGACATTGTATTTATTAAGACTATGATTGATTTATGATCTAAGAAAAGTTAAGCTGCAGCCGTGTTTTTTTTTCTTTCATTTTTCTTTAACTTTATGATTAATTAAATAATCAGAAAAAAAAAAAAACTACAGATTCACAATGTATGGTGACATTGGGATTGAGACTAGTTTTACATGAACATTTAATCTTTGGAAATATGTTTTTTTTTTCAGAAGGAAAAATAAATAAATACAACGAAAGTTGAACCAGGTGATGTTGAATGCAATTGTGTGTGCAGACCATTGGTTATGTAAATAACTGGTTAACAGTGCATTTTATTGCTGTCGTGTGTATTGATTTGGATGCTTACCTTGTATTGCTATACTTACTAGATTCCTTCATTTGATTCAAAGATTTTCTTCGCTGATTAATAAATAAATAAACTTTGCGTACTGTACAGTATTGCACTTAATTATTTAATAATATCAATTAAGCTTGAATATATATACAGGTATGTACAGTACTTGTATTAAGCACATTCAAACGTAGAACTTAAACAATAAAACAGTAACTAGTATGCTATTTTGAAGTAATGATGCAGCTTATTCTTTGTTTGAGCATTTCCTATATGATTCTGTTATGTATGAACAATATATCGATTTATCTGTAATGAATGCTGGTGGTTGCTGTTCGTTTTTTAAAACAAAACAAAACAAACAAAAAAATAGATACATATGTTGGTACAGTATGGGCTGATTATGTTTAATATCGTATTATTGAAATGCCGTTTTCATAGTACTTATGTGCTCTCATTTAGAAGTCAAAAATAGATGGCATGTTACTATCGATGATGTTCCTGGTGACTAATTGTTATCTTTCACATTGGACACTGCGCTTTCCTGAGTGTTGCTGTAGTGGCACTTTCATTTCTGAATGAAGAGCGTTGGTTCTGCCAGTGTGTAATGAAGGTTAAACTGTAATCCCAGGAAAGGAAGTGAAGTTAATAGCAAAAGTACCCCTGATTACGCGTGTACTACAAACCCTCTACAGTATAACACGCATTTAACCTTTAGATTAACCTAGTGCAAATGTTTTACTTGTTTGCTTTGTTTCACTCAGTAGTTGAAGCTTCAATTTTTACTTTTAAGCAGTCTAAATATATATTTTGAAATGGAATTGGGTATTTTCTATTCTAAAAAAGAAAGGTGTTGCTGATTCTTCGTAGTTATCAGAGTTCTGTTGAAGTGAACCTTTGGTAGTTATCACTAACCAGACAATCTTGTTGATAGTTGTGAGGTTTTAAATGTTGCTTGCAAATCCAGGATTTTATTCCAGAATTGTGCTGCTCTTAGACTGATTCTTCGTAGTTATCAGAGTTCTGTTGAAGTGAACCTTTGGTAGTTATCACTAACCAGACAATCTTGTTGATAGTTGTGAGGTTTTAAATGTTGCTTGCAAATCCAGGATTTTATTCTAGAATTGTGCTGCTCTTAGAAGAACACCATTTTAATTCTGGATACTGTTTAAAATACAGGCACTTTAACTACATTGTAGTTACACTGTATTTACACTATTGTGACATTATTTAATGTATTTACAACAAAATTGCATGATCAGTAAAATAACTTTGTTAGTACATCTTTTATCCTCATAATTACAGAAATATGTGCTACTGCTAAATGCTGTATAGTATTAGAAAATGGTAACTACAATGGAATTACATGTAGTTGATGTACCTGTATTTTTATCCATACATTTAATGGCTGTTTATGACAAATGTATTAAACAAGATTAAACATATTTTTGGGGAACCTCTGTTTCTATTTTCTTTTAAAGACATGCATTATGTATGTACCAATTACACTCACTCCCAATTATCATAATTCTTCTGCAAAAAAAAAAAAGAAGATAATTGCAAGTGATTCATTCTTCACTATTCTATAACAGGTTGGGTTTGCCCGAACCAATCTAGAATGGGTTAGAACCTTTCTAGAATAGATTAGATTCTCAATTTGTTCTGATAAATACTGATATAAGCAGTGCTGCCCATAATTATTTCAGTAGTTTTACCTGTTCAGCAGCACAACAGGAACAACAAAGACAATGAGTACTTGCACTGTTGAGTGTCAGGGAATGGGTTAGAGGAAGTGCATAGTAAAGCCATGGAAGCAATGTACAGTAAATCTCAGACAATCGCAGTGGTGGAAACTGTGATAGAAGCTGTGAACCTGCATTTCCAACACAGTAAGCTTGTATAGAGGAATGGCATGTGCATTGTTGTGTTGAAGTCTGAGTTCGTTCACTTTTGTGGTTTGGTTTATGGACATGTCTTCTGAGATGAGTAAGACGTGGAAAACATTTGATGCCACAGATTTGACCCCAAGCAAAGCTGTAACCCTCAACAGATTTTAGATGCATTATTATTATCATTATTAATTTCTTAGCAGATGCCCTTATCCAGGGCGACTTATAATTGTTACAAGATATCACATTATTTTTACATACAATTACCCATTTATACAGTTGGGTTTTTACTGGAGCAATCTAGGTAAAGTACCTTGCTCAAGGGTACAACAACAGTGTCCCCCACCTGGGATTGAACCCATGACCCTCCGGTCAAGTCCAGAGCCCTAACCACTACTCCACACT
Organism: Acipenser oxyrinchus oxyrinchus; assembly: GCA_030684275.1. NCBI lineage: Eukaryota > Metazoa > Chordata > Actinopteri > Acipenseriformes > Acipenseridae > Acipenser > Acipenser oxyrinchus. The sequence goes on from CM060253.1 coordinate 10,090,613, forward strand.
GCTGAGACATCCAATTATTACTCTTCACACCGGCTTGTGTGTTTACGGTTGAAAATAGTCCACGGGAAAATAATTCTTTGCATTGTGAAGGCTTAACTTTGCATGCGATGAAATGAGTTTAGAAGAAGATCTGGCACACTGGCACTGTGTGGAACCTATTAGTCATAACCCGCCCCCTGAGTGGTTCTGCAGTTAGAGGCAACAACTGGAAGTACCATTACCTACAATGACCATTTATAATACTGAATTGTGAGACCGGCTTCTAAGCTTTTATTAGCCCAACCAATCACAAGCCAGGACTCATAGTTTCTGAAACTCTTACGAACCTGTGCTGATGCAACATATCTATTCCACGTTTAAGCTGTGTTTACTATAAAAAGATTCCAAATGGATCATGCATTTTAACTGAACCTAGAGGTCTAAGCTCACTACCATAATTCACTCATTTTTTTCCTGGCTTAACGTGGCATTTTTCTGTCTGGTCACACAGTTGCTTTAAACCTTTATGTTGACATCTTTCAGGAAAAATTAAATCAATAGAATCCTTCAGTAAAGAGCAAGTTCTTTTTTGGTTTCTTTGTTTTAGTATTAAAAAAACTTGCAAATATTCCTGCTCAGTATTCTTTACCATCTGGGATCTTTGTTCTAAACTAATGTATGCATGGCTGTGTTATTGCAAAGATCTTTCTTCTACATTGGATCAAGGGGAAATTATACAGGAAGAAACCCACATTGCTTTTCATCTTATCAGGGATTGTGTTCCTTTTTACCCTAGAGTGCTGGAGCACAGACACACACAGACATTAACAGGCTGTTCCTTAGAATGTAGAAAAAGTGAGAGTTTAATTATTAGTATAGCAATTATATAACACTGTCATGAGCTGAATTAATGACACTACTTGTTAGACATAAGCTGAAATAACAAATGTTTTAAAAAAAAGACCTCTACACAATTTGTTATAATAAAAAGAAAAATATTATACAGGTCTGGTAAACTGTTTACTGTTAAGATCCAGATTTTTTAACCGGGTTCTCCTAAAATAAAGGAACTGACATTAAAATGCTGAACTACATCTGAATCCATCTAACACATTTCTAAGATTTAATTTAGATTCAAACCTAAGTACTTAAAAAAAAATACAGAAACAAATGAACATATTTGTGTCTTTTACCATAAAATGTTTCCTTCATCTTCACAGTTGGTTTATCTCTAATGATATGATTTTTCCAACACTTACAGTGTGATATTTTGTGATGATAGACTACACTCATTTGCCCATATGCATAAAACTTACCATCTCTTTTAACATGCCAGTAATAGTGTTTAACATGGCAGTATTTCATCGGGTTTTTCATAAAAGCCATTTACCGTAAAAAAAACACATCATTCATTCCAACGTTAGAATGACGTGCCCTTGGGGAGCAATTTTCTTATTAACATATATGTCTGATTCATTATTGTGTATGGTGCCATTATTGACCCTTACAGGCATCATATTTACCATGTACCTCAGACCAAGCAGAGGATAAGATGTGTTTTATCTGTCTAATATCCCAACACAATTGATCTGTTCAGCAACATGTATTTAAGCCAATAGTAATAATAAAAACACCTACGTTTAATTATCCGATAATTAGGTCAATTAAGTATTTTGTTATTTGTAACACATACATAAAATTGTTAACTTGTCTGAACAGGATAGGCTACTTACTGGTTGGAAAACGTATACATCAGGTTTGAAGCCTATTCATTGCTCTAAGTGGAGACAGTGGCAGGCTTTGGTGTGCTTGTGTGGGCTGTTCATCAAGAGAAGGGAGATATCTTGGAAGATGATCCTTCCAGAAGAGTGGGAAGACTCTGCAGATTTCAGCTACGACTTGACCCTCTCGATTACTCTGCTGATGTGATTCAAACAGGTAGCAACTTAACAGGAGCACAATTATTCACGTTTATGGAGAACGAGAACACGAGTGAAGAGTCAAAAGGCTGTTTCTGTATTAATGAAAGTTACAAACTCACTGCATGATTTGAATTCTGATGTGAGCTACTTTTTGCAGTTAGAAAACAACCACAAAACACTATTTTTCGTTCCTATATTGATCAGTGTCACACAGCAAGCAGGTAGTACTTAGCTTTACAAAATTTTCATAGCATTCCATCTACAGAGAGATGCAGCACAATGTTGGAAACTAAACCTCTAAGTGGTTTTTGAATTAGCTGTCATAGTAGACAGAGTACTGACCAGATTAGAGTGTCTACACATAACGTTAAGCACTAAACAAACTGAGGTAAACAGAGTTGAGCACATTACTGAAAAAAAAGTTACGTATTACTCGCTATTTGTTTCTTCAAAAAAAAAAAATATATAATGTTCCTACTTATTACTTAATAAAAAAGTAACTTATATTACTCGTTATATTACTTGTTATATTACTCGTTATATTTCTTTCTCTTGTCTTGTCCTGTGAAAACAGTTGTTGTGACTGTTGTTTACTTTTTAACTACTGAAAACGTCATTTATTAAGCGTGTCAAACTGTTTGTTTTTTTTTAACAAATTTCTCAGTATAAATACATTTCATTTTTGGCATATAAACAATGTACTATATATTTACTGACTTTCAATAATTTTTCATTGTGAAGAGAAAATCACACAAACGTTAGAATTCAATAAAACCATGAACAGCAAAAGAACAGTAACAACAACAAAAAAGCCAATAGAAAAATGAACTATATGGTGATAAAGCAGTAAGCGCAAAATTAATGGGGTGATGCAATAAATGTGGCCACCGCTGTTTAAGCAAGCAAACAAACAAATACATAAATAAAAGTGGTACGTACAGTCAAGAAAGCCTCCTCTCGATCTTGTCCTATTAAAAATTGGCATGTAGGGATACACATTTCTTTGTTCCTAGCGCCTAGGCTTATTCAATAACAAGGCTCAGAAGGGCTGATTTGATTGCCCCACGGCTTATTATTGCCGTGAGACATCCCGAAAGGGAGATTGCATCATCAGTGGTGAGGCGCCGACATTAGAGCGGTCTGGCGCGTCTGGGTTAAAAAAGAAAAGACCACTAATGTAAGTGTGCAACAAAGAAAAGGTAATGAGACAAACGTGTTTCTTTTTTTGCAGAAAGTAACTAATATTATTACTCAGATAAAAAATCTAACACTTTATATTATTACAGTACTGCGTTACGTAGGTAGTGTGTTAAGCCCAACTCTGGAAGTAAAACTGTTAAGACAAACATTTCATATAAAACTAATCAATGTATTAATCAAGTGTGTGTCTACTTTGCTTTCTAATAATCCCTATTATCTAGCCTCGGGAGTAATGTGAAATAACATTCATGGTCTTGTGCAGTATCAAGATTTAAAATATGGGTAGATCACGTATAAACCAGTCAGATGCCAAACTACTATAATATTATTATTCTTTTAAATGCTTACGTTGTTTATTGCAACCATGAATCACTCATTTATTGTATTTCTGAGTCTTGATGTTTTAAGGATTTACAGACAATGCTATTTAGTTACTAGTACACATGGTACTAAATTCAGCACTTCACAATTTACTGATGAAGTAATTGGACCACACAGGAGGCTGTGTGGTCCAGTGGTTAAAGAAAAGGGCTTGTAACCAGGAGGTCCCCGGTTCAAATCCCACCTCAGCCACTGACTCATTGTGTGACCCTGAGCAAGTCACTTAACCTCCTTGTGCTCCGTGCTTTCAGGTGAGACGTAATTGTAAGTGACTCTGCAGCTGATGCATAGTTCACACACCCTAGTCTCTGTAAGTCGCCTTGGATAAAGGCGTCTGCTAAATAAACTAATAATAATAATAATAATTAAGAGCAAGTCATCCAAATGTTCCAGGTAATACTTCAAATCAAGTTATTCAGACATTGATAGTTCAGGAAGCAAAACAGAACTTAAATCAAAAGGCAGAAGTCTGTGTTCCTATAAATAAAGAACTACAACAGTTAAGAAAAGAGGGCTGCTATTAAATTGGGTTTCTTTTTACGAAAACAGAGCGTTAAAGTACTGCTACCGAATGACCCACTTAAAGTACTCTATAACACACACAGAAACACTTAGGGTGATGATTAAGTGTTATATATTATAAATACCTATGGTATTGGAACAAACAAATCCTGGGAAGCCATTTGTTAATAAAGAAGAAAACAGGTCAAACCAGAATCTATAGAAAAACAGAGGCAGATGGAAGCAACTGTTTTTATATAAATCAAAATGAACTGGAGCTCACTTTCAAAAACTGCTTGCAGGAGGCACATCCAGCTTAATACTTCAGAATTTTTGGATGAAAAAGAACACTTTTATATCATAGACGTGCTATAAAATAGCTGTAACTAAAAGACATATCAAGTGGCCCTCAACAATTTCTTGTTCTAATTAGGGTTTCTGGTTTTAACAAATGAACACATGAACACAGATAAAAGGTCCCCCGAAATGGAAATAATGAAACCAGTGTTTATCCTCTAAACACAAAAAGAACACTGGAGACTTATTTTGTTTTCCTTTAACACTGTTTATGATGCACTTTACTACATTTTGTTTCAGTAAATGATGGCATTCCCATCTGTGTTGTTATTTGAGCTGTTCTTAGGATGCCTCAATACAGCAACGGTTTAGAATTTTTCAACAATACCAAAAAAAAAAAGGTCAATTCATTTTTTGGATTGTATAAAAATAAGCTGTTATAAACACAACTTTTTTTTTTACCATATTCAAGTCTATTTCTTAAACACAGAAAAAATAAACTCTTTAAAGGAAACACTATACCTTTAGAAACTAAATCGCAGAGGGACATGAGTTTAACTGTTGATAATGTAAAAAGCAAATTCAAAACTGAAATCCCTAACCAGTAATTCAAGTGTATTCTTACTTCTTCCTAACTTTTCGCACACACAAACACACCTAAAACAGATAGTAGGCAAACACTGCATTCATTTTTTTAAATGAAAAACAAAAGCAATTATGCATGGCAAAAACCGTAACTAGGGCTTCTAGTTTTCTGGTTTTATTTTTGATGTCTCTTTAAACATATTTTGAGCCAATTCGCTTTCTTAATCAAACACTAATTACCAAAGGAAGTTGTTTCTTTTTACCCTCACATCTTGATTGAGTTAACAAACGACATGCATTGATCTCACCTGATTCTATTTGAACCTGCATTTCGTTCTGGCTCTAATCGCCGAATTCAGCTTATTAATTTCCACTGCGTAAGTTTCTAGTAGTGCGTCGCTAATTTAAACAATCTGGTATTCAGTTAAGGCTTAACAACTATTAATTAAGGTTTAAAGGGAGGGAGAGAGGTGGAAAATAAAAACCAAAAACTAGAAGCCCTAACTGTAACGCATTGATTTGTAGCAGCAGTTGTGGTTCACAGTTCAAAGTAGCTTTGCCACTCCTTCTGTTCATATGGCTGTTCTGTGTGACTTGGCATATAGTATTGGAAATCAATTCCATTTAACCTTACTGCTACAGAAAAACACAATCTGCTAAAATGTCTGCAGATATAAATGTAACAGTCTGGACTTATTTCTCTATGCTCTAAGACATCACATCATAGCTGTTTATAATTAACAACTTACAAAGCTGAAATGTTTGGAATTTTTTCCAAACATTTGGGTCACAATGTAAGCTGTGAAGAATCAAGGGCACCAGGATATCAGCTAAAAACTAGGTTGACATAAGTCCCCTCACACTAGCATGCCATTTTACTCAGCCTCACTCCCACAGGCCAGGAAAAGGGTCAATGGTCTCCCTGTTTCTGCACAAACAGTACAGAACAAACCACATACGTCTGTATTATGTACCAGATAGCAAACTGGAGGCTCATTTATACTGTGCCATGTGAACTTCAGTGAAGGCACTTGAGGTTTGTTCATTGTAATACAATTATACATTGGAAGTCACTACTTCAAAATTTGCCCATAGCTCTAGGTTAGAATGTTTTTGCCAAGTTGGGCCTTCTGACCACTCAACAGCTGAATTAATGCAGTAAAGATGTGAAAAGGTATTTAATGTGGATTATGTGCAGCAATACTAACGTGTAAGGATATTAATGGGCCTGTTAGTATTGTTGTGTAGGTGGTTGATGATAACGTTAGATTACGGATGTAACCCTGGTTCCCTGAAAGAGAAGACGACCACCAACCAATACTTTTGGGATATGCCTGCCACAGGTCAGGTATTAACTGAGAATTTAATGTCAGAGCTGCCGATAGGCCCCTCCCAGGAGTGACGCCCTTGGTCCCACGTCCCGAGAGAACAAAGAGTCACTCCACGGAGCTCACTTCCTCTTTTGCATCGAACCCGCGAGTGACCGATGGGTGGGAATGCATACAACAGCGCTCTGGGCCACTCGTGGGCTTGGGGTATCAATGCCAATTGGACCGCCGCAGCAGTGGAGGGAGAACCATAGGGGGCAGTGAGTCATCTCTGCCGTGGCAAAGAGATCGACCTTGGCCTTCCCGAATCGTTCCCATATGCGCTCTACCACTTGAGGGTGGAGTCACCATTCTGATGGGTGAGGACCCTCCCTTGAGAGGAGGTCCACCGCCCAATTCACCACTCCGGGAAGATGAACAGCCTAGAGGGGTAGCAGGTTCCATTGTGCCCAGGTTAGTAGTTGGAAGACTATGTGATGCAACTCCGGGGACCGAAGTCCTCCCTGGCGGTTGACATACGCCACTACCAAAATGTTGTCTGTCCGGACAAGGACATGTCTCCCTTGGAGCACCGGAAGAAAACCGCTTGCAGCTCCAGCGCATTTATATGCCTCCTCTGCCTGCCCAGACTGCACTCCAACCTGAGTTGGATGCGTCTGGATCACCCTCATCCTTACACCTTCGTGCATGTGGGAGGCTTGCCTCCACCAGCGCCGGGCTTCCCAGCATACACGAGACACGGTCAGCCGATGGTGCCTGTCGCATTTGCGATGTAGTCGGAAGTCATGCTTGAAGTGTTCGCATATGGAGTAACCCCAGCTGTTTCTGACACACCAGAGGCACTATCGATCCCTGTTGGAACAGGGATAGACACTTCTGAATGGCAAGCACTCTGTCGTCTGACAGGTAGGCTCGCATTGTAAGGGAGTCCAGCCGGAGTCCCAAGTAAACCGTACTTTGCACCGGGATTAATTGGCTCTTGGCATCGTTGAGGATGATAACCAGCCTTGACAGATGCTTCATCACGATTGTCGTGTGGGCCACTGCTCCTTCTTGCAACTTTGAACAGATCAACTATTCGTCCAGGTAGTTCAACACCCTGATCCCCTGCAGCCACAAGGGGGCCAAGATGGCATCCACGCACTTCGGGAATGTGCTGGGGGCTAAGGAGAGGCCGAATGGCAGCACGGAAAACTCGAAGACGCTTCCCTGAAAGGCGAAGTGGAGATATTTCCTGTGTGCGGAACGAATAGGGAAGTGAAAATATTTGTCCTTTAAGTCCACCATTTGGACATTGCGGGTGAAAGCCTTGAAAGCCTAAAGGCAGTGCCTCAAGTCATTACATGGAGCAGTGGGGATCGAGACCGTCTGAGTCACCATGTGTGTCACGAGAGGGTACCAGCGTCACGCTATCCCAAAAGAAATCCATCATTGGCCGGCCAGGTCCAGCTAAAGTAAAGTTTATCATACATCTACGTTGCCAAGCTGTGCACTTTAGTAATGTGATCTAGATCTTAATAAAAATGTATTTCTTTCTTTCAGCAACTACAATGGTTGATAGCAGCCCTGTTGTTGTTGACTGCCCAGTTGGACATTTCCCATGTGGAAACCTTACAGTGTGCTTACCCCAGGTTTTACACTGCAACGGCATTGAAAACTGTGAAAATGGGGCGGATGAGGAAAACTGTGGTAAGGGAACTTGTTAATACCATTTGGTTGTTGGCTGTTACTTTTATTATATTTTTTTCATGCTGCTCGGCTTACCAAAAGCTTCACAAACACATGAGAGGGTCACTGTTGGGTTCTACCCTGTTACCAGGGTTACAATCAAAAATAAAATATTTATCTTTTAATATCATCTCCAGTTGCTGTGACTGTTTTCAATATAAAAAAGTACAGTCAGTGCATTATCAACTGTCTATATAAACCACTTTACTGGCTGTTATAAACCGGTTATCATGGTCCACCAGTTTTTTTTTTATTTATGGAAATCTGCAGTGAATATATTTTCTAATAAAATAGTGGCCCTTAACCTATAGACCCCTTAAGCTGTAAAGTCTAGAAAGTCGGCTTACAGTACATTCCACTCCAAACATAATAACTAAAAATACATTTAAAAAAAATGAAAAAAACAAGCTTATCTTGCCACCAGGAGAGATGTCTGAAAAAAAGTGAGTTTTCCTCTGCTGTTTAAGAACAGGGTGTGTAAGATATGTGTGGCTCAGTTAGGAGGAGTTGTTACTGAATAGAGAGTAATAACCCCAGTGTCTGAACATGGATCATGTACACGATGGTTCTAAGTGGGTAAGGAACATTAATAATGAGGAAGTGAAGACATAAACACAGCAGGACTAGGTCCCAAGTTTTATATATATCTTTACTCACACATACATTTTGTTTGTTACCCACAAAGAACAATTGTGTTTTCTGTTTATCCTATGAGTACTTTACCATTTATTATAGATTTAATTAGTAAATCTTTGTTTTACACAGTTAACAGTGTCGTTGCTGTGGGGAACTCTGAATTTAAAACTTGGGGAAGCCACTTTTGTGACATTGACATCACTGCTGCAAACTGGCCATCGAAATATAAAAAATACACGTAAATACGCTTTTGAACACAGACCTTGGATTTTTCCTAGTGGATCATAAAGGCACCTGGACAAAGAACCCATGCATGTTCTTCCCTTTGGTGTCCGATTCATTGAGGTTTTGCTGTATTTTATAACCTGCAATCTACAGCAATTGTGACACAGCAACAAGTAATATGACCCCTTTGTTATGTACAATACTGTCATGTTCTTTGTAGGAATCATGATTCCTTTGTTGATTTAGGAGACAACAGTGGATGGGCTGACTTTTTTGACAGGACGGTCGGGAAACCTGATCTTCAAGACTTTCCAAAGGATTGCTGTAAGTTATTCTACATGCACAAGTGTGCCATTGAAGATAGTTTTGAGTATTTATATGGGTGCCTTTCATTAGTCTCATTTTAAGTTTGTTTAAATTTGAACTATCAAATAGACAATTGTGCAAACCCTATTTTTCAATGTCTTTTCTGCTGCAGCGCTGGTTAAAATGAAAAACTGGAGTTAATGGTCGTACAGGATGTATCTAATTGCTTTTCTTTTTGTAGTTCTGCAACAGTATCCCGAAAGTTGTGAATGCATTGAAACAGAACTGGAATGTGTTGAAGTAAACTTAAAATCTGTGCCACTGGTTTCAACAAATGTAACTTTGCTGTGAGTATTTAAAGCCAAGGGGAGCGGTGTCTTTGTCTAGTGTAACTGGTGATCCCATTAACGGTACTTTCTGTTTTAAGAAGAAATTAATGTACTAATGTGGATCTAATACAGTTGTTAAGGATACTGTGCAACTGTAACAAGAGTGAAACTGATTTGAACAGATGTGCTAGCGTTTCAAACCAATTTAGTCTGCTGTATTGATCTGGAGGCATTGTCATTTTTAACAAAGTCCTGGTTCCTTGGCTGCCGAACGCAGATACCTAAGCGTGTTGAAATGCATAGCTGCTGTAATTATCACATAGTTACTATGTAATTGCATTGTTATCAATGAGTAAATATATTTAAGCATTACAAGAGCCAATCAAATCGCGTGAAAGTCACCTAAAGGCTTCTACATTCATAGCGTTTTAAAAGTCAAAGTATAGAATCTGCAGATTTGTTTGGGGCTCATCAGTGCAGCACAAATGTGCTTTGACTTATACCACCCATTTGAATTATACAGCTACTACGTTTTAATTCTGAACATTACAGAACTCTTAAGAAGAATGACATCAGGAGACTGCCTGAAGAGGTCTTCATCAGATATTCAGAACTAAAAAAACTGTGAGTATCCAAGATACAGGCTTCTGAACTGTGATCAAAAGACTTTATAGAAAAGTACTGATGTCTACCAAACCTTATTCCCCTATCACCCACAGCAACATAGTGGATGCATGGCAAAGTACAGGCAAGCTTGACTAATCACAGCTAGGTAATGCACTGTTAAAACTATAGTTCTACAAGATGAAGCATGGTTAATGTGTATGGAATCAAAATACCATGGTAAAGGAATTGCTTGCATTTGTACATCTAAACAGTATTAAAATACCTTTTTAAGTTCCTTTGGACTTCTCTGGAACCCTTGTTCAAGTTTGGAATGGTGTCTGCATTGTTGAAATATGTGACATGTGTAATGTGGTGAACCTGTTGCAGCTGTTGACAGAATGCAACTTCTGTTAAAGATGTATTTGAAATAAACAAAGAAACAAACTAACAACTAAATAGTGGTACTTATATCATGCATTATAAAGAATACAGGTGCAACTTCTATGTTGTTATAATGTCTTCTTAAAGTGGGAAGCAAGTTGTCTTTACTTTTATAAAGTTCACCATGGTCATATTGGCACCTTTTCCCATGCTTTTCCCATAGTTATACTATACATTTACCATGGTTTACCATGGTTTGCCATGCTTTACAATGCTTACCTAAACTATACCATGCTTTCATTATGCTTTATTACACATTGCTATGCTTCTATTTTAGTCTGGAGTACCAGTGATAAAAACTGTGTATTCTTCATAATAATGAGTATAAGTGTACTTTGTATTGAAGATGAGCATGTATAAAATATACAGGCTGCACTAATGCCATGAAGGCAAACATGACGTCCCTCTGTTTTCCATAATGTTAGGATTGTTAACCCATTTAAACCGTATTGAAGGTGCATGTCCAGGAAAGCATACACTACGCTGTGTAGCGTAACCAAGGGAGGGTTTCATTTAAGTGGCATTATTATTATAACTGCTTCCAACATTTAACCTCAGATTGCTTTTGAGGTTGTAACTGCTGTGAGAAAAATAAGTAAAACAGGAGAAGAGTTGTACTTGTCCATAGAAGGCTTAGCTGGATATTTCTTATCTGTGGGGAGTTCATTAAGGATAAAGAAGTTGAGGCATGAGAGTGCATCATAATAAGTGTTTTGTTACCAACACAGTTGTATTGTTTTTGTTCGTTAATTGTCTCTAAATTATGTTGGTTTGGTTTTTGTTTAGCATACAAATTAAAAATGTTTTTTAAATTTTAAATTTAAAGACTAAATAGCCTGATATCCTCTATTGACCAAATACTGATGTATGTGAAATCAACCGTAAATGTATTATACAGCACATCCGATTACTTCTCAACAGATTCCTTCAGGATAACTGCATTAGAACTGTGTCGAGCAGAGCATTTGCTGGACTTTATGAACTTCGAACACTGTAAGTGGTTTAAATGTATACTGTATAATTGTCTGTTTTTGGATATGGAGTCTTAACAGTTATCAGTAACACAGTGATTAGAACAAATTCACACTTTAAATTACAATTATTACAGCATATTCTATAACACCAGTTTGAACTATTTTTATAAACCTAAATTTATTCAAAGAGAAGGTTTAGAGGAGTTTTGGAAAGCCCCCCAAACAAGCTCTAAAATGATAATACATTTTTTGTGTCGGTTTCACCCCCCGCATGGAGAAAAATAAGTGCAAAAGTCATCAAAATGTGCTTTTTATCCCTTTCTGACACGTTCTTACCACAGGTGGAGTGACAACTGTCTTGGCATTATTTACACATCACCACAAATGGAGTAAACAACTCCTCATCGAATCACTTGAGCTGGAATGTTCACCACAGAGATTTTGTACTGATATTTAATAGAAACTGGAACAGTTTGTTCAATGCTTCTTGTGCGAAATCAGGGTTTGGTAACAATGCAGCCTTATTTCCTATGTTCAGATAGTTTATAAATGAATAATAGTGTTTGTTTGTTTGTTTGTTTGTTTGTTTGTTTTTTAACATCTAAACATGTATCTAAATTATGTTAATAAAACCTTGCCATATTTTCTAGGTATCTTAGTAAAAACTGCATCACTTCCCTGAGTCCAGGTGTTTTTAGTCATCTTCATAAATTGCAATGGCTGTAAGTATGAAACACAAATGATAAATGAGCTTTTATGAGAAGTGCGCAAGAATTCAATAAATACAAGTTAGGCAAAGTTTTAATGATGGGATATTTTAGCATTGTAAAAATAAAAACACATTGTTCCTTACCAGAGCTTGGAATGATGTATAGATATTATAATTGGTATTCAAGGGTTATGGTAAAAATTGAATTACAATAAGAAACAATACCCTACATGACACAGTGTCAAAACTATTTAGGCAGTTATATAAGTTTCAAAATCCATTTAGTACATTTAGATTTGAGTGTGAAATAAAAATCTGAATAAAGCTAAATATTAAAAAGTAAGAAGCTTCAAAAATGTATTTTTCTTTTTTCAATTTGCCTTACTGTCCTCTTGCCTTTTTAGACAAAAAATAAACACATATTTAAAACATCCCCTTAGGACTCAAAAGAAAAAGTAATATATATATATATATATATATATATATATATATATATATATATATATATATATATATATATATATATATATACATAGGGTCATTCTACAATTGCGGTGGCTAACAGTGTCTACTCCATTAAAGTGGTGCAAAAGAGTTTTCAAACTGCAAACAATTAAAGGAAGTCAATATGTGTATCTTGATAATGTAGAATATATACAAATAAATGTGTCATAATTTTTCCCCCTCATATAAGCACACTGGGGTATGGAAATGTCTATGTCCCAAAGGTGATGTGAACTGGATTGATCACTTAAATTTTGTACAATATTTGGAATCTTTCCAGTTTTCAACATTAGGCAGTACTCATATATGTTTAGTTTACTTAATAGACTATTAAAAAAAAAAAAAAAAAGTGTGTATATATATATATATATATAAATAAAATGTTTTTGTACAAACAGTGTCCTGAGATATTCTGTTATTGGTGTTACTTGTGTCAAATTACATCATCACAACTGAACAGACACTACAGTGAACTACTTCCTGGGGTACAAGGCCATTGGAGGACAAGCACATGTGATATACACAAGGTGAGTCAGCATGTGCTCTTAGTTTTTTACAAATTTGAGGATTTTGTTTTCAATTTGATTGGGTACATTTAATACCCGTCATTGGTATTATGCATTTTATGTGAAGGAGACAAAATTATGAGTTTAACAAATCATAAAGATTGCTCAATTATGTGTTTTTTAAAGGTTTTATGGAATTTGATCTGAGAGGCTACAGCCTACATCTTGGAAAAGCCTTCTTTTCCACAAATTCACCTTGGTGTTGCTGTCATTGCTGTTACCCTCCTCTTGGTAGCACCAATGACACTGAGTAACATTGTGGATTTGAATTACTGTTTTCAGTACTTTTATGATTATGCAAGCTCTTACAATGACAATTTGATTAAAAGTCATGTAGGTTGTACTTTTATATCTATTTTTCTGTGTTAGGTATGGCCAAATGAAGTGCCGCTGAAAAGCAGAAGCTTTATCGACAACGCAGAGATGCAGACCCAATTCACAGAGCAGCATAGCTATAAGAAAAAGCAGCAGACATACCTCAGTGATATTGAAAGTAAAAAAAGAAAAAGTATAAATGACCTATCAGAGAGAGGAAAGAGAGTTCAGCAAAAGAGGTGGATGAAAAATCAAGGCAGGACAGTCTTAACACCTCCCTCAAATCCAGACAATGTACCCAGTGCTTCAAGGTCAGTTTTGACACCCCCATCAACCACAGAAAATGTACCCAGTGCTTCACATGTAGGAGCTGTGTTACTTCACCTGGTTATTTAAGAACCAATTAACTAATTACTCATGATGCAGTAAGGCAGGGGAAGGCAATTCCAGTCCTCCAAGGCTGGAATGGTTCGGATTTTCATTCCAACTCGCATCTTAATTAGTTGATTTAAATCCTAGTATGGATGTGAAATCAAATCACCTGTGATTCTAGGTCTAAATCTGATGCCTATAGGTAAACTGTCTAAAGAAACAGAGTCATTCAGCACTAAGGCTCATTTTAAATTATTACAATACAAAGAAAATGTCTACAAATTATTTATCAATTCTGTAATTATGTTTTACAGACAACAACGTGAGGGACACAGAACGGTGGCCAAAGCAAAGTTCAGGTGCTACAAAAAATTGCACAAGTTGCAAGCTGAGCTGGATCACCAAACAATGCTCTCTGAAAAGTACAGAAAAAGATGTCTCTGTTTACAGAAGAAATCTGTCTGTGCACACCTGTCTCAACCAGAAAGCCCTGGGTCAAAGGCAAATTAAATTCTGCAGAATTGCCCTGTACCATCACCTGTAAAACGTACACTGACATTTCATTATGCCCATTTCAGTGATTTAAAGGAAAGGTACAGAGCAACTCAAAAGGGTGAAGCAAGTATACAGTTGATTGTTTACTGGCAGATTGGTCAGAAAATACACGTTTAGGATGGAATGCCAAAAGCTCCTAGGATTTTCTTATAAAAGGTGGAAAACCTGTGGGCAGGAAGAACAACAGTACAGCAGAGCCAGCAAAGCAGCCTCAAAGTTGCAGAACATTGTGAAGAAATACTTCACAGGCTTACCACAGGCAAAAAAAACACAATCAAAGTGAAGAAGGTGAAGAAACAATGAAGGCTCCTTTGTGATTATCTGCTCAACCTACACCGAAAGTTCTTGACAGAATCTCCACTACAAATATCATATTCATTTTTCTGCCGCCTGAGACCTTTTTGGGTTGTGACGCCAACCGATGCAGACCGTGAAACCTGCCAATGTAAAACACATGAAAACTTGATCCTGTCCTAGACATGGTGAAAGACAGGTATCCATCCGTAAATTGCCTGCATTTTTTCAGCGATGGCCCTGCGACTCAATACAAACAGAAAGGTAACTTCTACCTTCTATCCACTGAGCCATACAAGAAAGTCTTCAATTCCATTTCCTGGAATTTTTTTGAGGCTGGAGATGGAAAGGGCGCTCCAGATGGAATCAGTGGTTCTCTAAAACGATCAGTGGATACCTTGGTTCGTCAGGGTAAGGATATTCCTGATGCGGAATGTCTTTACAAACAACTGGATGCCATCGGTACGTCTGCTCAATTGTTTTATATTGAGAACCATGAGGTGGAGACCTTGACACAGACGATGCTGGAGGTGCCTTCTCTCGCCACAATTAAGGGGACAATGAAGATGCACCAAGTGATAAGTCTCTCACCAGGAAGCCTAAAATATAGAGACATAAGCTGCCTGTGCAAGGCAGCTGATGGTGAGCTAGACTGCCCATGTTTTAACCTTCAGCACGTCAACTTTGGGGAACCCAATGATATGGAAAATGACCTAGGAACAACAGCCAACATCTCTGCATCTTCCACCCCAACACTATACAGGCCAGATGCAATCGAAAGTGATCACCTTGGACAGTGGTGCATTGTCCTTTATGATGAGCACCCATACCCTGGAATTAGTCTTGAACTTGAGGAGCACAATGTAAAAGTTAAATGCATGCATAGAAATTGAATCAATAAGTTATTTTGTCCCAGCCCAAGAGAATACATCAACTGGTATTCTGATGACCAGATCTTGTGCCTCATTCCAGAACCAGTGTCTGTCAACAAAAGATTTGTCCAAATTGAAACCAATGCCTGGCAGCATTTGGAAGAGCATCTGCTAATTTGAGCAACAATGTTCAAACTATGAAGTCTTGAGTTTCAAAATGTACTGTTCTATTATCTGTTTTAAAAGTTACATTATACTCCTTTGAGTGTTGTCGGGTTCAAATGTTCAGATTAACTGCAAGCAGAAAATTGTCCAATGTAATGGGACGTCTGTGACTTCAACATTCAAATGATAATTTATTGTTTCCTTGCTGATTACTTGAAAGTGTATGGAGGGTAATCCCTTAAATTTAAACCAATTAGTTATCAGTATGTTTTCTGTTATCATTGTACACTCATATGATCTACATTAATCAATTAACCAAGGAATTTTACAATGTGGGAAAAAAGTGTGTTTAATGTGTTTTTTTATGTTTAATAAACAGTATGCTAAGAAAGTTTTTAAAATATGCGTTTGAGTCATTGGTGTTGCTGCAAGGGTCACAGGTGTTCTGGCATCATGTGTTTTAAATGTTCCTTTGTGTGTGTATATATATATATATATATATATATATATATATATATATATATATATATATATATATATATATATATATATATAGCATGTATAGTAAACTATAGCTGTAGTATGTAACTTGGTAAGTGAAGTTTTAACAACTTTCAGCTGGAACAATAAATTGCTGCTGGCATAACTAAGTCTACTGAGTCTAAATGGCACCAGCTATGTTGTAACTATGATTTATTTTCAAAAAAGGAATGCGTTCACTTTGTTCAATTATTCATTTAGTCACACATTTTATTTTTTATATTTATTATGCAATATAGCCTCAGCAGAATCAGAACACATTATCATGTAGAAAAACATTTTTGTGACAGCATCATTTAATTTTTTTATTTTTCAAATATTTACAAAGAAAAGTCAGACAAAACTAAAAACGGTATACAACTCAACTGTTGTATTGATTATTTAAAAATCAGTTTTAATTTTTTTTTTTTTGTAATGAATTTGACACTCTCATAAAATGATTGCACAAAAAAATACACTGCAAACAACAATATGTGTCTACATACCTTCATTGGAGTGGGCGGTAACACCAATGACAAAATGGACCTTAAAATCGACATTTTGTTAAAAAAAAGCAGAAAAACAATAATCATTAAGCTCTATAGTTTGTGTGTCTGAAAAGATAAGATGTTAACAAATATTTTAAGATCCTTAATAATACAGAATGAAGAATATGGCTTCAAAACATTTTTCTAGCCTTAAATCCACCTCAATTGTAGAATGACCCATAAATGTCACCTTTATCTTCTGGGAGAATCGTTCATTTCTTCTGAAGAAGCTTTCCAAGCCGTTATTTATTATTTATTAAGCTTTACAAGCCATTATTTAAAAAAAAAGTTATCAGTTGATTCCCAGAGATGTGGTGATATATGTGGAAACTATTTGCACTTGTATATGTTGGAAATATAACATTGTCTGGAATTTCAAGAAAATACAGTTTATCATCTCATCTCTTTTAAATATTTAGCATCAAACTACTTATGCGTTGTTTCTTAGTTACCATGTACCAAATATTTATGATTAACAAAATCTTTTTGTTTGTTTGTTTTTTCACCTAGAATTCTTGATGAAAACCAAATAAAAATGATTTCTCAGCAGGTGTTTACAGGTTTAAAGTCTCTGTTTTTCTTGTAAGTATCAAACTTTAGACTTTAACAATATTAGATGTAGAACTTGTACTTTCTGATCAAAATTCAGATTTCTTTTTTACAATCATTTTCTAGCACTATTACAGACACGATAAACCAAGTTTTCAGACATCACTATGTAAATTGAAATTTGGTGTAAATTCAAATCTGGCACCAAGCTGTATTCTATGATTCTGTCAGTGTGATACCATTAGAAGTGTAAAACAAGTTTCACTTGTGTTAACCTTGGGCCATATCAATGAAACAGATCGTACTTTCTTCCAATTTCCATTTTACTTCATGTTCACAGTCCATTCAATCAGAGACACATTCCCCTTACAGTATATCCCCAATAATGCTTTGTTTTGTTCCCAAACACTTCAAGTGTTTTTATTTGTAATTTTATAGTAGTGCTTAAAAAAGGGGACAGCAAGCATGGCCAATGAGAGCTTCCTTTCACCGCACAGTAAGCATTAGGCCCTTCTCTCTGTTGAATGAGAATATATATATATATATATATATATAGGGAGTTTTCAGTTTATAAATTACTTTCCTTCTTCATTAAGTATTTCTGTTGATCAATGTTTATCCTCTTGGATCCTGATTCTCCTTGGTGTGCTGTTTTTGAATTCTCTCTCTCTCTCTCTCTCTCTCTCTCTCTCTCTCTCTCTCTCTCTATATATATATATATATACACATGGGTGAAAGTGGTCCGTCTGTAGATCGAATTCCGTCAAAATGGCCTCTCCCAGGTCCTATGATTCGTGTAGAAATGCCAGAAAAAATCTGTGGGGGGGTGGTTCTATGTTTTCTCCTGTTGAACTGTTACTTTATTCACACCATAGGCACCTAACCCAAATATAGCACAGGGGAGGCAAACGGTATATTTTGCCAGTCTACTTTTTTTTGCTTCGTGTAAACACACTGAAATGTTTTGTTATGGTTTTGCCTATAAACAGTTTACAATGTAAAAAAAAAAAAAAATTAAATAAAGTCATTCATAAGATGCCATAAGTCCAACATTAAAAATAAATAAATAAAAAACCACAATAAAACGGCCCCTACAGGAACATTGGTTTGAACCACCATAGTCCACTCTGCACTATTTACAACAGCTAACATTAGCGGCGGTGTGACTGCAACAGAAGATCCTGGGCAGTTTGGGTACTACAAAAAATGATTAATTAAATATAGGCTAGGTGATTGTTAGTTTAGTATGTTTTATTCTCTATTAATGAAATTATATTCAGACAGTTATTTATGTATTTTATTTTAAATAAGGACATTAGTAGGTTCATGTGGCTGCGGGGCCATGAGAGGGTTTAAGTTCAACAACAACTCTAAATAAAATGTTACTTCTATTTAAGCACTGGTAATAATCTGAAGCAGTGATATTGCAAAGTAACAGAATCCCATTTTTACTTTAGAAGGTTTTTTTTTTTCATTAAACACACATTCTTTATTCAAATTAATTTTCAGCTGTCATGTTGAAGCTTGCTCATTCAAGCAAACCAAGTTGGAATTTGCTTAAGATGTTTTTCAAGTCAAGTAAGTTTATGTGTGTACAAATAATGACAATAGTCTAATCTACTGAATCGAAAGGTAATTAATCTGTTTGCTTATACTCTCCCCGCCGTTTTGCGCACTGGTTAAAGATATAAATAATGTACACGATCCGAAGCAGGTGTAAAACTTGCCTGAATATTAAAGTAAAAAATAAAAATATTTTAAAACTAGCAAGAAATTACTTGTTGCACTAGCAGCAGTTCCATTATTGTTTTACATTAGTGTTTTGTCCTCCAACTCAATGGACCATATTTAGAAGCAAGCACAAAGGCAAAGACACAATTTCATAGAGCAATAAGACCATTTTAATGGTTTGAAACAAGAAACAACTCTTGTCTGGGCCTTCCTGCAACTAAGTTTATACAGTTGAAATTGTTTTTTTCGGCAAAAAAAAAAATAAAAAAGTCTTTGCATTTGCTTCAGAGTGAAGTCTTTTTTTATATACCAAAACTGTGCATAAGAAAGTTTACAAACGAGAGGAGGCCATTCAGCCCATCTTGCTTGTTTGGTTGTTAGTAGCTTATTGTTACCAGAATCTCATCAAGCAGCTTCTTGAAGGATCCCAGGTTGTCAGCTTCAACAACATTATTGGGGAGTTGGTTCCAGACTCCAACAATTCTCTGTGTAAAACAGTGCCTCCTATTTTCTGTTCTGAATGCCTCTTTATCTAATCTCCATTTGTGACCCCTGGTCCTTGTTTCTTTTTTCAGGTCAAAAAAGTCCCTTGGGTCCATTGTCAATGCCTTTTAGAATTTTGAAAGCTTGAATCAGATCACTGTGTAGTCTTCTACTACAGCTATAGTTTAAGACTGAATAGATTCAATTCTTTTAGCCTGTCTGCACATGACATTCCTTTTAAACCCGGAATAATTCTGGTTGCTCTTCTTTGCACTCTTTCTAGAGCAGCAATGTCCTTTTTGTAGCGAGGTGACCAGAACTGAACACACTATTCTAGATGAGGTCTTACTAATGCATTGTAAAGTTTTAACATTACTTAACTTGATTTGAATTCAACACTTTTCACTATGTATCTGAGCATTTTGTTGGCCTTTTTTATAGCTTCCTCACATTGCCTAGATTAAGACATTTCTGAGTCAACATAAATATATATATATATACACTTGCATGGATAGTAAACTATAGCTGTAGTATGTAACTTGGTAAGTGAAGTTTTAACAACTTTCAGCTGGCACGGGTTGATTCTATGATTGTATAACACCCCCAGAAAAGTGAAAAATGTCTAAAACTTTTGCACAGCAGTATATATGTGTGTGTATATATATATATATATATATATATATATATATATACACACACTTACATGTATAGTAAACTATAGCTGTAGTATGTAACTTGGTAAGTGAAGTTTTAACAACTTTCAGCTGGAACAATAAATTGCTGCTGGCATAACAAAGTCTACTGAGTCTAAATGGCACCAGCTATGTTGTAACTATGATTTATTTTCAAAAAAGGAATAAGTTCACTTTGTTCAATTATTCATTTAGTCACACATTTTATTTTTTATATTTATTATGCAATATAGCCTCAGCAGAATCAGAACACAAAGTTACACATGAGCTTTCCTTTTTAGGGAAAGTTATACCTTTTTTCTTTTACTGTTGTACTTGTTTCCATTTTAATATTCATTTGTTCAGTACATTAAGACTTACCACTTTCATTATTCACTGCTTATTTCATCTTTCTTTCTTTCTTTCTTTCTTTCTTTCTTTCTTTCTTTCTTTCTTTCTTTCTTTCACTTCTCAAATGAGAGTACCCCTTTAAAAGTAATCTTACTGCGTTTACCATTATAAATAATGAGGGCCCTCTTAGCCAATAAAAGTTTATGATACTTTCTTCCAAACCCCTTGCATGCAATGGCATGTTATTGAAACAAAGCATACATTGTCTCATTAAACAGTGATGTCATTTAAACAGGAGATTTAAAGGAATGTCTTTTTCTATTTTTTTACAGGTCCATGGTAAACAATTCCCTTGAGCAGCTTCCCCAAATGAAAATGTGCTCAGAGATGCCCCGTCTTAACTGGGTGTAAGTGAACAGATCCCCTGTCTTATTTATGTTAGCTTGGTTAGACTGGTAAATCCTATGTGGAATATTTACTGAGACATGCATTCATATAAATAGAGTTCTGACCATGTTTTATTTATAATATGTCTTTACTTAAGAATTTTATGAATAGTGCTAATTGTCTAACGAATGTACAAACCTGAATCATATACATGGTATTCTCTCGTGAACCCTGCATTAAATGTTTTTATCATAGCTTTTGTTTATATTTTATTTGAGCTTTGGCATGGTTTGGGAGGCAGTCATGAAATTGAATAAATAATGTGTGTAGAGTTCACCTGCTACCATTTCCCCAAGAATCACAAATGAGTGTTCTGCACCTTCACAGGATAGTCTTGTATGAACTAAAGAAAAATCGACGGGGCAAAATGAAAGCACTACAGGCTTTCAAGGAGGTCCATAAGTAGTCTTAAATATGCAATCATTGTATTGTAATAGTTCTCTAGCATGGATTGATGAAATGTAAGAAAAAGAACTAAGAACTAAAATACATTTCTGGTTTCAATTCTGCGTTGTTTGTTGTTGTTGTTGTTGTTGTTGTTGTTGTTGTTGTTGTTCTGTGGTAACCTACAAATATGAAGTGAAAGCCTGTTTTTTATTACTAGCCACAAATTGTATTGTAATTATATGTTTTCTTTTGAATGTGTAATTCAGGGAGACATCACATTCTTTACTGTAAAAGCTGGCTACATTTCCTCTATATCCAACTAGCATATTAATTATTGACTACATATTCTTTATATAATATTTACCTATCTGAAATACTAGTTAACATCGCTAAAAATATTTTATTTTTATTTTAAGAAAATCTAAATCCTAGATTCTAATGGGTTTTATATTTAATTAATGTATTAAGTTAATGTATTAGTTAATATGTAATTACACTGTTATTCAATGTAATTACATAGTAAGTATTGTTAGTGATTCCTAATCTATAAAATAAATCCATCCATTCATTGTGTTAATAAATAAATAAATAAATAAATCCATCCATTCATTCGTTCATCATTCACAAGGAAATAACATAAATAACGAGTCATCTAACAGGTAATGTTTCATAACACTTGTATGTGGGTTACTTGAACTAGACTTGATAGCAATCTCAATTTCATTGCTGTCCCAGAGGGTACAGGTAGGCTATTTTTGTCAAGTTGTTATGATAGCATTCAGTCATTTTAAAACAGAACTATCCTTTTTCCTTACTGTTGGCCAAGGTCAAATTATTTCAAGTATGCAGGCATTCACTATTATAAATTGCATTTCCCGAATTCCTGGGACAGTAAAGTTACCATTAGGATGTAATTAAGATCATGCAACACTTGAGACAGGGGTTGTACCGACAAACTGGAGAATTGCAAACATAATACTGATCCACAAAAATGGAGACAAAACCGAACCAGGTAACTACAGACCAATAAGTCTGACTTCTGTTATATGTAAACTTATGGAAAATTACCTATATGGTAACAGTATCTAGGGAGACAGTCAGCATGGTTTTAGGAAAGGGAGATTGTGTCTGTCTAACCTGGTTGATTTTTTTGAGGATGCAACAGCGACAATGGATAATTGCAAAGCATATGATGGTTTATTTAGATTTCCAGAAAGCTTTTGACAAAGTCCTGCGTAAAAGATAAATTCTCAAACTGAACACAGTAGGGATTCAAGGAAATGCATGCATATGGATTAGGTAACCAGTGGAGAACCACAGGGATCAGTATTAGGTCCTCTGCTCTTCCTAATCTACATTAATGACTTAGATTCTGGTATAATAAGCAAACTTGTTAAATTTGCTGACGACACAAAAATAGAGTGGCAAACACTGTTGCAGGTCATTCAAAAAAAAAAAAATATATATATATATATATATATATATATATATATATATATATATATATATATATAGCTCTGGAAAAATTAAGAGACCACTGCAAAATTATCAGTTTCTCTGGTTTTACTATTTATAGGTATGTGTTTGGGTAAAATGAACATTTTTGTTTTATTCTATAAACTACTGACAACATTTCTCCCAAATTCCAAATAAAATGTTGTCATTTAGAGCATTTATTTGCAGAAAATGACAACTGGTCAAAATAACAAAAGATGCAGTGTTGTCAGACCTCGAATAATGCAAAGAAAATAAGTTCATATTCATTTTTAAACAACACAATACTAATGTTTTAACTTAGGAAGAGTTCAGAAATCAATATTTGGTGGAATAACCCTGATTTTCAAGCACAGCTTTCATGCGTCTTGGCATGCTCTCCACCAGTCTTTCACATTGATGTTGGGTAACTTTATGCCACTCCTGGCGCAAAAATTCAAGCAACTCGGCTTTGTTTGATGGCTTGTGACCATCCATCTTCCTCTTGATCACATTCCAGAGGTTTTCAATGGGGTTCAGGTCTGGAGATTGGGCTGGCCATGACAGGTCTTGATCTGGTGGTCCTCCATCCATCACCTTGATTGACCTGGCTGTGTGGCATGGAGCATTGTCCTGCTGGAAAAACCAATCCTCAGAGTTGGGGAACATTGTCAGAGCAGAAGGAAGCAAGTTTTCTTCCAGGACAACCTTGTACTTGGCTTGATTCATGCCAAAGCTGCCCGATTCCAGCCTTGCTGAAGCACCCCCAGATCATCACCGATCCTCCACCACATTTCACAGTGGGTGCGAAGGGTGCGAGACACTGTGGCTTGTAGGCCTCTCCAGGTCTCCGTCGAACCATTAGACGACCAGGTGTTGGGCAAAGCTGAAAATTGGACTCATCTGGGGGTGCTTCAGCAAGGCTGGAATCGGGCAGATTTGTCTTTGTGAAGGACGCATGAATCAAGCCAAGTACAAGGTTGTCCTGGAAGAAAACTTGCTTCCTTCTGCTCTGACAATGTTCCCCAACTCTGAGGATTGGTTTTTCCAGCAGGACAATGCTCCATGCCACACAGCCAGGTCAATCAAGGTGTGGATGGAGGACCACCAGATCAAGACCCTGTCATGGCCAGCCCAATCTCCAGACCTGAACCCCATTGAAAACCTCTGGAATGTGATCAAGAGGAAGATGGATGGTCACAAGCCATCAAACAAAGCCGAGCTGCTTGAATTTTGCGCCAGGGTGGCATAAAGTCACCCAACATCAATGTGAAAGACTGGTGGAGAGCATGC
The DNA here is from genome assembly GCA_030684275.1 of Acipenser oxyrinchus oxyrinchus. Classification (NCBI taxonomy): domain Eukaryota; kingdom Metazoa; phylum Chordata; class Actinopteri; order Acipenseriformes; family Acipenseridae; genus Acipenser; species Acipenser oxyrinchus. The sequence goes on from CM060253.1 coordinate 10,114,855, forward strand.
CAAGACGCATGAAAGCTGTGCTTGAAAATCAGGGTTATTCCACCAAATATTGATTTCTGAACTCTTCCTAAGTTAAAACATTAGTATTGTGTTGTTTAAAAATGAATATGAACTTATTTTCTTTGCATTATTCGAGGTCTGACAACACTGCATCTTTTTGTTATTTTGACCAGTTGTCATTTTCTGCAAATAAATGCTCTAAATGACAACATTTTTATTTGGAATTTGGGAGAAATGTTGTCAGTAGTTTATAGAATAAAACAAAAATGTTCATTTTACCCAAACACATACCTATAAATAGTAAAACCAGAGAAACTGATAATTTTGCAGTGGTCTCTTAATTTTTTCCAGAGCTGTATATATATATATATATATATATATATATATATATATATGAAGCCTTCAAAACTGGCCAGACACATGGCAAATTACATTTAATATAGAAAAGTGTGTAAGGTACTGCATGCAGGCAATAAAAATCTCCATTATAAATAACATATGGGAGACACTGAAATTGAAGAAGGAATCTATGAAAAATATCTAGGAGTTTATGTTGACTCAGAAATGTCTTCATCTAGACAATGTGGGGAAGCTATAAAAAGGCCAACAAAATGCTTGGCTATATTGTAAAAAGTGTTGAATTTAAATCAAGGGAGGTAATGTTAAAACTTTACAATGCATTAGTAAGACCTCATCTAGAATATTGTGTTCAGTTCTGGTCACCGCGCTACAAAAAGGATATTGCTACTCTAGAAAGAGTGCAAAGAAGAGCGACCAGAATTTAAAAGTAATATCATATGCAAACAGGCTAAAATAATTTAATCTATTCAGTCTTGAACAAAGAAGACTAGCTGGCGATCTGATTCAAGCATTCAAAATTTTAAAAGGTATTGACAATGTCGACCCAGGGGACTTTTTCGACCTGAAAAAAGAAACAAGGACCAGGGGTCACAAATGGAGATTAGATAAAGGGGCATTCAGAACAGAAAATAGGAGACACTTTTTTACACAGAGAATTGTGAGGGTCTTGAACCAACTCCCCAGTAATGTTGTTGAAGTTGACACCCTGGGATCCTTCAAGAAGCTGCTTGATGATATTCTGGGATCAATAAGCTACTAACAACCAAATGAGCAAGATCGGTCAAATGGCCTCCTCTCGTTTGTAACCTTTCTTATGTTCTTCTTATGTTCTTATGTACAATATATGCAATTCTCAGGTTTGGTCCTGGGTTGAGCCAATAGTAGACCACAACATTACAAGCAATTGCAACTGATTTTGTACCATTGTACTGCAAAGGATTACCAGTATGAATTGGTTTATACTAGCGCTGTCACTCGATTAAAAATTTTGTTCGGTTAATTTATGGGCATTAGTTGATTAATTGGTAGATTAATAAAGGTAACGATTTGGTAGCGGCCGTCATGAGTAACAGGTACACAAATAAGAGAGATTTATTTGTTTTATGTTTGGATTTAAGTTTTGCACTCTACTGACTTTAGCTTTTAGAATTAAAAAAAATAAATAAAAGATTTGTCACCAAAATATTAAAAATTTCACTGGAAAAATTAATTCCAAGCTAGAATGTGATTTTAAATGGAAAGAAATTGAAAGATCTGTAAACCGCGTTATAAACTGCCATGGTTTTGAAACCGCAACCATTTTTCTATACCATGATTATCGAGTTCATATGGACTAAGGTGATATGGGGGCGTTTCTTTTATTTTTTTTATTCACCGTTTGTCCATCGGTGAGCCACTGTGTTCATTAGAACTAACTAATGAACACTGACATCTCAAGTTCTGAAAACTGCCATGCATGAGATTATCCGAGTAGGCTATTAAATAAATGATGTCATATTTAATATAAACCGCCCTACTAAACAATGATCGCTAGCAAACGTGATTGTCAGTAAATGAAACACAAATAATCGAAAATATCAGCAAGAACAAGGCACTGTAACTTTTCATCACTGCCTTCCTATTAATTTATCAAACCAAAGTAACAGTAGCTATTATCTATCTAAGTTCCCTAGATGCCGCTTAACTTTGCAACGGTGTCATACCCACCTTAACATTTCTTCTTTCCTTTGTGTTCCTTGCTGTTAACATGCGTTCCAAAAATAAATAAATAAATAAATAAATTTGCAGGCGCCGTTTTCTCATCATTAAGTTTTGCACTCTTCTGAGAGATCAGTGGGCGGGCACTGCCCACACACTCGATTGGCTATTGCTAGGCAACACTTTGCTTCTCTTAACTCAAGGTGTTTTCAACCTTTTTTTGAAACTGAACCCCTTCTGTCGGGAGGTTTCAGCTAAAGTACCCTTTACAATTTTAGCTCACTGAATGGCACCACAGTTGCAATAAAAGGCAGAATAATCTGGTTAACACATTTCTTTTTTTTCCTGTTTATTTAATATATAATTTTACACAACAGTCTGGGACTGACAAATTGCTGAGACAGAAAACCAAACAGTAGGCTTCATTCATAAAACTTGGATGCAAAGAATTAAAAGGTAGTATTTAGTAATCTTTCGCTTTCTATTGGGAAAAGTCATTATAAATAATACAAAACAGACGGCACTGTAAATGTTGATCACGTTACTATTTACACCTCAGCATAATTATGTGTGCCGTTTAAAATGTTTACAATATCAAAAACATTAAACTCAAGATAAAACTATAATTAATTACTAACTAAAAATGATCCAAAGGGACTCTGTATAACTTTATGTCGCTTTGCACTTTCTGACTTTTGTGTTTTCCTTCTTTTTTATATTGCAAGTAAGAAATGTATCCGAACCCCGAACACTGAACACATATTCAACCAGCCGCTGTTGCTGTTATACTTTATACTTGTAAAAGTATGCAGAAACACTGTTTATCACAAATAGAACAAGTTGAAAACAGCAAAGATCATGAGCAGTACAGAGCGCTCTCCAGCACAATCGCCAGACCAATCAATTAATTCTTAACAAATTATTTGTATACCTTTTTTGCCTACTTACACTTATGGTAGTTTATGTCTTCATAGCAGCTGTCAAGTATTTTTGTATTTGTATTTCCTATTGTTTTCTAGGGACTTTGAAGGGAACCATATCAAGACTTTAGATTATTCTGCGTTGCTTATGTGTAATGAACTTACAGTTCTGTGAGTATGTTACTTATGCTGGTATCCTTTTTGACAGAGCTGAATTACTTATTGACTACATTCAAACACCTATTTAAGAACACCCTGATTAAATGACCTCCTGTTTGTCACCTGTTAAATCCATGTATTCTGTACAGGGTGGGCAAAAGCCATGCTTGATGATTTTTTTTTACACAGGTTTCACCCTTTAAAGTTTACCCCATTATATGTGTGTGCACAATTTGCCGTTTGCCATATTTACTGCTAATTTACGTGGTTTAATGTCTTTTTACCATTGTTTGCTATACAGTTTACTATGGCTTTACCAAGTTAACTGTTACACGGGAGTAACCTGTGTATTGCTATAAACTATTTAGAAAATGTGTTTTATCAGCAGTAGTGACACAAATTGAGGTATCTTGCTTTTATGTTCCCAACATTAGAACACATTATTTAGAAGGAATTTATTGTGACAAACCTGATTTTGAATGGCAGCTTTTCGCGGTCTGCTGAGCCCAGTTTAATATTTATTATATAAATTGTGGTTTCAATGGTTACATTTCCCAGTAGGAAATACATGTTGTACATGTTGTATCAAGACAATTAAATTACACTGGTAGAACAGGAAGAGAACTGTATCAAATCATTTTATGTTTTGTTACATACCAGAATTGTATTCATTAATAATTGCTTTTTTTAGACACACTGTTATAACTAATGGTTTTTAGTAAAAGTATATCTCATAAATGCAATTTTTTATCTTTCACAGGTCACTGCGTAAAAATGAAATCTCTGAAATTACTGAAAATGCATTTCAACCACTGAAAAAGCTTGGAGAGTTGTAAGAAAACCCTTTATTGTGTATATTTTTTCAGTATTTACAAGACATAACATAATTACTGTTATGCAATATTTGCTTGTGTGTATTACGAGCTTACTGAACAAGCACTTTTGAAGCAATGGATTTTAAATGGCATGACTATTACTTCTTTTCTATCCAATGTAACACATTGGGTCTAGTTAGGTCAAACTTCAGTCATCGGAAAATCCATTGTTTACTCTATTATACTGAGACCTTCTCATTAGAGATAAGACATTGACATTATATGTTGCATAAATTATGTGTTCCATAAACAATTACAATGAAATGCAGATCATGTCATTTGTGTTTCAGAGACTTGTCAAGCAACAGGATTTTAGAACTGAGTCATGATATTTTTAAAGATTTAGAAGTCCTTCAGATATTGTAAGTTATATGTTAACTTAGATACAAACATTATATACAGAATCTGTTTGTCTTATTTGTGTGTCTGTTCCCTAATATGACATGTTGACTTTCCCAATACTGATGACCCGTTTTAATGTCACTGGATTACTGACTATCTGAGCTATCGCATTAATATGCTTAACTATTGGCCCCTTTGTACACTTTTGACATGATTCATATTTTAAACCCAGCACCTTACCATTTACTTTCTTACCAGCTGTATACTATGCATCTATGTATATATCTATATAACATGGGTGTCAAAATCTGTTTATTCTTTATAGGAATATGTCAGACAATCCTCTTAGTCATATACACATCGATCAGTTTGAGAATCTGAGCCAACTCCAGTCCTTGTAAGTACAACTAAAAACCTGCTCATAATTTTAGGCACATTACCAGTCCCTGATTTGGGTCCACAGTCTTAGATATGGTGTGCTGAATGATACTAATTCAACTAATTTACAAATTCAAAGATTGTACATGACCATCCCCTCTCTATTAATGCAGAAAACACACACAGAAGTGTATGTTATTATTTCCAGATCACAATCCTATTAATGAGAAATCACTATGCTTAGCAATGAGATGGGAAACTGTGAATACTTATCCAATTATTCTTTCTTATTCCTCAGAGTCCTAGAAGGAATTGAAATTCTAAATATCCAAACCAGAATGTTTAAGCCCATGAAGAACCTGTCTCACATGTAGGTATTGTTATTGAGATTGTTATTGGTCTTATCCACATTTCCTACACAGTGCCATTGTTAAAACAGATGCTTAAAACAGGGCCATTTGTGTACCAAGGTTATGAAAATAACATGCATGTGAGTCTAGACTATTTCTTTCTGTAAGAATGTGTAAAATAGCAGGGAGGATCTGCTGTCATTTATGGAAATTGAAAAGACCCTGTGATGGGGTACACCCTGCCCCTGTGTTTATTAGTATTATTATTATTATTATTATTATTATTATTATTATTATTATTATTATTATTATTGCTATTGTTATTGTTATTATTTAAATGTTTTTTGTGTTAAAAATAATGCATTATTCTTATTGTTAATGTGGGTTTTGGGTTGGCAGGGAAGCAGACAGTTATCTTCCCTGCCAACAATAACACATGCAGAATGTGGCTGTCTTCAAATTGGTTAATTGTTTGCTAACTTGAGGATGGCCACATGTATAAAAAGTATAGCAGCTGAGTGCTGTGGTTGATGAGAGTAGAGAGAGAGAGCAGAGAGAAAGAGGAACATAAATAACTAAGAAGACAATTGCTACGCGTGCGGGATTTGTACCAGCACGGTACTTGTTTTACTTTTCCTTGTGTTTGTTTTGGCCAACGTGCCTTTTGTTCTGTGTACAAGGTGTTTGTTTGTTTGTTTGATTTAATTTAATAAAAAAAAGAGTGCAGTTGCAACTCACCCCGCAGTCCTTTGCCTGTGTTTATTTCCTGGTCTGTGATGTCACCACCAAGCCATACATGACAGACCAAATGGCTATTTTTTCCCAATTTGAAATATCCAAATCGACTCTGGTAAACCTAAGCAACAGATTTTTCTAAGCTACTAGGTGAGGCCCAGCCTGGGTCTTCTCCACCTGCCCTCATCTGGCTCTGAACCAGTAAGGTTCACTGAAGCGCGATTTGGTTAACTCCTACCTGCATCTGCAGCTTATTATTATTTTTATTTTATGCCATAAAAAATATGTTATTCATTATTGTTCAAAATAGTGTGTGCAGATTTATCTGGTAATGTTTCAAAACTAGTCTCCAGCAACGGAAAGGGTTAAGTTATTTCTTACCAGTTTATTAAATAACAGCTATATTTTGGTAATGTTATGTTTTAATGTACGGATGTTCTCTTTTCAGCTATTTTAAGAAGTTTCAGTATTGCTCCTACAGTCCTCATGTTCGGAAATGCAAGCCAAATACAGATGGGATTTCTTCATTTGAGGACCTCCTGGCTAATATAATTCTCAGAGTGTCAGTCTGGGTCATAGCTTTCATCACCTGCTTTGGCAATGTATTTGTAATTTGCATGAGGTCCTTTGTAAGAGCTGAGAACAATCTTCATGCTATGTGCATCAAAGTCTTATGCTGTAAGTATAAACTTTTTTGTAATTTATATATATGTACAGGAGGGTTAGACTATAAGGCAGACTGCTTAATGTGAAGGGCTACTTTAAATTACAGATACTTCCTCTTTGGCAAAAGTCTTCTCCAGCCCAGTCTTGTCAATGTTTTATATATATATATATATATACAGTGCCTATAGAAAGTCTACACCCCCTTGAACTTTTTTCACATTTTGTTGTGTCAGTGCCTCAGAGTTTCATGCATTTAAATGAGGATTTTTTTTCCACTTATCTACACACCATACTCCACACTGTTAAGGGGAAAAAAGTTTTTATTAAGAAAAAAATTATATATTAAAAATACAAAACTGAAAGATCATAAGTCACCACCCCCCTGAGTTAATACTTGGTGGAAGCACCTTTGGCAGCAATTACAGCAGTGAGTCTGTTGGGATGGGTCTCTACCAACTTTGCACACCTAGATTTGGCAATATTTGACCATTGGGACAGCAATCTTCAAGTCATGCCACAAATTTCCGATTGGATTTAGGTCGGGGCTCTGACAGGGCCACTCAAGGACAATACCTTTTTGTTCCTTAGCCACTCCAGTATAGCTTTGGCTGTGTGCTTTGGGTCATTGTAATGTTGAAAGGTGAGCTTCCGTCCCAGTTTCAGCTTTCTTGCAGAGTACAGCAGGTTTTCCTCAAGGACTTCTCTGTACTTTGCTCCATTCATTTTCCCTTCTATCCTGATAAGTGCCCCAGTCCCTGCTGATGAGAAACACCCCCATAACATGATGCTGCCAACACCACGCTTCACAGTAGGGATGGTGTTCTTTGGGTGATGCACTGTGTTGGGTTTGCACCAAACATAACGCTTTGCATTTAGGCCAAAAAGTTCAATTTCTGTCTCGTCTGACCACCAAACCTTTTTCCACATGTCTGCAGTATCATTTACATGCTTTTTCGCAAACTCCATACGTGCTTTAAGATGAGGCTTTTTGAGTAATGGCTTCTTTCTTTCCACCCATCCATACAGGCCAGCTTTGTGTAGGGACCGGCTTATTGTTGATGTGTGAACACTGACTCCCATCTCAGACACAGAACTTTGCAGATCTCTCAAGGTCATTGTTGGCTTCAGAGTGACATCCTGAACCAGTTTCCTGCTTGCCCGGCTGCTCAGTTTGGGAGGACGACCTGATCTGGGTAGTGTCTGGGTGGTATGATGCATCTTCCACTTCTTAACGATGGACTTCAGTATGCTGAGAGGGATAATCAGCGCCTTTGAAATTTTCTTGTACCCTTCTCCTGCTCTGTGTCTCTCTACCACTTTATCCCTGACTTGTTTCGAAAGCTCCTTGGTCTTCATGGTTGCTTTGTTGGATCACTATGTGAGTTACAGCTTGACAGTCTTTACCTGAGGGAAATTATCTACAAGTTAAACCACTTTGAGTACACACAGGCTGAAACCATTTCACTAATTTTGTGACCTTTCAAACAAATCATTTGCACCTGAGCTGAATTAGGGCTGCAGTAGCAAAGGGGTTGAATACGTATGCAACTGAGATTAATCTGTTTTTCCCTGTAAATCTTACTTATTTATGTTCTATATGCATTTTTTACTTTATCAATGTGGCGTAGTTTGTGTAGATTCTACATGTAAAGTCTAATTTGAAAGCGTCGTGGAGTATGCTCAGGTGCCAACAAAATGTGAAAACTTTGCAGGGGGGGTGAATAGTGCATAATACATGGTGCATAATAATACATTTGTCTAAGACTTGTGCCAATTTAATTTCAACATAAATACAACTTTATGTAGTGTTTTTTTTTTTTTTGGGGGGGGGTTGTTTTGTTTTCCACAACAGAAAAGTAAAACTAATCTCCAGGAACGGTGTGATTAAAATCAAATTCCTGAAGCAGTGCTACCTGAACAGAATGTACTTCAACACAGCATACATTTAACAATTCAAATTCTTAGTAGATGATATCACATTTTACCTTTAACACAGGGAATGGCTAAACATTTACTACAGTAAAGTATAATTTAAGCATGTTAACTTTATCTGTTCATGGAGTTGTGTATCTGTATCAGTAAATAATCAATAAAACAATGTCTACTAAGCTCTTAAATTCAGATGGCTTAGGATACCAGCATCACCGTAATCTTTCTGTAGCTGTCCGTCCCTAGACTGCTTTATTTCAACAATTTTAACAGCAGGCAAGCTGCACCTGTGTCCTCGAAGCTGTGAAATTAACCCATCCCCATGTCTTCGCTACCCGCTAGCCAATTAGTACTCTGAGGCTACAGCTGTGTACCCACTCTCTTACAACTCCACCACTTTCCTGTGACACTCGAGTTGAAAGGAAAATAGTGATTTTTTTTTTTTTTTTTGCACAGGGATAAAAGAGGTTGAACAGAATTATAAACACCTGCCTTAACGCTGTGTAGAGCCATCATAGGTAGAGCAGGATTGCTGTCCTCTGAGAAATTGGGAATGGAAAGTCTATTCTCCAGAGTTTCGCGTAGAGTTATCTTGTGAGACTTGAAAAATCAGTAATTTGGGCTGTGTTGGAACACAGAAGCATCAGTTAACAAGTGCTGACTATAAACCCTCTATCAAAGTCTGCTAGAAGGGCTCTTGCCATTGTGACTGAAACTGATCTTCAAGAGAAGACATGTCAGAGATGGAATTTGGATAATAAGTAATCTGAATGTTTTGATAATTTGTTTATGTTGCTTGAACTTCCAACAGGTTTAGGCAATACCATAACCTTCTGCGTTCTTAAAACAGGTGCTGACTGTTTGATGGGGGTGTACCTCTTCTTTGTTGGGGTGTTTGATGTGAAGTTCCGTGGGGAGTACAATAAACATGCTCATCTCTGGATGGAGAGCTTGCAGTGTCGCATTATAGGATTTTTGGCAATGCTGTCCTCAGAGGTCTCTGTTATGTTACTCACTTACCTGACTTTGGAAAAATACTTGGTCATAGTCTTTCCATTCAACAACATTCGACCAGGAAAATGGCAGACGGTGGTAATGCTGGCAGTGATATGGGTATTTGGCTTTTTCATTGCTGTGATCCCACTGTTGAGCGAGGACCTCTTTGGCAATTATTACGGAAGAAATGGAGTTTGTTTTCCACTTCATTCTGACCGGCTGGAAAAACCTGCTGCAAAAGGGTATTCGACAGGAATATTTCTAGGTACGTAGTTAAAGAATGTGCTGTTTGCTTTTGTATTGTTGGAAAGAATGAACAGTGACAAGGTGGGTATTATTGTAAACCATGGCAGAAGCTGTTTACCAAATGAATCTAGTTGAAGTCACATGATACGTTATTTAAGGGTTAGAATTAAAAGTAATGGTGGCAAATCATATGAATTACAAAAGAATAGCTACAAATATACAAACATTGCGTTCCTATGGTAACTGAATGGAATACTGAAAAGTGATTCGGCTGAATCCGACGTGTCTGCTTTAGTATATATGCAACATGTCACAAATTGTAAAGAATAGAGAAAATACATATTCTGCTGATCGTAAATGAAATTCCACTTGGAGTGGTACAGTCAAGGTTGTCTTGTAAAATGACATTGTATGTTTGTTCCTTGTTTAACTAATCTTATCATCTTTGCCTCCTCATAGGTCTCAATCTGATTGCCTTCCTCATCATTGTATTTTCATATACAAGCATGTTCTACTCCATCTACAAGACCGGGCTGCAGACCACAGAGATGCGCAGTCGCCTGCACACAGATGTTGCTGTGGCCAACAGATTTTTCTTTATAGTGTTCTCTGACGCCCTCTGCTGGATACCTATTTTCCTAGTGAAAGTACTATCCTTGCTTGATGTTGAGATTCCAGGTACAGTAACTGAGTCTTTTTGAAGTGCTGTACATTGGCTGGACAGACACCAGCATTGTGTAGCACAAATGCTTTTCATCACCACAAGACATTTGCCATGTAGTTGGAATCCATGAGATTTTATAATATGTCATCCATAACTTTAAAACACATTCTATCAATGGTAGAATATGTAGTAATACCGAAAGACAAAACATAATAAAGGGATGTTTTTAGGCATCGCCAAGACTCAAAAAAGATGAATTAGCTGAACTTGCAAAACAAAAGTTCACCAAACATCTCACGGGTCTTGCTGATAAAGGTAATGGGTATTGCAGTCAGATTCAGGAAGTGATCACAAGCTTACACCAAGGCCTTTAGTGGGATTGTTATGGTCTAATTCCACTCTTTAGCTATATAGTAATCCTGTATGGTGTTTTCACCCTGAGGTGAATTATTGAATTACAAACTGATAGTAACATTGCTGTATACAGAGCAATACAAATACAGTGCAATGAGGTCAGTGAAGAATCAGGTTAACAATGTAAAGAGTGGAACTGTTCATTTAAATAGACTCCATTGATGCCGGTGCTGACCAGATTTACTGCAATAAAGTACCTTGGAGTCAGGTTCTTTATCATTAGCTTGCACACTCACATAGCATTGGATTTGCTAACTCCATGTTACACAATTCTAGCCTATTGATTAATGTTTTATATAAAATGTAGGGTTTGTACAATAAACAGAAAGCCCACTGAAGTGCACTTTTGTGTACATGGGCTATTACTTCTCTTTCATTTGTAATGCAAATAGATTCCCTAACATGAATTCTGTAAAAAGCTGCCATTCCAAGCGAGTCAGTCTGACAGACTGATAGGATTTATAGTAGGTGCTAGATTTACAGCTACCTCAGTAAGACTGCGCAAATTTCTGATGTTTACTGCTGAGGAACAGTCATGATGACTGAGTCTGGAAAGCCCTCACCAGATGTCCAACCCCAGCTTCCCTGAGGGAAGGAGGGAGTCAAACTAGACATAAAAATATATTTGAGCTAGATTTCCGAGATATCCAGTAGTGTTGATATACTGGATTTAGTTTGAAAATTATTCCACTGAGTAGCATGTAATGGATGTTCATTTTGATTAAATGTTTTCACACTGGGGAGGAAACATCAAGGTTCTTGGTTATTAGCCCAGATTATCTCCAGTTGAGTGCTGAATATCAAAAATGTTTGATGAAAAGATAAAAGTCTTCAAACACAGAGCTCTGAGCAGTTGAAAAGGAGGCCATACAAAATAAGATAAATTGAATATATGGCAGGGTTAACTAAGACATTTCTTTAATAAAGCACATTGTTCAGTTTTATTTTGGGCAATGCGCAGCGTACACCAGGGAGACACAAGGTCCGAAGCCGCAGTGGGCATGCTGGCAGGCAAAACACAGCAAAAACAATTTGGAGAGAACACATATAGGGGTTTTAATCTTTACATTTTCTATTGATTGATTAATCACATCTGTTTGCTAGTGATATTAAATTTTGTTGAAAGACAATTACAAGTAATACAAAGTATTAACATAATGCTATTGTAGCCAGCCGATCAGTCAAAGATAACCCCTTCCAGACTGATGTTTGTGAAACCAATCCAGGTAACGTTTGATCTTGACTCTCCCAGATAACAGTAACTTGATTATGCCTTTTCCGATTATACGAACAGGAATATGAACTCGTAGAAGCTGCCAAAGTAACGCACTGACTACAAGCTTGTACTACAACACAAATGTTATGTAACATACATATATTTAATTACATGTAATTGGAAGTTAGGCAAAGTGAGTCTTAAAATATTAACTTTGTTTTTACTTGCTGTTTGAGGTGTTTTATGGGTTGGTAGGGCTCACACCTGGCTCTTTTTAAATTGAATGTTTCATTGGAAGGGAAGGGGAGGGAGGAATAACTAAACATGGAGGGTTTTCTTTTTCTTTTTATTCACTGGTGCTGAGGATGGGTTAAGAATACAGACCTGCCAACTCTCCCGTATTCACCAGGAGTCTCCTGTATTTTTGACCCTTCTCCTGGACATCTCCCAGGACAGATTTTTTCCCCATATTTTGCTCAAAACTCTACAGTTAAACCCTCTTATGTCAGTAAATCTTTAATGTCTGCAAAATTCATGTCCGGTGTGTGGTTACTGGAATCCCCGTCTGTACCGAGCAGGGTTTAGGACCCAGGGGAGCCCTGTCACCGGCAACTGCACCCCCCCTTACTCCCACTCTCTGTATTGACAGACATGAGTGTATAGTGCTTTTAAAGGTGAAGAAAGGGGGAAGATGTGTGTCTGATTGTTTGGAATGTCAACATGCACCAGTCTTTGTTTGATTGACTAATTGCATTTTTTGTATAATAAATTAGCATTTAAAATAAATGTTTTAAAAACATGTCCAGCATTGGAAATTACTTTAGCTTTCTTCAGCGTGTGTTTTAACGATCTTAACAGCAAACACTAACTATATACACCAGTTAAATCACTAAGCCAGACAGTTTTTCAGACAAATATGTTTTTTCAATATTCATTTTCTGATACCGTCTGAAAGAAATGCATTGAATAATAAGAAAAATCTACTTACTTGCGAAGATGGTACGATTATAGTACTGCAAGGAAAGGGAAAGGAAAGGGAAGCACCAATGAGTAAATGTTGCAGTCTTTTTTCTTCATTCTGATATTGTGAAATGTTGGGTTTAACTTCCAGTAAGTTTTTGCTATCGCACTCAGATAGACTAAATTACTGATCAATTGTTTTTCAATCAATCAAAGCCCACAGGTGTGATTAAACATCCATCTATTAAAACCGCTAATATATATATATATATATATATATATATATATATATATATATATATATATATATATATATATATATTGCATGCTGAATTCTCAAGGTAGTGTGAGTAGGGCATTTTTTACTTTGTAAATTAGCTTTGTAAATTTGACTTAAAGAATAAATACATACCTTGGATTGGAGGTTTTAAATACCGGTATGTGTGTGTAGAATGCAGGTGAGTTTAGATTTCGATTACTTTTTAAAATGTTTTTTTTTTTTTGTGCAGGGTACAATATATGGTCTTCATAGTACTTTAGTCTTGATGCAAACTAATATAAAATCCACCGCAGTATGTGTTTCAGTCCAGTTATTACTGATATGAACTTGCAGATGTGCAAATTACATGAGAGTTGCTGGTTACTTTGCATATAATCTAAAATGACCTTGCTAAAGTGCCACTTTTATCTTACTGTACATTCTCCACTTTCAGACTTAAAGGAATTCATTTTCAGACATAAAGGAATTAAAAATTAGCAAGATAACTAAGTTATCTTGCTAATTTTCAAAACGGTAGGCTTGGATAATTACTGTATATATCCTATGTCTTTATATTGGAAAATAAGTCTAAATGAAACTGTACTCAGGTCTCTATCCTATTTCACTGTTTTTTTTTTTTGTTTGTTTTATTCATCCAGGAACAATAACTTCATGGGTGGTGATATTCATACTCCCAATCAACAGTGCCCTCAACCCAATCTTGTATACTCTGACCACAAGTTTCTTCAGAGAGAAAGTGGAACTACTGCTGTGCACATGGCAGAGGAATTCAGCTCATAGAAAAGGCAGAAAAAGTCTGTCTAGTTCAGGCAACTATACAGACAGTTCAAGGTTTTCCTTAGGAGTTCTGCAACGATTATCTGTCGGAGAGGTGAATTCAAGACGTGGATGACAAAAGATATTGAAAGAAAAGAAAAGACAAACTTTACGTTTTTTGCATCTCCACGGAGCGGGGGTGCACATGAGCCAGACACTGCTGGTGGTTGGTTTCATCTGCACTGTGCCATTACTTTCCAGGCTAGCTGTGTCATGATTCCTGGAACCAAGAAGCAGCCAAGGGGAGAAGCATCTTTCTAGGAAACAACTCAAGAAAGCACATAGCTCTTAAAAATGTGAATGTAGAAGCTAATTCATAGCAGTTAAAGACAATACTGTTTACAAGTGGTGCAATTTATAGATACATATGTTCCTTTAACTAACTTTTGTTAAAATAAACATTTCCCTCGGTGGAGAAGTTTGATATATCTGTGGGATCTTTCATTGAAAGATGAATATATTTTGTTCATTTTTGTTCAAAACACAGTACAGCCTCGCTATAACGGTGAGGGTCCAAGCCTTTTGTTCGTTATATCGAGGGGTTCGTTATAGCGAAATGACAATCAAAATGAACGATAAACTGTTCAAGTAAGTTAATGAGATGAGATTGTGAATAAAAGTACCTGTTCGTCTCGTCGCAGTATTCTGCCTTTGCTTTAGCCTATTCATTAAAGAATTAAAATGCAGTACAAAAATCAAAAATCCCAAATTGAAGTTGAACTTTTATTCAAAATCGTGAATCGTTTCAAAGTGCACCAGATCTTAATCCAACATGCAAGAATCCCAAACTGAGCTTTTATTCCAAATCAGCCCGACGTTTTCCGAAAACCCGAAAAATTCATCAGATCCTCAAGTTTTTTATTTTTGCTTTGCCGCATGGTTGCTGAACAAGCCAAAAAACAGAGTGCTTTTTGACAACCTATGTTCACAACAGAAATATGCCTGCATTATTCTTTTTTCAAACTATCAATATAGTTTCCAGCTTTGTTGCAACATAAAATGATTTTTGTTTCGGAGGCATAGTTACACAGCACGTGCTTTTTATCAAGACAAAAAAGTTGATTTCACTGCGAAGGTGGCATCCCGTGTGTACAGACCAGGATGTTGACAGTGTGTGTTTATATTATGATTTTTTTTTAATTTGGGGTCCAGGGGTCAGGTTCGTTATAGCTGAAGGTTCGTTATAATGAAGGGCGTTATAGTGAGGGTGTACAGTAGTGTGTGCACAGAAAGACTAGAATGTAAGTAAAAAAGTGAAACTAATCTCCAGGAACTCTTTGATTCAAATCACATTGCAGTGCTACCTGAACATAATATACGTCAACGCGGCATACATTTAACAATTCAAATTCTTAGTAGCTGAATTTCTCCTGTCGGTATAAGATGTGTGTGTGTGGGGAATATTGGGTTGGCATGTGGGAATGTGGCTGGAGCCGTAAATTGAATAAGTGATGATTAGTTAGGCTCCAGTCACAGGTGTATAAAAAGGGTAATCACGGGTGTTAATGTTGGAGTCAGTGTTGGTGATATAAATGTGAAGGAGCGTGTTGCTGTGCTGTCCTGTCCTGTCCTGTATGTTCGTAAGTTTTTGTAGACCTTTTGCTTTGGCCACTGCACCTGTTTATTTGTTAATGTGTTTTATGTGTTTGTTCTGTAAATAAACATGCGCATTAGTGCTTAATCTGTAGCTTCTTACTTCTGAGTCTCTCTTCCTGTCAATAACAACTTGGGCCGTGATGCTACCCTGTCACACTTGGTGTCAGAAGCGGGATAGTGCCCCTGGAGACTCAGACAAGAACTGCAGGTTTATTAAAAAAAATGGAAAAGGAACGCATGGACGAGCAGCAGTGCCAGTTGGAGGCATAAGGGGCTCCATGGGAATGTTTATGGGGAGTGCCCATGGGCAGACCTCCTGTTCAAGGAGGCCTACTTTGGGCAGGAGGTGGTCATGTGAGGAATGTCTCCGCCTGAAGGCTCTCCAAATGCCAAAGGTGGATTCCCTCTCATTCCCAGTGCTGTGCGGTTTTAGACGCCTACCTCCTCCCTCTTGAGGCCTCAGGTTGGGGCCTCACCTGCAGGGAGTCAGGGCACTTTGTGGTCAACTGCCCCCTTCAAAGCAGGAGGAACAGCTGCCAGCCCATGCCGAAGAAAGGGAGAGATAGTCGTTCCCAAAGGCGAGCAGGGAAGCCGTTTCCAGTGCCGAAGAAGGGGGAGCCATCTCCATCCAGTGGTGTCAGCATTGCCACTGCCAGCATTGCCGCTACTGGAGTGCCCAGTGTCCCCACAGCCAGTGCTCAGCGCTGCTAGCTCTAAAGCTGGAGACGGGCATCTCTGACTTCTACCGGGGTGGGCTGAAAGCCCTCCTCAACTACCTCGATGGCCAGGAATGGTGCCTCGCCTGTGGAGTTCGGGCATTACACGGTGTACTGCCCCCTTCAGGATGAAGAGAGGCCAGCATGGTCACTGCTGGAGTGCCCCGTACCACTGCCAGCGACACCTCTGAGTGCCCCACACCACTGCCAGCATTGCCACTGCCAGTGTGGTCACTACAGGAGTGTCCTGCACCGCTGCCAGCGTGGCCATGGCCTCTGTTATGTTACATACTTACCTGACTTTGTAAAAATGTTTTTGTAATATAAATCATGACAGAAGCTGTTTATCAAATGGATCTAGTTGGAGTCACTTGATACATTATTTAAGGGTTAGGCTTAAAGGTACTGGTGGCAAATCATACAAATTACAAAAGAATAGCTACAAGTATACAAAACATTCCATTCATTAAGCAAAGCGTTGGTTCTGGCAGGGAACCTTAGATCAAATCATGTAAATATCAAGCATATTTTAGGAGCTTCCAATACCAGATCAAATCGTCAATGGGTTTACTAGTATCTTATGTGTCCTTCACAAACAATACATCAAATCTGTGCATCAGAATTTTCCTCCCCCTCCACAGCCTCCACCTGCGGGGAGGGTAGCTATCCTTCCCCTCTGCCCATTGCTTCCCTACGGTCAGCCTCTCCGCTTATCTGCAAGCTAATGTATAGGCAGGGGTATCTCGAAAGGCCAAAGAATGTCGTGTAAAATATGTATAATGTAGTAGTGCTGTCTCGTCCATGTTTTAATACATCTATCGCATGAGTTTCCTGACTAAACAAGGGTAACTGAATGGGAAACTGAAGTGACATACGGCAGAATCCAATTTGTCTCCTATAGCATTTATGAAAGATGTCAAATATTGAAATATTGTAAAGAATTAAAAAAACATTCTTTTCGTAAATTAATTTCCACTTGGAGTGGTAGAGTCCAGGTTGCTTAGTAAAATTACATTGCATGTTTTTTCCTTGTTTAATGAATCTGGAAAATGATATAATCCATGATCTTATCATTGCAAATGCTGTGGCCAACATATTTTTATCTAGTTCTCTGACGCCCTCTGCTGGACACCTATTTTCCTTGTGAAAGTACTATCCTTGCTTGATGTTGAGATTCCAGGTACAGACAGACACCAGCATTGTGTAGCACAAATGGTTTTCATCACTACAAGGCATTTGTCTTGCAGTTCGAATCCTGTACGTCTCTGTTAAGTTTACTACCAATACCCACTGCAAACTGACCCTGTACTTTTAGAAATACAACAAGCAATTGACTGTTGTTACCCTGCCTGACAATAGTCAACCTACACTAAATTGTGTCTGATTTGAATGGGAAAATATGCTTTTCTCAGTTTCCCATAGCTTCCTCACAGGTGTAATCCAATGCTAAATTCAGTATGAAAGGCTATGTATGCCATCACTGTAAGAGTTGTGCTGGGGGAAGGCTCTGCCTCCATATCCCCTGCTGTAATTCAGTCCTTTAAGGAAAGGTTGAATGCTGTGTGGATACCTGTTTTCAGGATGGTGATTTGTTGGCTCATTAAATGGGAAACTTTTACAGTGACTTGACTTACTAAGATATTCAGCAGACATGGGTTTAGACTCATTCCCGACAGTCTTCTTTTAGCCATAGGGGAATAAAGTGTTTCTAGCTGCAATCAGCTGCTGTCAGAGATTGGTGGTAAAGAATAACAGGTGAGATTTATTAATTGGAGGGCCAAAGTTAATCTATTTTAAACCTCATACCGCAACAGTGGCACAGTCCTGCTCTCCTTCACAGTCGTGTTAAAGACCAAATGTGACTTGGCGCTGAATGAAACCGAGCAAAAGACTCAACATTCTCAAACCTAATTCACAGTATTTAGTGGAATGAATACACCTGTATTAACTAATGTCAATTTTTTTTTTTTTTTTTTTTTTATAAATGTAGTCGTTGCCAATTATTTTTTATTATTTTCTCCCAATTTGGAATGGCCAATTATTTTTTTTATTATGCTCAGCTCACCGCTACCACCCCTGCACTGACTCGGGAGGGCGAAGACGAACACATGCTGTCCTCCGAAGCGTGTGCCGTCAGCCGAACGCTTTTTTTCACATTGCGGACTCACCATGCAGCCACCCAAGAGCTACAGCGTCGGAGGACAACGCAGCTCTCGGGCAGCTTACAGGCAAGCCCGCAGGTACCAGGCCAGACTACAGGGGTCGCTGGTGCGCGGTGAGCCGAGGACACCCTGGCTGACCTAACCCTCCCTCCCCCCGGGCGGCGCTTGGCCAATTGAGCGCTGCCCCCTGGAAGCTCCCGTCCTCGGTCTGCAAAGGAATAGCCTGGACTTGAACTCGCGACGTCCAGACTATAGGGCACATCCTGCACTCCACGTGGAGCGCCTTTACTGGATGCGGCACTCGGGAGCCCCTAACTAAAGTCAATTTAAGATGTTTGTTAACTACAGTTTTATAATTGGACAGGCCATGGGGAATATTAAGTACTAATTATGCTCTATAAACTAGTAATTAACTGAAACATGTGTCATGACACTCCAATTGCCAGATCTCAAACCATTAAGACAGAGTGTGATACAGTTAACCGACAAGCACATAGTTTACTGTAAACTTTGCCAAAGTTCAGGATAAATGGCTGTGTTCCAGTTCCAATTCCAGACCACAAGCACATATATGTTTTAAATGTGTGCTTTGCCCCAACCTGTAAGATAAGTCCTTGTGACAGAAATACAATGATTCTTGGTTGTAAATCTCCCTCCCGACCTGTGAGGGCGCTAAGCAGCGAGAACAGCGTTCTTTAGACAGGCTGGTCTGACAGTTCTTTCCCAGGGTCGGCATGTCAAGCAGTCTGGATGAAGGCGAGACTCTGTTTCAAGAACGCATTGACCCGGAAGAGAAATTACGTGGCAGCCGCAGAGTGCAGACGCGGTTGCACTCGTTTACCAAGGGGTCATGTGTGACGGCATAAAAGGGGGTGGAGAATCACAGTCTGTTCCTTCCTGTTGGTTTTGCATTTTAACCTAGAAGGACTGAGAGACCCCAGAGAATGTAGCAGTTTTGTGAGTGTTTTGTTTGTTTTGTTTTGTCTGTTAGTAATTGTCTTGTTTGTGAATCACCAGACAGCTAACACTTTTCCGGAGCTGTCGCCTTGGGCCAGCACAAAGTTGGAACAACACTTCACCACTGTCATGAAATAAACTTGTATCACCCACCACAAGCACTACTGCACGCACCCAAGACTGGTGACAGTGTTTGTATTATTGTGGGGCAGATACAGTGCCTTGCATAAGTATTCACCCCCCCTTGGACTTTTCCACATTTTGTAGTGTTACAACCTGGAATTAAAATGGATTTAATTGGGATTTTTACCATTTGATTTACACAACATACTTAACACTTTGAAGGTGCAAAATATTTTTTATTGTGACACAAAAGTTAATTAAACAAAGAAAAAAGACATTTGTTGGTTGCATAAGTATTCACTCCCCTGAGTCAATACTTGGTAGAAGCTCCTTTGGCAGCAATTATAGCTGTGAGTCTTTTTGAGTAAGTCTCTACCAACTTTGCACATCTGGATCCTGCAATTTTTGCCCATTCTTCTTTGCAAAATTGCTCAAGCTCTGTCAAGTTGGATGGGGACCGTTGGTAAACAGCAATTTTCAAGTCTTGCCACAGATTCTGAATCAGATTGAGGTCTGGGCTTTGACTGGGCTATTCTAAGACATTCAGGTTCTTGTTTTTAAACCACTCCAGTGTAGCTTTGGCTGTGTGTTTAGGGTCATTGTCCTGCTGGAAGGTGAACCTCCGCCCCAGTCCCAGGACTCTTGCAGACTGAAACAGGTTTTCCTCTAGAATTTCCCTATATTTGGCTCCATCCATCTTGCCCTCAATCCTGACCAGTTTCCCAGTCCCTACCGATGAAAAGCATCCCCATAACATGATGCTGCCACCACCATGCTTCACCGTGGGGATGGTGTTCTCAGGGTGATGAGCAGTGTTTGCTTTGCGCCACACATAGCGTTTTGTGCTTAGGCCAAAAAGTTCAATTTTGGTCTCATCAGACCAGAGAACCTTTTTCCACATGTTTGCTGTGTCTCCCACATGCCTTTTGGCAAAATCCAAACAGGATTTTATATGAGTTTTTTTCAGCAATGGCTTTCTTCTCGCCACTCTTCCATAAAGCCCAGCTTTGTGGTGCATCCGGGTTATAGTTGTCCCATGGACAGTTTCTCCCATCTCAGCTGTGGATCTCTCCGGCTCCTTCAGAGTTACCATTGGCCTCTTGGTTGCTTCTCTAACTAATGCCATCCTTACCTGGTCACTGAGTTTTGGTGGACGGCCTTCTCTAGGCAGTCACGGTTGTGCCATATTCTTTCCATTTTTTTATAATGGATTTAACGGTGCTCCAGTGGATGTTCAAAGTTTGGGATATTTTTTTATAACCCAACCCTGATTGGTGCTTCTCCAGAACTTTATCCCGGACTTGTTTTGATAGCTCCTTGGTCTTCATGATACTGTTTGTTTAGATATGCTCTCTAACAAACTCTGGGGCCTTCCAGAAACAGGTGTATTTAATCTGAGATGATGTGATACTTTGATTGCACACAGGTGGACTCCATTCAACTAATTATGTGACTTCTGAAGGCAATTGGTTGCACCAGAGCTTATTTAGGGGTGTCACAGCAAAGGCGGTGAATACTTATGCAATCAAGACTTTTCAGTTTTTTATTTGCAAATAATTTTGAAAAATATGTAGAATTTTTTCCCCACTTCGACATTATGGACTATTTTGTATAGATCAGTGACAAAAAATCCTAATTAAATCCATTTTAATTGCAGGTTGTAACACTACAAAATGTGGAAAAGTCCAAGGGGGGTGAATACTTATGCAAGGCACTGTATTATTGTTTATTATTTGGGACTGCAATCCTATTGTTCTTTACCCCGTGCAGTACACACCGGATTATAATCATCTCTGTCTGTTTCATTCATGCACTGCATCACTCCTGCACCTGTACCCAATCAACCACTTTATCACAGTCCTATCTACTGTACTTTATATTATTGTCAATAATATTGATAGCCTAGATAGGCTACCTGTACACACACATCTTTTTAATCAGCCTAACAACATTATTTCGGTACTACATTTTAAATGCACAACATAACAAATATACGAAAACATCATCAGAAATAGCCAAATTGTGAAGCTCCCAAAAAGCTAAAGTCAATGTTACCAAATGCAAAGAAAGAAAGAAAGAAATATTGTAATAGCCCCTAGTATTAATCATAATAACCTTCAATTGGTTATGATCCAACCTGCAAAACAAGACCGTACATCCCTTAAGAAAAAAACTATTCAGACATGCTACTCAACTAATTAGTTTGTTTTATTGTTTTTAAAACCATAAACATGTTGCATAATCAATGTAAAAGGCACATAAAAAATAAATCATTTTACAAAGTGAATGATTACAACTATATATATATAGTATCTACATATACTTTTTTTTGAGTAAATGTTTTTCTATTTGTGTGAAAAGAAACATTTATAAGAATAAACCATTAGTTAAAATAAAAAGGAGCTAGCTTTAATTCACCTATACCTTTACAATAGAGTATACAAATAGCTTTATAAGTACTACAATATTTCAACAGTATGCAAATGATGTAACGGTCTGAAATGTGTACATCTGTTGGGTTCAGTTGATGGTTTCAACTCGTTAAAGAGTTCAAACAAACTGTAAAGATCTTAAAGACTCTGTCAATGTGTGTGTGAACATGCAGCCTGGGTCTGCATTAACCTTTGCTACTTTTTCCCAAAGCAGGAGGAATACATTTGAGCCATTCTTGGCCTTTAAAATTACCTAACAATAATTTCTGTAATTGTATACATTAAATAAAGCAAATTTGAGTTAATTACATTTTAAGACATGATTGAGTATATTACACTATTTACTATTACATAGAAATATATTCTATATCTCATGTAACTTGTTTGCCTTCTTAGAGTGGTCACTTATACAATGCATACTTGATCAGACATTTTCTGTAAACGGATCCAAGAGACACAGATGAATACATAGTTAAAGTAATAGTGTCTTAGCTCTGATTGCAACATTATACAGTTTCCTACAAGACACCATTATTAATGAGATCTATAGTGAATTCTTTGCAACTCGGTTCTGAAGGAAGTAATTCCAGCTGGTGTAGGTTATTAGCAATGTAAACCCAGACAGCATAGCATGCTGCTTGCACCAAGCAGACAAACACAATCCATCCTATTTACTATACCTTCTCCAGCAACAGAAAAAATGCACAAAAATGTAAGAAGTGTATTATTTCAAGTAGAGGCTTATATATCATTTGTATAACATTGGTATGTCTTTTTATTGTTGAACAGTATATTGAAAAGTGAGAATACACAAATACAGCCACAAATTGTGTAAAAATCCCTAAAACCATCTGCCAGATGTCTGACAAAACTTGTTTTAATAAATGGTTTGTTAAGGAGTGTTAAAGACCATTTTGGTTACATAATTCACACATGCGATTCTTAATCCTTGAACAGTTTACTGTTTTTCAAAGCATTAGGGCCCATTGCCTGTGAGTGTACTTATTTTGTTTTTTAAATATTTGTAAAGAGCCAAGGATTTTTTTTTTTTTTTTTAAACAGTGGCAGTATATAGATCCACAGCCATGTCAACCAATATAATCCAGAATGTATTCTGTTGAAGTCCTGTACATCTTTTTAGTGCATCCACTGTATTATCTAGTCAATGTAATCCTTTATTTTGTTGTGTGCATTTTACTGGTATGAAAGGATTTAAAAAAACAACAAAAAAACACTTGTACCAGTAACAGAAATCTGAAGGTGAAGTATTCACCAGAGACTACTGGAAGTGTGGGAATACACATCTGAGTAGGAATACATCAAAGAAAGCAAGACAAAATAATCTGAGATTTCCATGGGAGGCCTGGCCAACTGCTAACCTTCGTGTAAATGTTGCAATCCCTATCATACAATGCAACATAGCACATACTTTAAAATCCATTATACATACAGTACTGTGCAAAAGTTTTAGGCAGGTGTGAAAAAATGCTGTAAAGTAAGAATGCTTTCAAAAATAGACATGTTAATAGTTTATATTTATCAATTAACAAAATGCAAAGTGAGTGAACAGAAGAAAAATCTACATCAAATCAATATTTGGTGTGACCACCCTTTGCCTTCAAAACAGCATCAATTCTTCTAGGTACACTTGTACACAGTGTTTGAAGGAACTCGGCAGGTAGGTTGGCCCAAACATCTTGGAGAACTAACCACAGTTCTTCTGTGGATTTAGGCAGCCTCAGTTGCTTCTCTCTCTTCATGTAATCCCAGACAGACTCGATGATGTTGAGATCAGGGCTCTGTGGGGGCCATACCATCACTTCCAGGACTCCTTGTTCTTCTTTACGCTGAAGATAGTTCTTAATGACTTTCGCTGTATGTTTGGGGTTGTTGTCATGCTGCAGAATAAATTTGGGGCCAATCAGATGCCGCCCTGATGGTATTGCATGATGGATAAGTATCTGCCTGTACTTCTCAGCATTGAGGAGACCATTAATTCTGACCAAATCCCCAGCTCCATTTGCAGAAATGCAGCCCCAAACTTGCAAGGAACCTCCACCATGCTTCACTGTTGCCTGCAGACACTCATTAGTATGCGCTCTCCAGCCCTTCGGCGAACAAACTGCCTTCTGCTACAGCCAAATATTTCAAATTTTGACTCATCAGTCCAGAGCACCTGCTGCCATTTTTCTGCACCCCAGTTCCTGTGTTTTCGTGCATAGTTGAGTCGCGTTGCCTTGTTTCCACGTCGGAGGTACGGCTTTTTGGCCGCAAGTCTTCCATGAAGGCCACTTCTGACCAGACTTCTCCAGACAGTAGATGGGTGTACTAGGGTCCCACTGTTTTCTGCCAGTTCTGAACTGATGGCACTGCTGGTCATCTTCCGATTGCGAAGGGAAGTAAGCATGATGTGTCTTTCATCTGCTGCAGTAAGTTTCCTTGGCCGACCACTGCGTCTACGGTCCTCCACGTTGCCCGTTTCTTTGTGCTTCTTCAAAAGAGCTTGGACAGCACATCTGGAAACCCCTGTCTGCCTTGAAATTTCTGCCTGGGAGAGACCTTGCTGATGCAGTATAACTACCTTGTGTCTTGTTGCTGTGCTCAGTCTTGCCATGGTGTATGACTTTTGACAGTAAACTGTGT
This sequence comes from Acipenser oxyrinchus oxyrinchus, assembly GCA_030684275.1. Lineage (NCBI taxonomy): Eukaryota > Metazoa > Chordata > Actinopteri > Acipenseriformes > Acipenseridae > Acipenser > Acipenser oxyrinchus. The sequence goes on from CM060253.1 coordinate 10,139,488, forward strand.
TCAGCAACTTCACCTTGTTAGCCGAGTTTGGCTGTTCCTCACCCAGTTTTATTCCTCCTACACTGCTGTTTCTGTTTCAGTTAATGATTGTGTTTTAACCTACATATTGAATTGATGATCATTAGCACCTGTTTGGTATAATTGTTTAGTCATACACCTGTCTATATGCCTACAAAATCCCTGACTTTGTGCAAGTGTACCTAGAAGAATTGATGCTGTTTTGAAGGCAAAGGGTGGTCACACTAAATATGGATTTGATTTTTCTTCTGTTCACTCACTTTGCATTTAGTTAATTGATAAATATAATCTATTAACATGTCTATTTTTGAAAGCATTCTTACTTTACAGCATTTTTTCACACCTGCCTAAAACTTTTGCATAGTACTGTATATATATATTTTTTGTATGTAGAGAACACCCCACCCCATGAAGAAATATGAGTTACATGACCACATCTGTGGCCCAGGGACCTGAACTAGGATAGATCTAAACCTTTATATAAATGGTATGCAGCCAAAACTTCTGTTCTTTGCAGTCTGCATCAGAATAGCTACAGGCTCCATATGCCTGTTGTTTTTTGTAGAGAAGTCAAGTCAATCAACTTGCACTCCTTAAGGTAAGCTTTACCTCCCTCCAAGGCATTTGGTGTCACATGCTGAAGTGTACCACATTAGTGGATGGCACCATCTTGTTTGGTTAGGCTTTTTACTGGAATAACTTTAGTACTTGTGGAAGACTGGTATCTGAACTAGCAAGAAAGTGTCATGTCATTGTTCTGTATGAATTTGAGACAGCCAAAACAGATGACAAACACTAGTGCCACGTGTATTCCAGCTGAATGACCACACACGATCATATTTTCTGATAGTATGTATCAATCCCACCCCCCAAAAAAAAAAAAAAAAACTTCACAGCAGTTTATTGGCCCTTTGTCATGGCTGCTACACCATTTCAGAAGC
>CM060253.1:10140946-10191180 GCA_030684275.1 Acipenser oxyrinchus oxyrinchus
AAATGGTTCTACAGTTCGGCTTTTAATAAACAACCCATCATTGATTATTTTGTATCTTATTACTCATCCTACACATTTCTTATGACATGCACTGTATTGTCACAAATATAAGCTCACTGCCTGTATTCAAGTGTGTGTGCTTAGATGAAGCAAAAGACAACTCAAACCAAAACTTCAGGTATGAAAAATAATACATGTTCCTTTAATAATACATTGTCCTGACCACCATATTGTGATATGCATAGTATTGTAACTTTACACAGGTCTGTACTCCAAGCATGTCCATTTAACCTCTGACCAGGTACTAAAATAGTGAATCATTTATGGGTGAAATGACCATCAAGGTCCCAATTTACCAAACCCTGGTTAAACAAAATAATGTCTGCTCTAATATCATCAACTCTGTGTCTGTGGCAGTTTCTGTCTGTGTTTTGTGAGTTCTTCCCTCTTTGTTTTTTGATATGCCACCATACAGTTCTTAAAGGTTTGAACTTGCGGCTGGCATTTTCTCCAGTCCTGGTTTTCAGCCATACAGTCCTGCACGGCGTAATGCAACTGGGCACAGCCTGTTTTAACAATCATGTGATCCACTGGGTCCTCCTCATCTTCACTCGGCCTCCTGCGGTTATGGGGTTGAGGGGTAGGGAGGTCATCGTGAAGGGGTGTCTGCAATACAAAAAGGGAAATAACTGGGAAAAACAAAAGCCCCACCTATGTTTGTTTGTGTGTGTGTGTGGTCTGAAATCTTTAAATAAAAATAAATATATATTTTTATTCCTGCTTAAATGCAGTGTCAGAACATCCTTGTTTTGTTTAAAGGTGTGTAATATGTGAATGTCTGTGTGACTCCAACTTGTTCCTCTTACCTTGAAGCAAAAATGATATGAAGAAGCTTTGTGGCCAACCCCCACTTTGATCACATCACAATATAGAAATGATTTTTCTTTTTTTTTTTTTTGTTCAGAAATTATTAAATCAAAAGTTGTGAAAAATAGTTTCATAAGCAGGAATCACACCATTCTGATTTAATTGGCTTCAGCTTTCACTTGGTGCTGTGTCAAATTTTTGATCTCTCAGCCAACTGTCACCAGGCTCAAAATGTGCTGGAGGCTGGACAGGAGGAAGTTAACACAATGCTTGACACTGACTGTAAAGCCGTTTAAATGTACCTGTCTAGAATACTATTGGTTACTGACACCGATTGAAGACGCAAGATACCTACAATGTCTGCTTGACAAGGATGTTTCTGTAAATCACATGCTGCCTGAAACGTCGCATAGCCTACACAGAAAACAGCATGTTTGGAGTTTATTATATTTACCATCATCTGTTCCTTAGAATATTATTAGATATATAATTCGGCGTGCCTAGAGCTTGTAGAAAACCTACTTACACAAGCCTGTTTGGGGTTTCTTATTGCTGGTACAAATTCAACTGAAAGTAAGAAGCCCAGAAGACTGCTGCTAGATGATCAGAAACTTCACTTATTTTTTTTTTTCTTACAAAATATTTTATTGTGACAAACAAACATGTGTACTGCAGGTGATACGCACACGTTTATAATACCGGTCTGCTCCAATACATGATTGAGTGTTGTTTTGTAATTAAAATTAAACGGGTTTAAAAAACTGTTAGTGCAACTCACTACATTTATAGTTTTACTATTTCCTTTATTCACGGCTACCTCGCTTTTACATTTTATTTATTATTATTTTTTTTATGTACAAACCTGTGTTAATGTGTCAAACTGAAAATACGTCCGCTTTCTGTTGATCTACAAGCAGGTTCAAAGCCACTCTTCCGATATCCGCTGCAGAAACAGCAGGAAGGAGAAACCGGGTGAACAGGAAGTGTGTTAGTTTAAAATAGGAATGACTGTACGCGTTAAAAGGCCATCTTGATAAGGGCCAAACTCCTATAACAAAAAGCACAAACAAAAAGGCATGCATTACAATGTAAATCCACTAGAGGTCAACCTTTCTTCAATTTTGAGGTAATTGTGCATTGAAGAGGCAAAAGCTTTCAGGCATCCTGAATCATATTATGTAAACCTGACTTTTCTGTCATGAATCTAAATTACCTGTAATGTTTAGAAGATAGATCTTTTTTTTGTATTTCAATGTGTATTCCTTAACCACACTGTCTTCTTAGTGTTAAGGTCATGTCATTGTTAATTTTAACTTCAACCTGTGAACTCTGTTTAAGAGACTGTAAACAGGCTCTCAGAGTCCGGCTGTACAGTTGTTGGGGAAATGGGAGTCAAGGAGTGATTGAACTAATAGATCATTTAGGTAAATTGCTTCAATGTATATGTCTGCCATCAGCTTAGCTGGGATTGACTTGATACCCACAATGATTGAACTATTTCTTTGCAGTTCAGATTTAAAGACCTATATAGCAAGCTCTTTGGAATCTATTTCTCTTGGTATATTTGCATACAACAGATTAATAGCTATATGCTTTCCTCTAAGACAACATACCATTACATACATATGATCCCTGCCAGGATAGCTTAAGGCCAGCAACTATAGTCTCTAATTACTTCCTGTGGAATGGTGGATGGGAGAGGTTCTCACCTGCTTGCCATGATACAGTAGTTAATCGTGTACCTATGCCAGTTCAGATGTATAGGTAGCATCTGAGGTAGGCTAACAGAACAGTGATTGAGGGGTTGTCAGAAGCTGTTTTATTATTAAGAGTAATGCAAATCTGGCCAACACATGTTACATGTACTAAGACAAGAGAATAAAGTGATCAGTCTTATCTACAGAAGGGGACACACATTATTAACTCAAGTTTTGGCCCCTTTGTAAATATCCCATTGTATATCCTGATCCTTGTTTTTCCATATGGTCTGATATCACTTAGAATGCGTGACTCCAGGAGAGAAGAATGTGTACCAAGCTAGCTACCTCTAGGCCATACTGACCTTTTTCTTTTTCTTTTATCCAAACTTGGGGTACACTAACTCTAAAAGGCGGATGTGTGCGGCTTTCCAGTTTGCAGCTTCACTTACGCTGCATTAAATCAAACAATTCCTGAAATTGATGGTGCCACAAAATTGGGTGGAGAGATATCACTCAGGAATGTTTTTCCTTTTGGGAGGGAACTGAAGTTACCATTTCCACGAATCAGACTAACTTTTACTGAAATAAAAGAAGGGCCTGAAAGCACACAAACATACGTGTTATAGGAGCATTGGAACAACGGAAGGAAAGAAAACATGTATTTAGTATTTTATTAATTGAAGCACCTCACCCAGATATTTATGTATTTAGAAGCATATAGAAGTGTACTAGCCCTTTATTGTTGTTCTGGGTAGGTTATTGACTAGATTTACATTTCAAATAAAGATGACTAACAAATGGCGGTAGATCTTTTTTTAAATTCACTTTTAAAGATGTTTTCTTAATTCACTCTGTTATATGATAGGCTACATTATGTTTCAATATATCTATAAACACTAACAATGAATATGTACCTAAAAAGTATAAACGACAAACTATTTGAACACTTTGTACAATAGTACTGTCCAGGTTTACCCGTAATTCAAGGACTGTATTCATTTTTATTTCTCCATTATGTAAACAATAATTTTACTGTAGATGTACCATAGTCACGGGACATGTGTGTATGGATGCAATATACTTGATTTAAAACTTTAAAAAGAAGAAAAAATCACTTGACTTGATGCCAGATTGCTGTCATATTTTCATTGATTTTAGACAGACACGAGTTACAAATCATGCTGGATTGCATAATTGACAGGTTCCAGATTGTAGAGGGTATCACACCGTTGATTTCAATAGGGATTTGGTCGGAGCTTAACATTATGCCGATACAGAATTTTTGTTTTAATACCAACATTTATCCTACTAAGGTGCCGCACAGAATTTAGATTGAATCTGCCTCATGGCTACATAACCCCCTAGAGGCCACGGTCACCATTAAACATTCAATTATAGAACATAATTTAAAATCAATATAAGTGCTAAATGATTGAATTCCCTAGCTCATCTCAACCCCTGGAGGATTCTGTTTCATATATGTTTTTCACGAAGAACAGGCTGAACTCTCGCCAACACAGTAGCTTAGCAACATCTGCTGCTTAGAGCTGCTGGGTGTAAACAGAGGCAGGCTGGCCAGCAGGAACAGAGGCTGCCCATTGATTTTCAGTTCTCCGGAGTTGTACATGGATTGTTAATTGGCAGTGTCAATAACACAGACACCATATGGAATGAATCACTCTTTAAATGCTGTGTAACTGGGTGTGGGAATCCACTGCGAGAGATTAAGAGACACAGGAGTTTGCAGTAGCAGTGTTCTAGTGTGTGGTCGAGCAGGATAAACCACATGACTGGACCCACTGCTCCCACTAAAAGGGAAGTCTCGCTACAGGAACCTACACTGACGCTCCCTCTGTGTACTTTTGCAGGATTTATCACTAGAACAACTGAAGGGCCATTTTGACACCATTTTAAAACATTATTACTCATGAAATCCACAAAACTTGATATTAAATCCTCCTACTCCGGTACATTTTCTTAAGTTTAGAGTCTATATGAGATTAAATGGAAAGCACTTAATTCATTCTTTTTTTTAAGTAACACACACACACCTACCTACGGTAGAAGGAGGGTCATTTTGACTCCTCATAGTATTCTTGCCTTTGAATGTTATTTGAAAATAGCATTTGACTTTGAATGCAGCTATTGTTGGGGTTTTTGTCACAGTGACAATGAGTGTTAGAAGGGTCTTACTGCAACACAAATTCTGGAAAAGCTAAAAAAAAATCCAAGACAGTGATTCAGATGATGCTGACATTTCCTCTAGTGAGTCTGACTTAGGAATCCTAGCATTGGGAATAAGACAGCTAACACATGCCTTCAACTGTCTGCGGTTCATGTGCATCAAAGAAGCTGAAACAAAAAGTGTGACTCTTGAATGAAGACCTAAGCCCCTTTCACACTGGCATGATCTACCCGGGTCAGAACCTACCCGGGTCAGGACCCGATGTCATGGGGGTCAGATATGCGATTTCACACTGTTTTTGATAAAGCAGGTTTGACCTGGGTGACAGACTCAAGTACACAATGTGCATATCAATGCCCTGGAAGCAGCTTGTTACAGACTCTTCCATCCAAGCTTCTCTGGATTGAACCACGTTGATTAGAGCAAATGTTTCTTCATCCCTGCTGTAATCTGGCTCATGGTGTGACTCAAGCAACAAAAATATGGCTAAACAGAATAAACAGAAACGTTCCTGGCGGAAGTGGAACTTTCACACAGGAGTGGCTGTTTGTTATTGCATCGGCTCACGAACGGCTGTCAAGCATTTTGTCTCGCTCAACCCGAGTCAAAGCATGTCAACCCTCATCCTGAGGTGGGTCACTGGGTTAACCCAGGTATGTGGTTTCACACTATGCAGGATTGTGACCCGGTTAGCCAGGATGGGGTCCGGACCAGGTAGGAGTGCCAGTGTGAAAGGGGCTCTACACTGTGCCTATCGGTTCAATGATAAATCATTCTTGGGTTTCTTAGTCTATTGTTTTGATTTCATATATTCCCAATGATAGAGTTATAGTTATAATTGAATGTAAAAGAGAAGAATACACAATGACTTTATTGATTTTGTAAATGTACAGGTTTTGTTTTGAATCTTTTTTCTAGTCTTTTTGCCATAAAATAATTAATTTTCAGAAAATAATTAATTTAGCAATGTTAGTAGCATCAGCTGCAGAGTCACTTACAATTACGTCTCACTCAAAAGACGGAGCACAAGGAGGTTAAGTGACTTGCTCAGTGTCACACAATGAGTCAGTGGCTGAGATGGGATTTGAACCGGGGACCTCCTGGTTACAAGCCCATTTCTTTAACCACTGGACCATACAGCCTCCTATAACATAGGAAAACGCAATAGGGGTCCAAATGACTCCTTTGTCCTTCTAGGTAGGCAGATGTTTGGTTAATCTAGTGATAAAGATCCCCTAAACTATTTACTATCCTTATGCAACAGCGTCCTTTAGTACTCACGAATTTGGTTTGATACATGGTGGTCACATACTCGTTCACTCACCAATCAATGGGTCACTCGGACCGTCATCCCCAGCTCAGCAGCCTGGTGTGTCAGCAGCTCCCTTTTATCGCGAAACGCTCTGCTGCCGGAAACCCGCCCACTGGCCTGTCAGGCATCTGCAACTCACAGTTGCCATGTCCTCTTATAATAAGCGGAATTTGGGTTGTTTTTATTGAGAGTCGCTTTTTTTTGAGTCGCAGGTTTTTTTGTAACAGGTGACGTGACTTCAACAGTTAAAATAGTTGTAGGAGTGGTTTTGGTGATTCACTGGTGTCAATGTATATGCATGTCATTAGAAAATATATGGAATTTGTATGAACACCCCACTCCTCCCTCTGAAATGGATTGGGCTTGTTTTGGGCTTGTTTTGAAAAGAGGTGCCACTTTTTTTTCTCGTGAGACTTGGCAAAACTGCTGCAATCGAACAATCCTTCTGTGCCATTTCCTGTCAAAACACTCTGCAGGCAGAGTGTCTGGCTCATTTTAAATTAAAAAAAAAGACTTACAAAAACAAATGAAAAGAAAAACAAACAAAATACAAAACCCCATTCTTTCCATGTGCAAGGCCTCAGCCCTGCCCCATGTTGTCAGACACCTTTCTTTATGCTGCAACTCAATACATCATTCATTTGCATACCGTGGTCCAGAATGGGTTATTCTTTCATCTGTATAGCCAAATTAATCAGGAACATGATGGGCTTGTTTTTTTATGCTTGATGTGTTACATTCTCAAGCTTTCCTGTCATTAACCATTCAGTTGCTTCTTACATAAATGACTGATATGCTTTGTTGCTAGTGGCATGCGTTCCCTGAAGACACTGTTTAGGTAAAATGTGAAACCAAACAGACTACCTTAAAGAAAAGGATGTACAATTAGAGCTTAGTATGGCACTAATATGAGATACACAAAGGTTATCCCTAAGCTTAGTAAATTATGCGGACTGTCTTTCTCTGAATAAAATGGAGAAGAAATGCATTTACTTAAACAATTGATTTTAACTGAGCAATAGTCTGAAAACAGATTTGAAAAAAACGCATCAAAAAAACAAAACAAGAACATGGTTCTACAAAATAAATTACTTTTTTTCTTTTTATTTAGAAGTTTCAAGTAGTTTGTTCCACGGTGCTAAAAAAATGAATTGCCTTTTCGAGGTGAATCTTTATGAGTGATCCTTTTTTCTAGTTTTAAACATATTGCATTCCTGGTTCATCTCAATCTCTACAAGTATGTCGAGTTTCATAAAGATCTGTCTTCATTTAATGTTTTGCATCTTCAACAAGTAGAACCAAAAGAAGAACAAGAATAATATTTATTCAGCTTTTGGAGTGCTTATTTTTCCAAAACTAGTGTTATAGTGTTAAGATATATACTTATAACATAAGTAGATGCCTGGGACACAGGTTAGATGGACTGTCTGGTAATATCAAACAAACACTTGCTTGGATGTGACAGCAGGGTCCTATTGGGAGTTCTGTATTTGGTATTAGGATTTGTGTTGTGCCTTATGTCTGCATAAAAATGTGGCCAAGAAAGTCACAGAAACTAATCCATTTATTCAAACCTGGCTGGAGTAACAACTGCAACACTCAATAAAAGTAGAAAGAGCCAAATTATTTGCAGGATACAGTGGTTACATTATTGCTGTCATTCGCTTTTTTCCAGTTTAATACTCTTAAGATTATTTTGTTCCCCTCTGCACTGGCTTCAAAATAAGGCCCAACATGTCCTCTCACAAATCGAATACTGTACCTAATTTACAGTAAGTGTCCTAATACAGTGCTCCCCTTTTTTAAGGCAGCCCTTTATACTACAGCATGGCCATAGCCCCCATTTGTCCCACAAAATCCTTCCAACATTATTTTCATTCTCATTATATGGTAGAACACACATACCACTACTGCACACTCAGCTATAGAGAACATATTACAATACAGCTTTTTCAGTTAATCAACCTTGTATTAACCTAAGGGACTTAACTAATTAGTTAATGATGTACAATTTAACATTTTAATTAAATCCCCTGTGTGTTTTTAAATTTTTTTCCCACAGTGTTTGCAAGATAAATTCTGCAGCGTTCTCTATTTGTGGATATTTATGAGGACAAGCCTGCACACAGTACGGTAGCTGTGAGGTTTCTGAAACAGCAACGGCAGTGGCAAACTGGTAAGTAACCTTTGAGGTTACAACTCAAAGCCTGCATTTTTAAAAAAAAAAATGTATTGAGTGGATTTAAATACTGGCAGGGAACTCACTGTATTAAAGGAATGTACTACAGTACTGTAAGACATTTTTGAAACATAAAAAACTATTCAGTATTCATATATATATTATTTCTAAATATGTTGCTATGAAATACTACTACTACTACTAATAATAATACAAATAATAATACTATTTACTATAATAATGCATAACAAATTGTTTGTGTTTTTCCAAATACTATCAGAAAAATGACTTGTTCTGTAAAACATTGAAGAATGCAGGAAGGCATCTGACAGTTTGGTTACACTGAATGTTCTGAAAATCCTGTTATTAATGTGTTTCAAAGCAACGGGTAAATTAAAACACAGTGTGTATTTTTGTATTGCTTCCTTAAAACAGTATTATTCCATACCGTGCTTGCTTTGATAACACTATCCTAACAGATTGTCTTCGTAATACGTCTGTTTAGATCATTTGCTTATTGATATTCAATTTTTTTTTAACAGTACTATCTTTGATTTTTTATTGACTTGTTAAAATGTTCACATGTGTATTATTAATATGCTTATTATGATTGTTATTATTGTTTCTACAGAAGCAGAGCCCATTGAAGAAAATCAACTCTGGTATCAACGATGAACACTCAGCAAGCAACAGTGACTGCTGTCCTAAATGGCTCAATTGTACCACCACCAGGGTTTTACATAATAGGCTTTTCTTCTTTGCCAAATGTTAATTATTATTTGATTTTCTTAGGTATTGTTTATATTGTAACAGTGTTAGCAAACATTTTACTTATCACAGTTATTTGGGCTGAGAGATGTCTTCATACTCCAAAGTATATTGCTGTTGTCAACTTAGCTGTAATTGACGTGTGTTACAGTTCTTCAATGATACCCAAAATGATTGACATATTCCTTATGAATTCCCATTTTATGCCATATAATATTTGCTTGACACAAATGTTCTTTGTGTTTACTTTTTCCTCACTGGAATCTGTTTCTCTTAGTATACTTGCATATGACAGGCTAGTAGCTATATGCTTTCCTCTAAGACAACATGCCATCAATACCAATACCAGAATGTTGATAATCATAGCAACAGCCTGGGCAGTGATTGTCTCAGTGACAGGGTTTTCAGTTGTTATAATGAACCTGCTGTCTTTCTGTAAATCAACAACTATTTACAGTTATTTCTGTGATTACGCACCTGTGTTTCGGTTAGCCTGTAATGACTATTCTCTGCACTGGCTCACAGCAGTTACTCTTAGCATGGTTCTGATATTTGGCCCATTGTCTTTTATTATTGTGTCATATGCATGTATAATAAGAGCTATGTTAAAAATAAAAACTGTCGACGGCCGGTTCAAGGCATTTAAAACCTGTACAGAACATTTAACCTTGGTGACAATATTTTATTTGCCAACATTAATACTTTACATTTTAGGATTCTTTATTTTTGCTGTGGAGGTGGATACCAGAATGCTCAACCTTTCACTGTCGGCCTGCATCCCACCGCTTCTAAACCCCATTGTTTACACACTGAAAACCAAGGAAATTATGAACAGAATACATATTCTGCTTAAGATGGTTAAAGTTAGTCCAAAACCCTGAATATATATTGTAATATATATTATTGATATTATCTGTAAATAAAAAGGACAATGAAATATGTTCTTAAATCTGTTTAAAGTAAAATTTTGTTTTGAAAATTCAATGTTTAAGTTTCAATTATTCGTACTTGCTTTCATAACTAGAAGCACATGCTTTTTAAAGTTAACGGGCCCAATTTTCTAATCTTCTGCTCTACGATGTAATATTTATTAATACAATAATGTGTTTTCAACCTTTTAAAAAGGCTTCATGTAGGTTTCTTTTTTTTAAATTTCTCCCTGCTGGGATTTAATGATGAGTACTATGCTGTGTGCAACCTAATCAAAGCTTGCAAAATGTGTTTCTTTTGTACGTACTGTAACAACCTCAGCATGATTTTAAAAAGGGGCACAATTAAAACAACACAAATTAGGTGGTAACCATTGTGTTAGTGACCTAATTTAGTTTCTAAAACCAAGCTAGAGCTACAGCCTTGACACTAACTACATTATCCAAACGTTGATTTCGATTAAATGAAGCTTGGGTGTTGTTTTGTTTATTTTGAAGGGTTTTGTTTTGTAGTGTTTGCGTGTTTTTGTTTAAAACCTTTATTTTGTTTCTGTGTTTTGTTTATTTGTTTTGTGTTAAATAAAGGTGGTCAGGAAGCTCTTAATCAGCAGTTCCCGTTTCTGGGTCTAATAATCAAAGGGTGCAGACCAGCCTTGCCCGGGGCTGTACCACAGAGCAGTTGAAACTAATCTATTGTACATTAAAACTATCAGTATGTACACAAAGGTTTGAAAAGTCTGATAAACCAAGAGGGTTATACCAAATTTGTTTTATTTTTATTTCAGGAAAATTTTGTTTTTATATATATGTAATTGCTTGAGTTTCTGGAACCACCTGGATATAATATTATACCACCAGGGCTGTCATTCTCTGAACTGTGACATCACCAGTGCTTTGCTGTAATTGGATCAGCTCTCTCTCTCTCTCTCTCTCTCTCTCTCTCTCTCTCTCTCTCTCTCAATTTTCAATTTTCAATTTCAATTCAATTTCAAAACAATTTCAATTTCAATTTCAAAGCAATGATGGGTAAATTCCATCTTTACAATGAACATTTAAAACATTTGTAAATAAAACAAAAACAGCACAGTACTTCAAACACATCACAACAACAATACTAATGAGAATAATGATATACATTTATATATGTATTCTATAACATTTATTTATTTATTAAGATTTCCATTACATGAGAGTAGATGTTAAAACTTCATGTTGATTTGAACTTGGCTCTCGCCAAGATAAGCACCAACTAAGACATAGCTTCACAGTAAACTAATGTGATCCATATGTGTCTCCATCCATTTGGCGCTTCCTTCCATATGATGATGTAGATATCCTTCTGTCTGGTGTTGATGGCTGAAGTGTAATGCTGGCTCCAGGGATCAGCTTATTTTGCCTCCCTAGCGCATCAGCACACACAGCGGCTGCGATGCTGGCTCCGGGATCAACCATAGTGCGGTCTCCCCAGCGCATCAGCATGACAACCGCCTGGATTGAGCTAAGTAGGGTACATCTCTGGGGTCTTCAAGTGGGCACCTTCCATCCTCGGTGTTTCGTCGACTAGCCCACGACACCTCAAGAGGGCTCGACGGTGATTCTGGCGTCCCAGCATCACCCCCTCCGTCCCCCACTCAACTCAGCCCAGCTTACTTACCTGTATATCAGCCTTTCTTTCTTTCTATTGTGCTTGAGATCCCCAGCCAGAATCTTTCCGTCTCAACCACAGCCAGTTGCTGCTCCTCTCTGCTGCTTCAGATAAGTTCTTCACTGTGCGACGCAACTCTTGGCCATTGAATCCGACATCTCTGAGAAACCGGGTTGTAGAGTGTGCCACAAATCCTCGACATCCCACTTCCACTGGGTAAACCCAGACTCTGGTTAGTAGGTCTAATTTTAGCTGTTCTAATACTACAAACTTTACATCATTTATGTCATGTCCTTGACTGGTGAAGTGCTGTACTATTGGTTCATTCATTTTTTTTATTTCTAATTAATGAAAGGTGGTTCTGAATTCTTTCATATAAAGTAGTTCCAGTCTCTCCAACATATTTGATTTCATCACATTTTTCAGGCTATTCCTTTAAACAACAATGCTATTTTTACAGTAGGTATTAGTATTTAGTGGATATGTGGTGTTCTTATGTTTAATTATATTTTTATAATCATCTACTGGTGCACATGTTCAGTAGAACCTATTTTGTCAATTATTCTTTACGCTACTGTGAACTAAAATACCTAAATTAGCTTCTGAATGCTACAACTGGGGCCTTAAGAAATACTTTTTTAATTTTTCTGAATTATGTATATATATATATATATATATATATATATATATATATATATATATATATATATATATATATATATATATATATATTTTTTCTACCTGAAATTAGTAGTCTAGTTTTCATTGTTTCATTTCATTTCATTTCATTTCAATTAGTTTCATTCCCCAACTGAAAAGATTTCACTTCTTTTTGGAATTGGTGTACCATAAAGACAAACTTTAGCTTAGGTGCCAACTTCCCTGATATCGACATCAGGTGACCCAGCCTTTCACCTACCGTTTCTGGCCACTCCAAACATTGTGCTGATGAAGGCAATTTTGTATGAATGCAAAGTGGCAAGCATACAAGACCCTGAGTGATAATCTTATAGTTTACAGTAGAGGCAGAATTAAAGACTTTAGTCTGTTTGTAAGGGGCATTATAGTAATGCTTGCACCCTACATATTGGTGCAACAGCTGCATGCTGAATGGTCTGTATGCTGTCAGGAGCAGTTACAGACCATCAGGGGAAACTTCTGAAGCAAATAGTAAGGTGTGATACTGCAGGTGCCACACATTACAACAATGAATTACATCAATGAAAGCTCTAAACAAGCTTTGTTGTGTAACTATTGAAAAGATGCTTTATATATATATTTACATTCTAACAAAAAACAGTAACAAAGGATTCTAAAGTGATGACTGTAGGCTTCGGCTGCAGTACAAAATTGAGTTGCAGGGTAGACCAGTTTGGAGTCAAATAAGTAAATCAGAGATCGTTCTCTTAGAACATAAGAACATAAGACAGTTTACAGACGAGAGGAGGCCATTCAGCCCATCTTGCTCGTTTGGTTGTTAATAGCTTATTGATCCCAGAATCTCATCAAGCAGCTTCTTGAAGGATCCCAGGGTGTCAGCTTCAACACCATAACTGGGGAGTTGGTTCCATACCCTCACAATTCTCTGTGTAAAGAAGTGCCTCCTATTTTCTGTTCTGAATGCCCCTTTATCTAATCTCCATTTGTGACCCCTGGTCTTGAGAGAATTGAAAAGATATAGTTGGAGGTAACTACATTTTGTCATTGTAACCTCCTTTTAACCACTGCCACTGTTCCCCAATCATTGTTTAGTGGAACTTATCCTTGTTAAAGGTGTTGCTAAGGTTTTAAAATAATGTTCTTACCTTTGCCACAGTCACTGCTCCCCTATCAGTGAATGCCATCCTGCCCATCATATGTCAGTATCTATGCTAAAAGCCTAACCTGATGCAGCAGAGTTATGGGTGGTATATGGCATTTCCTGACTGTGGCTTTAAGTTGCACTGCTGAAATTAATTTAATTATCATTGTTGTAATGAATTTCCTGACTTATGTTGCTTCAAGTTTAAACCGTAACTTTTTATAAACGTTTTGTAAATGGTAGTAATACTAGTAGTAGTTATGTAAGCAGTAACCCACAACAGGGTCTGCAATAAGACATGTCTTACACAGGCCTGGGTGTGTTGTGTGGCATGAGGATGTGGGCTGAGTGCCTATAACTATCCAAAAGAGAGGTAACAAATGTGTTGCTACACACCCTGGAGTGGGTTACTGTGCTTATAAAATGTCTCCATGGTATTTTATAAATAATAATAATAATAAAAAATCAGTAAGATTTAACATTTTAAATAAAGTTTTATTGAATGTATCCTTTGCCATTGCAAAATAGTTCTATACTTTATCTCCAGACTACTAATCTGCTGAAATAAAAAAAATAAAAAACATATATTATAGCACACAATATGCCAAGAGTGTTTGGTGATTTATGAAACCTAGCATGGATAAATAACTGGGTAGAGTGGGAAAAATTAAGTGAGCGGGTCGTTTGCCTCAGAAATGCGACGTGTCATACTGGCGATTTGATTTAACGGATTGAGTTGATAGCGTTGGGTCCCGCAGGATTTATGAATGGGACTTTTGGTGCTGCATTGAACTGCTGGATTGCGGGATTTGTGCTGTAACTAATTGTATTGCTGTGTTCTGTGCCTGTCTGTCTGTCTGTCTGTGTAGCTGCTGCAGCCTGGTTCCAACCAGGTCCTCTCTTTCCGTCTGCTCTATGTAAGCTGTAGCCTGCGTGCTGTTCGAGGGAGTGTGCTGAGTGAGTGGCAGCGAGCGCTGGAGAGCGAGAGTCGAGAGAACTGAACTGAACTGAACTGAACTGAACTGAACTGCTATGGCTACTGGCCGTTACTGAGACCCTGGAGCATAAGATGCTGGAAATCCCCATCAGCGGGCCATTGAAACTCTGCGACCGACATCCTGGCCACCATTGATCAATGCTGAGTATTGAAACATAAAGTGACTGGACTTGTGTGTGGTTATTTATTATCACGTACCCCTACCATTTCCAATTATTAAAATATTAAAGGCACTATAAAATGTGTATTTTTGCCTGGAAGTGGCCCAGAGCTGCATGGTCTTTGAACGCTGTAGCTCTGAAGGTAGCTGCATGGCGGGCTTGTAATGATAAGAAGTGGACGGCGGACGGCACGCGTTTCAGAGGACGCATGTGCTCGTCAGCGCAGGGTTGCAGTGGTGAGCCAGGCTTAAATAAATTGCGATTTCAAATTGGGGCTTATTCCAAATTAAAAAGAATCGCATATTTGGAAAAGGCAGAAGAGGGCTAACACCGCAATTGTCCAGGTTTAATAGAGAAGTATTTTACTTTATATTACTCTGTATCAGGGCTAATTCATGAACTTTACAAGTAGTGAATTTCTCTGTATAATGTTACCTGTATGTTGATAATAAAACCTGATTACTGTGATTTGAAATTGTTAGTTGTTAGTAACCTCTGGGGATTCATTATTCATTTATTAATTATTCATGGTTTCAATTATTCTGCAAAATGTTTTCTGCAAACATTTATTCATTTGTTCTGCAAAATGTTTTATAAAGTAATTGTGCTAAATGGCAGCCAGAATGTTGTTGTATTTAAATGGAGTAATTGTTATATTCTCCTAAAATAGAATTTGGGTGATTTGGAATTATGTTGTTTCATTTTTCCATTCTTGTCTTTAAATTAGAAATTGATGCTTCCTGTTAATTTTATCTTTAGGTTGAGGTCTGGTGACTAGGGTGGACAATTGGCCAATTAAGCAATTCTATTTTTTTTTTGAGATGTGGTTCACTCTAAATGACTTTTCTCTTCAGTCCAGATTCATGCCGCCTATTTCTAACTAGGTGTTTTTGGGCGGGGGTGCGTGTGGGTGTGTCTGTCAGTGTGTGTGTGTGGGGGGGGTGCGTGTGGGTGTGTCTGTCAGTGTGTGTGGGTGTGTGGAGGAGGGGTTGTGTGTGGGTGTGTCTGTCAATGTGTGTGTGGGGGGTGTGGGTGTGTCTGTCAGTGTGTGTGTGTGTGGGGGGGTGTGTGGGTGTGTCTGTGTGGGGGGGGGATGGGGGATTAACACACATATTAAATGCTGCTCACACAGTCTGAAGATTATCAATTTATGGAGCTGATTTTTCTGTTTTTGAGAAACTTTTTAATTTGCTCCATAATTTCTTCAGTTTTTAAGGTGTATATGATTGGATTTAGTAGAGGAGGAATGGTAGCAGATAAGGATGTATTGATAATTCTGGTGTCTGTGTCGATATGCACATTTACCCACGCTACGACATAGGTAGCTAAAATTGGTAGGTAAAATATGGCTACTAAGGTTAAATGTGTACTGCACGTTTTAAATGCTTTCCACCTACCTTCAGCGGATGCTATCTTTAAAAGTGCCCTTACGATGAACATATATGTCAGCACAATAAAAGCGAATGGAACAAAAATTACAACCATAGTATAAAAGGCAGCCATGAACCAATTTGGAGAATAGTCCCCGCAAGCTATTTTAAACATTGGTCCATAATCACAAAAATAACTGTTTACAATTGTGGTTTTGCAGTATGACAGTCGTGGAATTAAAGCAACCATAATCACAACGACAATTAAAGGGATAATCCAAGAAATCAGAATAACTAGCATCATTCTTGTGGTCGAATTCAATGTATTACATCGCAGTGGAAAGTATATAGCAATTAACCTGTCATACGCCAATACACAGAGAGAAAACGACTCCATTGAACAAAAATAATCTACAAAGAAAACCTGGGTTAAACAAGCGTCAAAATATACGAATCTCGAGTTAAACAGGAACGTGTGTATTGCCTTTGGAATGAGTGCAGTGCTATAACTGACGTCCACTACAGCTAAGCTAAAAATAGCTAAATACTTTGATGTGTGCAGACTTTCGGCGTACCAAATGATTGACATTATTAGAAAGTTTGCTAGCAGTGTTATGACATAAATAACAGACAAGAAGATGAAATAATAATCTGTATTCTGTAGGGCATAAAAGCCTCTGATGTAAAACCCCAATGGGTGCGTGAAGTTACTGAGGTCTTCCGATTCTTGCTGCGTGGCCATCGTTTTTTTCTTCCAAAAGTCTTGATCAGCCTGTGAATAATAATAATAATAATAATAATAATAATAATAATAATAATAATAATAATAATAATAATAACAGAATCAAATACCTGACGTTTACCAATTACTTAATAAGCATTTATGCACATGCAGTAAACTTAAAAAAGTAAATTATAATTAATTGACTGTGTGTGAGTTATGATACAGTCCATGAATATAATGTATTTTCATTTCATATCACAATGTATACGAGTACATGCTGCGCGTGTTCTCTAAGGGCTGGTTTCACATACCCCAATTATCGTTAATCTTGGATTACCTTGCCTAAGGTAACTTAAACATAAGTAATTGTGGAAAAGAAAATGACTGCACGTGAATAGAATGTATTCAGTAAACAAAGAGTTGTTTGTTTTTCATTTTGAGTGTCTCAACATTTTCTTTCAGATAAGATAACGACAGTTTTGTGCAGAATAGTCCCTATTCCATTAGGTAACTGGGATGGTTTTAATTTCTCACCAAGCTTCAAATATTATCATATGTCCACCTCGGAGATCTAAATTAAATATCGGAAATGCAGTCGGGTCTCGTTCATTGTGAAATTAAAACTGACCCCAATATGAATGAATTGTTTACATAAGGTGCCAGGTAAAGTTCACAACACGCTGTGGTTAGCTATTTGCGGTTTTATGCACAATGCTGAAACCCCGAATCACAAACTAACGAATTTATTAAACAAAACTAACAGGACAAAAATAAATGTTTTTCTCACCCCACGTCTTCAGTGGCAATAATAGGGTTCTTATTAGAATTTAAACCTGCTAGATTGAAACCACATTCGTACATTTTTAAAACTGTGCTGTTCTATTTTTTTAACATGGCACTGTACATTTTAAAGCCAAATACCACTAACGGCTACTACGACTACTACTACTACTACTACTACTACTACTACTACTACTAATAATAATAATAGTTTTCATAAAATTAAGTGAACATGGATTTAACAAAATATTTGTATTTTTAGGGTAGCATCGACTCACTTCTACCACAGGTGAAAGGTGGGAAATACAGTATTTTTACATACAATTACCCATTTATACAGTTGGGTTTTTACTGGAGCAATTTAGGTAAAGTACCTTGCTCAAAGGTACAGCAGCAGTGTCCCCACCTGGGATTGAACCCACGCCCCTCCGGTCAAGAGTCCAGAGCCCTCACCACTACTCCACATTGCTGCTATATAATTAAATCATTTTGCTTCATAAAGTTGCATGAAACCTGCTGAATAAATGTCAGTACATTAACATCTCGAAATCTAACGTGAAATACTGTACTACTATTATGGCTGCTGGTAGAC
Organism: Acipenser oxyrinchus oxyrinchus; assembly: GCA_030684275.1. Lineage (NCBI taxonomy): Eukaryota > Metazoa > Chordata > Actinopteri > Acipenseriformes > Acipenseridae > Acipenser > Acipenser oxyrinchus. The sequence goes on from CM060253.1 coordinate 10,158,957, forward strand.
TTTTGCGATATCATTTTGTAGTTTCTTTGATTACATGATGTTAAATAAATTATATAAATTATGTTCATCTAGTTTTGTTTTTATTTATTTTTTATTATGTCACAATCCTAAAATTATAGGTGATATACACATTTTGACCATTGCTGTAAGGCAACATACACAAAAATAACTACAACAAAACAGTTTTGTACATACCAAAGCCCTTTTGCAGTGCTTTCAGGTCCTGTGTTGCTCTGTATTCTGCTGTTGAATATGGGAAACCCTTCTTATTTATCGCTGAACATAGCAGAAAACAAACTGTAACTCTAGTATTCACTGCGGAATAAGAAAGAGCCCCGACCAATGAGATGAAGTAATACTTGTCAGTAAACTGTTTTTAAATGTGCAGGCTAATTACACTCATCTGGGATGCAATTACAGTAATATGATTAAAGCAAACACCTGACACAAATACTATGAACTGCATGTGTCTCTTTAAAACAACTGCTCAGGTAATATTAGTGAGAATCCATTTATATCCCGACAGTATAGCAGTCAATCAACATAACAAAAACCTTTTATAACACACTTGTTTATTGTGGATACATTAAAGTAATTACAGCTGACAAAATAATTCCATAAATCGTATCTGTTTTGCACTTCCATTAGCTAGATTGGTCTCAGATGTGCAGATTTTTAAAAAAACACATGTTACAGCAAACATTTATTGATATCGGGTACTACTCAAGACTAAAGAAATCTCTGTTTGCAAGCTATGCCTTCCAGGAAGTCTGTTACTGCTTTACTCCCTTGGACATTTCACCTCCAGCAGTGTCTTCTGAATCAAATCATGTTATCGACTGAAAGCATGCCAGTCAATAGGTGAAGCAGTTGATTGGTTAATAGATCCAGGTGAACTAACACAGGAAGTGCACATTTGAGACCTACATGCACGCTTGAGAGCTACATAATGGATTGATGTGCATGGTGCAGAACATGTATGGATTTATTTAGTTGGCTACAATTGCATTAATGTGGACGTGACAGAGTGGGAGCCTTGCTCATTTAAATTGTGTTTAAACAAAGTTTAATTATTTTGTATTTAAGTTTGGCAGGGATGGGATTAATTATTCCATCCCTGCCAAATACATGATCATCAATCAAGTCCCAGCCGCATGGAGTCGCCTGGAGACTTAGTTATATGCAGTTATAAAAATATAAAAATAAAAATGGAAGACTGGCACGACCAGCAAAGGTGTTTGGAGGAAGAAGGGGCTCCCATCTACTACTCCTGTGCCAAGTTTGGCCACCAGGGAGAAAAGTGCCCTTATGAAGACCCACGCTTCATGGAGGCATACTATAAGAACAAGGTTGGGTGTCCAGAAGAGTGGCTGCCTGGTGACCCAACAGCATCTGCCTGCCCAGAAGCAAGAAAAGAGGCCCTATGCCTCCCAAGCCTGATGGAGCAATGCATTAGACGCCCTCCTCAACTGCCAGGAGGACCAGGATTGGTGCCTTGTGTGCGGGGAATTCGGACACATGGTGACATGCTACCCCCTCCTTCTCTCCCGTTCACACAGCCCGAATGCAAGAGAAGGAGCTGCTGCCCCAAGTGCCAAAAAGGGAGGAGCCACTGCCGGCCCAAGTGCCAGAGGGAGGATCCACTGCTCTCTACAGGGCCAAATAGGGTAGGAGTCACTGGCATATCCAATGCCAAAAGGGGAGGAGTCACTGCTGTCTCCTGAGCTGGAAGTTAAAGAGCCTCTGCCGTCTCCAGTGCCAAAGGGGTGGAGCCGCTGCCATCTCCAGTGCCAAAGGTGGTGGAGCCTCTGCCATCTCCAGTGCCAAAGGAGGTGGAGCCACTGCCACTGCCAGAGTGCCCAGCGCTGCTGCCACTGGAGTGCCAATTCATGCGGTCAGCAACGCCACTGCTGACAACAGTGCCAATGGTGTCACCACCAGCAAGCCTGGGGCAACACCTGCCGGTCGACAGCCTGCTCTCCCGATGCCCTGACTGCATCAATCAGGCCCTACAACCTCTCTTGCCGGTCCTTGGTCTCCTGGTGGAGCCACCGAGGTCCAGATCAACCCGCCCTACAACCGACCCACAAGGAGGTGGCCGGTGGCAGACATGTGTGCTATGCACAAGGGTGGGAAGTATGTGACAGGGCAGAAGTCCTGCACGTGTAAATTGTGTTTAAACAAAGATTAATTATTTTTTTTATTTAAGTTTGGCAGGGATGGGGGTAATTCCATCCCTGCGAAATACACGTGGGGAATGTGACTGGGTCTTGATTGAATAATTGATCATCAATCAAGTCCTAGCTACCTGGTCTATAAAGGGAGCAAGATCCTTTGTTCAAGAGGGAGAGTCCAGTGAAGGCTAACGCCCAGCATAAAGGGTACCTGGCGTGTGAACCTTTTATTTTGGTCATTGTACCTGTGTTTATTTTTGTTTCTGTAAATAAACATGCGCCTCTGTGCTTTAACTGCAGCTTTCTGTTTGGGAGTCTCCATCGTGCAGGTAACCAGCCTTGCCAGCGACGCTACCCTTTCACAGCGGACAAAGGCTTTATCCCAAGGTGTCCACATTGTATACACTGTCAAAGGGCTCCTGCCATGTCTTGTCACAAGAGCCCACATCATATATATTGGATTCACTTTTAAGAATAGCATGCAGTAAAGTAGAAACCTATTCTTCAGCATCAGACAGATAGGGTCTACTCTGCTTAACTAAACAGTTATTACCTCTGTGAATCCAGCTTGTGTCACCCCAAAGGATGATTTATTAATCCACTTATTAACATTACTACATGCAGTACAATGAAAATACAGAGAAATGAGCTTGGAGAAAATTCTGGTGTATACATTTTAAGATGTCGCTGTTATCAGGCTCAGGTCTTCCCAGTACATTCACACGACTTGGTATTTCCTTTGTAATTAAATGCTCTACTTGATATTAATTGTGGAAGTCTGTTAGTTCTCATCACTCTGGACTTAAGGGAACAAAGGTGACATTCCTTGTATATTCCTGATTTAAGGTACAATGTATAATGGCTACGGGCTCTTACCATATAGGCTTGTTACTCATAAATTGTTATGGCTGTGCAGCAGAGATATAAACATGTATTTACAGCAAAGAGAAATCTATATATAAAAAACTAAACATAAATATGTATCACTTTTTGGAAGTCAACTCTGAAAGTTACATTACAAACACTATAGAATGAATGTAGGTACACGTGATTTTTAAAATGTTCTAATTTATGTATTGATTTAATTTCATTAAGCAGTGTGTAGCACAACTGTAAATGGTCCAGAAATGTTTTTATTACATTTTTTCACAATAGGCTCTGGCTGAAACCAATTACAGTACAACTTGCCTTTACAGTAATACAATGGGCACCTTCTCTTACTAGCTATTGAACCCATATCAAGGGGAACGGTAGTTCCTCAAGCCAAGTTACAGTGAAGCATGAGCACTGCCAGTGACTATCTATACAGCATGGATAGTTTATGTGTTTTCAGGGTATTGGAGCAGCAAAACTAAATCAGCCAAAAGCACCATTCCACATTTAATTTGTAGTTCCCAACACTCTTAGGTGAAATGCAGAAAGCAAAGTAAATACATGTCATACAGTAAGAGAAATAAATCGCCAAAGTAAGGTAAACATGTCCATCTCCTCTGCCTTCTTTTTCTCCCAACATATTTTTTGCAGACCCCAGGCAAGTTTATCCACGCATATGTACAGTATATTACAGGACATCCGAGTTTAATGAAAATTAATGTATTTTGTCAAGGTGGAAATATACGGGGAACACATTTATTTTGACGTCTGTCTCATTTATATTAAACGATTTATTTATATTTTAAAATGGACTAGTCGCACACATCGCAGGCAAAAAAAAAAAAATGTTGCAGACCCCAGGCACTTTTATCCATGCATATGTATATTACAGGACATTCGATTTTAAAGAAAATGTACTTGTTTTGTCAACATGGAAATATACTAGGGAGCATGACGTATTGTGACGTCCTATATCATTTATATTAAAAGATGTATTTCTGTTTTAAAATGGAACATTTGCCAGCAAAAACAACAACATTTATATAAATATAAAAAGGTCTGGTATACGTGGAATTTGAGCCTACAACCTTCAGTTTGCAAGCATGTTTTGTTAACTATCAGTGTTACACAATTAGGTGAGACAAGCAGTATTTTGAAAGATGAACTTAGCCAGCTGAGAATTCTCGATCTTGAGCTGAAAATGTTTTGTTTCATCTCAGTGTAATGCTCATTGTGGTCCCTATTGGCAAAAGGAAGCACAGTTTCCTCTCTATACTGGTTGATGAGAGTAACATTATCTGAAATAAAAGACATTGGAAATGTGAAAAACCTTGCCCAGCATAAAGCAAATAGGCACAACTATAAAACGATGGAGGCCAAGGTTGCCCCAATTGTTTCTTCTAACTTGTATCAAAAACACAAGCTAAGTTAGAAGACACAATTGGGGCAATCTTGGCCAGCACCAAGCAAATAGGCACAACTGTCAAAGTGGTGGGGGCCAAGGTTGCCCCAATTGTTTCTTCTAACTTGGCTTATGCTTTTATTGTGCCTGAAAAACACAAGCCAAGTCTCTGTTTCTTGAAACTTGGCTTGTGTTTTGATATCTCTACTTTAAATGGTTAGGCACTTTTGATAACTTGGCGTTTTTGTTTCAGATTACAAATACACCACAGTAAAACAAGTAAGTAATATATTTCAAGATTTTAGCACACTTAAGTTATTAAAGACATTACTTTGTCAATTCTGCAACCATTCAAATTAAAAGTTCAGTGTAAACCCTTCAATAGATTTTAAAATCCTACTGTACAGTGTGTGGCTTTAGTTTAGGTGCAGGTGATGTAGGGAATACACAGAACTGTAGATAATCTATACTGATAATCTGTACAAGTCTAGAAGTCTACAGGTCTGATGATGTGTTAAGCCATGAGAGCAAAACTTGAAGGTTAAATTCTTCAGATTATACGGACAGTTTAATGTGTATAGTAATAATAATAATAATAATAATAATAATAATAATAATAATAATAATAATAATAATAATAATACATGTTCATGCATACATTTGTACTAGTTTTTGTTAAATATATATATTTCATATTTCAAGCACACAAAAACAACATATTATGTTATTGTTCTTTTCAAGCTCATATTATTATTATTATTATTATTATTATTATTATTATTATTATTAATCTGATGTGGATGCTGACTAATCAATGCCTTATGAGACCTCTGTAAACTAAACTCTTCTCTTCTGCTAAGCAACAGCCTAATTAATCTCAACTGGGTTTATTTCATGTACTGTAACAATTCACTGTTCTATTTAGAAAACACTTTACTACTCATAAGGCCTACTACCCACAGTAAAGTATTTTTAAGACTTTATACTTTTCTGATAAACTAGTGCAGGTACAGGAAAGATTTTTTTTAAACTATTTTGAAGCAGCGTAGGTAAATGGAAATTGTCCAAAGTAATTACAAATTGAAATTGATTAACTACAAAACTAAGAACTAAGTTGCAGCTGTTCAATTATTTCAATATTTTAGAGTAGTTTTTAGCTAGTTTTACATTGTTTTGTATTGCTCTCTAAAAATGCATTTTAAATAAGGCCCTTTGTTTTCAAATTAATGCCATCATTTTTGTTTTTGTTAAACCACTCAGTTGACTGAGTTTCATATAGTTTTATCTCAGAATATGTGATTGTCTATTCGTCTGTGCTCTGAACATCCACATTTCAATTGCATGTGTTGTATAGAGAATAATAGTTTTATCATATTGCTGGTATACTGAATAGCACATTTGCAATATGATAGTGTCGTTAAGGTTATATTAAGTTGAAGGTTTGGAGCTAACATTGTAATTGTGATGCTCTGGAAGCAGATCTTCCTGAAGCATTTGGTTCTGGACTAATGCACAGCTTATGATACAAGCAGGTTTTTTTTTCTTTTGATTTTTGGAACTCATATAGTTTAATAATCTCTGGATTACACAGGGATTGTGGTTTATATGTTCTTAGTTTAATACGTACTTGCAGTTTAACAACCAGAAACAAAGAAAAAGATCATATATATATATATATATATATATATATATATATATATATATATATATATATATATATATATATATATATATATATATCAGATCCCATTAGTTCCAAGAATCCAGCAATGTTTTTAACTTAATGATTCACACTTGTGATTACCCTGCACATAAACAAATAAAAACAACTGACATTGTGAAAAGTACAAATTAATTTTGCTGAATAAAGTTTACTACAAGAACTAAACTAAAAGAAAACAAAATGTGGCTATCTTAACTGGATTTGCATATAAGGCTGATGAGGGAGCTTTTCACAGTTATTGTTAAAAACAAGTATTTGATGATAAATAACTCCAGGGTGCCGGTCAGGAGTTGCCTATATCTGGTTTCAGCCAAAGGTATAATGGCAGCTTGACCTTTGCCTTGGTCAGAACAGTTTTATTTTTCCCCTACATCTAGCAACCGTAAAGAATTATTAATAGGGAGCACTAAATGTTAAAAAGAGAGCTTTAATGTTACACACTCCACTCTCCTCTCGCTACCTGGTCCAACTGGGACTCATTACCATGCAGAACAGAATGGAAAAAAAGTTGCACACAAGACTTGGGATTATCAGTAGCAACAGAAGAAAACATTAAACAAACACTCTTGTTAGCTTAATTAGATGTAATTAAACACTAATTAGAAAATAGTATTAGAGTTATTGTAAACCACTGTTACAGAAGAAAAAGAGTTGAAAGATCTCCTGTCACTTTTCTGTTGTGGTAATACAGTAAGACCCAGGTCAATTGGACAGTGTTCTGGCAATATACTAATAAACTGACTACCAGTTTTTCAAAGAGCAGCACTGTGTCTCATATAACTGCTAGTGATACACTCTGCTAACTGAAGGCTGCTGCAAGTACGAACCTGGTTCTGAAATAGAGAAAATGTTGATTTAACAATGTTCTCCAATGTTATAATGATTCATTATTGAGTTGAAAGTGTAATACAAAATCACAAACTAAAGGGCTACTAAAAAATAGAGAGGATGGGCTTTGTATCAGTCATTAATGCAGAATGACTCTCTCTCACGTGGAGGATTGTGGGATTGTGGGAGGAGCTTGTGCAGAGAGGCGGTAGCGTTTGAACGCTGGTGCGGTAGGAGAGTGTTTTCGCTACTATTTTTTTGCAAATATCTATATTTATTTGTTAATTGTTTAGTTCGTTTATATATTTTTGTTTCGTTGTTTCATTGTTTGTTTTACAGAGTAGTGTGTGTGTGTGTGTGTGTGTGTGTGTGTGTGTGTAGGTCCCGTTATGGGATCTCACTCTGGAGGGCTGGGGGCTCTCAGCCGCCGACACGGGGTTAGCTGCTTGCCCGATGCCGGCGTGTCGGTGGAGGAGTGCCTGCTGGCGGTGGGAGAGGTGGTCAGGTGTGACAATATAGTGTCGGCATCCCGTATGAATAAAAGATTTGTCGTATTTTTAAAAGAGGTATCGCTGGTCAATCAACTAGTGGAGGAAGGTTTTTCGGTCAAAGGGGATTTTATCCAAGTATCCCCCTTAGTAACCCCTGTTACCAAGATAATCATGTCTAATGTGCCGCCGTTTTTAAAAAATGAGACCTTGGCAAATGAACTTGCCCAATATGGCAAACTGGTGTCCCCAATTAAAAATATACCTTTAGGGTGCAAAAATACTAATGTTAAGCACGTCCTGTCTTTTCAGAGACAGGCGTTTTTACTGCTGAATAACACGGGGGGGTGATTGATGTTGCTTGGAGCTTCAGTGTGGAAGGGACGGGCTGCGTAGTGTTTGTCAGCTCTAACACAATGTGGTGCTTTAACTGTGGGGAACAGGGACACCAGAGGAGGGCCTGCCCGAGAAAAAATAGAAATGAGGAAAGGCAGGAGCAGGGTACTGATGGCAGGGAGGAGGCTGGGGATGTTGGGGGTGAGGCTACTCCCCCATCGCAGCGCCAGCCGGAGTCTGCAGAGACCAGGAAGCCGCTGAACGGGATGAAGCCGCCCACACCACAGCCGAGGCTGACGAGACTCAGCCACGGTCCGGCACAAAATGAAGCTACTGAAAATGATGAGGGTTTTGTGATGGTAGCTATAAAAAGACTAAAAAAAAAGAAAAACATAGAAGCTACAGATCTGCCTAATAGCGGCGGGGAACGGAGCAGAGCCCCGAGCCTGTGCTGGAGGGAGCCTGCAGTCTCAGGCAGGGGTCTGTCCCTCCTGACATGGAGGGAGAGGGGGCACGGCGCCGGGCTTACAACCCGGCGCTGTGCAGCTTCTCTCTGAACCCCAGCAAGCGGAGGCAGAGGCAGCGGTGACGGCTGTGGCTGTGCTGGGAGGAGGAGAGGAGAGCGCGCTGCAGAGGTGGAGAGAGCCGCGGAGGAGCTGGCAGCTGTGGACGGCGGAGCAGGCAGCGAGGACGGAGCAGAGGAAATGGAGGGGAGCTCTCTGACTCCTCGCTTATCTCTGACATCCCGATAGCCAACCCGTTAACAGGGGAAAAACTTTATACCCTAGATGAATTTAAACTGTTTATGGAAAGTACAAAAGGGAAAAGGGGGTTGAAATTGAAAACTTCTTCCCGATTTGAGATTATTCCTCCACTCAGCACACATCGTCACACGAAAGGCAACATTAGAGGAGTTTGACCAGAAAAAAGGTACCGTCTTAAAAATATGTACAAATAATTAAGAAAAGGATCGCTAATGATGCTAACCAATAATTTTATAATGGATACTTCTTTTAAGAATTTTTTATTGTTGCTTGTTTTATTCTGTCAGTTTTATATTTTTAGCCCTATGGAAAAGTGCGTTTTATTTCTTTTAATGTGAATGGCTGCAGACAGTCTTTTAAAAGAGCGCAGCTATGTGAGTTTTAGAGCAGAAGCGGGTGGGGGTCGGCTGCTGCAGGAGACGACTCAGACAGGGAGAATGAGGCGGCGTGGCTGGCAGAGTGGAGGGGCCGTGTGTGCTGAGCCACGGCTCAAGCACCAGTGCGGGAGTGGCAATTTTATTTAAGCCCAGCCTTGGAGCAACAATTTTAGACATTGAAGAAATTGAAAAAGGGAGGTTATTAAAAGTAAGAGCAAGGTTGGGTGGTACTGTATTTGTTTTTATTAATATTTATGCACCAAATAAAGAAGGGGAACGCATTTTAATTTTTACTAAATTAAAGCAAGCTCTTTTAAGTATTTATAATGATGATGTGGTGGTGGGAGGAGGAGATTTTAACTGCACTATTGATTTTACAATGGATAGAAATAATGAGGAACCCAATCCCCAATCCACAAGTGAATTAGCTGCAGTTTTTCAGTTCAGTGGCCTGGTTGATGTCTGGAGGTGTCTGCATCCTAATGCAAGACAGTACACCTGGTCTCATTGTCGCTTACAACAAATATATAGAGCCAGGTTAGACCACTTCTACACATCACACACTCATCTGAATAAATTCATGAAAGCCAACATCATCCCCAGTAGCCTCTCTGACCACCACTGCCTGTTAGTTACAGTAATACTTACCACTGACTCTCACAGCACCTCCTACTGGCATTTTAATTTAAAGTTATTACAGGACACAATTTTTGTAAAACAATTTAATGATTTCTGGAACATATGGAAAAAAGAAAAAACACTTTATAAAAATATGAGGCAGTGGTGGGACATTGGCAAAACGCAGATTAAAATCTTTTGCCAGCAGTACACACTCAATTCAACCGGGTCACTGAACGCAGCGGTGAGAGAGCTGGAGTTGAAAATGCTCCAGTTAGAGAGCAGCCTGGACACAGACCACCAGGAGCAGACCCTGCAAACCCTGAGAGAGCAGAAATACATGTTGGGCAGCCTGCTGAAGGAAAGAGTGAAGGGGGCGCTGGTGCGCTCTCGCTTCATGGAGCTTAAAGACATGGACACCCCCTCCAGTTTCTTTTTTGGCTTGGAGAGGAGGAGAGCAGACAGCCGGCAGATGCACTGTGTCCGGACGCCTTGCGGCAGGGAGCTGTACAGCCGGGAGGAGATCAGCAGGGAGGCAGTAAAATTCTATTCTGAACTATACAGCAAAGAGTCATGTGACCAGAAGGATACGGACCTGCTGCTCCAGGATTTGCCCACCCTGAGCGAGGAAGAACAGCACCAATTAGATCAGCCACTAACATATGAAGAGCTGACCACTGCTATTACACAGCTTTCAAATGGAAAAGCTCCTGGCATTGATGGACTGCCCGCTGAATTTTTTAAAAGTTTCTGGACTGTGATTGGTGAGGACTTTTTGCAGGTGCTGGGAGAGAGCCTCCGAGATAACGAACTGCCCCTCAGCTGCAGGAAGGCAGTAATCACACTACTGCCCAAGAAGGGAGACCTGTGCTTGCTAAAAAACTGGAGACCTGTTTCGCTTTTATGTTCCGATTTTAAAATAATTTCAAAATGTCTGGCCAATAGACTAAAAATGTGTATAGGAGCTGTAATTCACATGGACCAAACTTACTGCATACCGGGACGCTCCATTTTTGATCATTTGTTTTTAATTCGAGACTTTTTATCAATGGTCAATACATGTGATTTGAATGTGGGGCTGGTTTCTTTAGATCAGGAGAAAGCGTTTGACAGGGTCGACCACACATACCTATTTAAAACCCTGGAAGCCTTCGGGTTTGGCCCTGTTTTTATTTCTTACATCCAGCTTTTATATTTGAATGTTTTTAGCATTTTAAAGATTAACAATGGGCTGAGTCAGCCCTTCCCAGTGTGCAGGGGTATTAGGCAGGGCTGCTCCCTGTCTGGAATGCTTTATTCACTGGCCATAGAGCCCCTGCTGCACCTGCTGAGGGGCCGGCTGGTTGGCTGGGCAGTGCCCTCCTCACCCTCCCCTGTCGCAGTGAAGGTGTCCGCTTATGCGGACGATGTGAACGTGTTTGTGTGCAGTGACGGAGACATCAAGGCATTACAGCAGAGCCTGCACACATTCCAGAGAGCCTCTACAGCAAGAATTAACTGGGCAAAGTGTGACACCTTCCTGTCAGGCAGTTGGCATGATTGCACCCCCCCCTGTCCTGCCCGAGGCACTGAGATGGGACAAGACAGGTATAAAAGTGCTGGGGGTGTTTTTCGGACTGGAGATATATATGCAGAAAAACTGGGAGGGCCTAGTGGACAGGGTGAGGGGGCGGCTGCAGAGATGGAGGGGACTGCTGGCTCAGCTGTCCTTTAGGGGAAGGGTCCTGGTGATCAATAATCTGGTGGCCTCCATGCTGTGGCACAGGCTGGTGTGTCTGGACCCTCCCGGGCATGGTGCAGGAGATTCAAAGAGTACTGTTGGAGTTTTTCTGGAGCGGGAGACATTGGCTGAGGCCAGCGGTCCTGTATCTCCCCACTGATGAAGGGGGCAGGGGCTGGTCAGCATTGCCAGCAGGGTGGCAGCCTTCAGACTGCAGGCGGTTCAGAGGCTCCTGTATGCTGGGGAGGAGGCTCATTGGAAGAGGCTGGCTTGTTTTTCCTCAGCAGAGTAGGGGGCTGGGGATAGATAAACACCTGTTTTTAATTGAGAGTACCAGACTAGCTAAAGTAGGTCTCTCTTCTTTTTACTTGAGTGTTTTAGATGCCTGGAGGGCAGTGAGGGTAAAAAGAGATGAGGGGTCCCTGACAGGCAGGGTCCTGTTGGAGGAGCCCTTATTTTTCAATCCGCTCTTCCCTGTACGTTTTTTTCAGTCAATGACGCTCTGTGCCAGTTTTGTGAGGGCAGGAGTGACCAGGCTGAGACACCTGATCAACTTTGAGCTCTCCTGCTGGCTGACTGCTACACAGCTGGCTGGGCGGCTAGGCTGGCACTCTGAGAGGCTGGCTGAGAAAATGGTCAGTAAACTAAGGAGTTCTCTTTCCCCGGAGTTCAGGGAGGCTTTGAGGGAGGAGATGTCCAGCGGCACAGGGCAGAGACAAGACTTCATCTTTCCAGGGCTGCTAGTGTGTCCAGCAGTAGGTGAAGGAGAGGAGGATGTAGGTAACGAGGGAATGCTATTAAACTTAGACACAGTTCAAGATCTAACTCTTCATACAGCAGAAAGTAAGAAGATTTACCAGATGTATGTGAAGGCATCACATTCCCACCAGTTGAGGGGGTTGGTGGATTCAAGGTGGAGGGCATGTCTGGAGGTAAAGGAGGGGTGCAGGCCAGTATGGAGGGTTCTGTATAAACTGCCCCTCACCAAGAGAGCGGGGGACCTGCAGTGGAGGATCCTGCACTGTATTGTGTCCACCGGCAGGTTTCTCCACAGAGTTGATGCTAGCATTAGCTCAGAGTGCGTTTTCTGCTCTGCAGAGGAAACAGTGTTTCACATGTGTAGTGAGTGTGTCAGGCTAGGACCACTCTTCCATCTTCTACAAGAGCTCCTGCAGGGCCTAGGTGAGGAGTTCACGAAAGAGCTTTTTATCTTTGGGGTTCCCTACAGTTTTAAAAAGAGAAACAGGTGTGTTTTAATTAATTTTATAATGGGTCAGGCAAAATTGGCCATTTTAAAATCCAGAAAGAACAGTATCTCTGGGGCCGGACTGACTGATGTTGTGGTGCAGTTCAGGGTGTTGGTGGTCAGCCGGATAAGAGTGGATTTTGAATTTTTAAACTCAATAATAACCGGAGGGCTTCCAGGAGAGGTGGTGTGTGGGAGACACCTTGTGTGCTGTGAGTGAGGAGGGGAGCTCCAGTTTTGTTCTAGGTTTTAAATTTTTAATTTTAATTTTATTGTTTTACAGTGTTTTTATTAATTTTGGCTTTAATCTGTTTTTAACAGAAAGAAAACACTGTTTTTAATTGATTTTTTACGATCCTTTTTGTTTAAAATCTATTTTTAAGGAGAACATGAATGTATTTTAAGATTTTTTAAATATTGATAAATCTTAATTTTGTTTGTGTTTTACCTTTATTGTTTTTTAATGGATTTTAATTGGAATGTTTAATAAAGGATCTTAAAAGTCAAAGTCACTCTCTCTCTCTCAGAAGGGAACAGAGAGTCTCAGGAGCTTTAGATTTGTTGATAGCAGCTGTATGCAATGTGCATGGGTTACTGTGTATCATGCTGTTGTTTCCAACCTCAAATGAAGCAATACATACTGCAGTCCCTTTATCACTGATACTCACTTCCAGTCTATTCTAATCCACAGTCTTGTTCCATCCAAATACCTTAATTATTAAATTGAAAAGTTATATTCCAATCAGGTCTTTATTGTTTACTTGAATATATTATTTGAGTATGTTTTATTTGTTTGCATCATTAATATTTAACACAACAGTAAATCCAGCACAATTTAAAAGAAAGGAGAGAATCTCTGACAGCACGAGCCTCCTCAGATCACTGCTGTCCAATTGAAACTGGCAGCTGAGGTATCCTTCCCTGTCTGTCTCACAGGCAGCCACTGATTACTGAACACCTCATTTTGTTGCTGACAAGAGTTTGTGCAGGATACAGCAGGCAGTGGCAATTTTGGGAACGAACTAATGCTGCACTTCAGTCTGTTTCATCAGTATCCGCCACCTCCCTTTCAGATGCCCACAACCCGTATTTGCCCAGACGTGGTGTTGAACGCTTCCTCAGCAGCTGTCAGCCATCTGGACGGGTAGGGTTTCTAAGCCAGGCTAGTACACGCAGCATCACCTGATACCATATATGCTGTATAGCCTGAATGAAAGAGAAATATATATAACGTCTCTGTCGGTTTCAGCCATGGTGATCTGCAATACATGTTGGTCAGTTTCATTTCATACCTTCAAGTTCATTTTTAATTAATGAGTCGTCAGATAAATTAGTTGAAACAGTATTCATTACTAACGACATGCCACCCCACTAATTTGGGCAAGAGCAGCAAAGCACATTATTAACCAACCAGGCACAAGGTTGTTTGCTTTATTACAGCAGCTTAGATTGACTCTTGTACCAGTTCTCTGCACATGGAAACCACATTTTCACAAAACTTCACTAGTATCTTCAAAAACAGCACAAGTACTTTACGCATAGCTCATTTACATATCAACCCCCCACCTTTCCCCTTCATTTACATGATGTCGGGTGAAAAGCCTGGTTTACTCGAGTAAAATAAACTGAGAGAATGGAAATCCCAAAAAGCATTTTTACACGAGACAATAGATTTAAAAGACTTTAATCGCAAGGGCAGTGTATGCTTTTTGATTATATATATATATATATATATATATATATATATAGAGAGAGAGAGAGAGAGAGAGAGAGAGAGAGAGAGAGAGAGAGAGAGAGAGAGAGAGAGAGAAAATGATCCTCTTATCTTGGCAGACATTTCCTTTCCAGTGCACAAGAGAGTATAGAAGACAACAGAGTGGCAGCAAGCTCCATTTTTCCTCGGTGTATATGTTTGAAACTTTTATTGGGCCTATCACGTTCCTTTCTAGGTAAATGTGTTTATCAATAACAGTGTATATGATGGGCAACAACTTGAATAGCAAATGGTACAGAAAGACAGCAGCACTTATGATTAAATGAAAACACAATTCATTGTTCACGGGTAGAATTTCTTTTTTTTTTATTTGTATCTGTATTCCACCAGTACGCAAATATGTACACAATTCATTTAACTACATATAATAATATGTCTAAAGTCTGTTTGAGAGGCTACTGTATAAAATTCAGCTGCACAACATCTTCAAAAAGTAGACCAAACTTCACACAGTACACCATACCATACACAAAGCTTCTGTAAACTAAACAGATATACATATATACAAAATAGAGCTAGACAGGGAAATTCTGCTTGTCATGCAATACTACTCAGTTTCATTTAAATCTCGCCTCAAAACTCATTTATTTAAATTGGCATTCTTGTAGAATTGTTTTTGAGCTGTTATGATATTTCTTCTTTTTAATATTGTCTAACTTGTTATCTGTATATTTTTTTAAGATTGTATTATTGTTATTTTCTGTCCTTTCTCATGTGTTAAGTTCTTTGTGATATTTGTTTATGAAAAGAACTATATAAAGTAAAGATTATTATTATTATTATTATTATTATTATTATTATTATTATTATTATTATTGCACAATTGGATTAGAAAACTCAAAATATGTATTGCAATTTATTTGTAGTTGAACTAACTAGACCCACAAGAGTACAATCCTGTTTGACACAAATTGACTAATATGTATTTTTCAGTATAAATAGAAGCATATAATTTACCTTACAATGACTTGAGCTGCCTCTTTCAGTAGATGGAAGCCTATGAAAAATGTGTAAAGCCAAGGATGCTTTCCACACACGGGCAGTAATTAATATACTAGTGCGAGTAACGACATCTTGGGTTTGCTTCAGATGTAATCATTTTTTTGGGGGGGGGTTGGGCTTGAAGAAGAGCCTGCTGTGTGCGTTTTCTGTGTTTGATGATCACATATCAAACAAGGTCCAGTCTAGGACCTACAGTAGTATAAACATGCTTATCACATCAAAATGCAATGTCTCGCTCTTTGTTGCAATACACATTACTTATTTGTGCATCTAAAATGTTGAACACATGCATTACCCTGTTGCACACACTAAAGAAAGTACTTCTCCAAAAAAAACAGCATTACATTATGCAGAGGCTCGACCAAGAGAATAGGCAACTTTCAGCAGCTCCATAAGGGGACAGTAAAACACATGTCAAAATGTCATTCAAAGTTATCTAGTCTTTAATTTCTCATACCGCCAGTACAAGCATTTTAACATTATCGTATGTTTTATTAAGAAACAGCTCTCAAATTGATTTGCTCTGCAAATGATCATTTCATGGGGTTAACCATTCTTTTTCTGAAGTTTTTAATCTGCTCCAAAATTTCTTCAGTTTTTAAGGTGTATATAATTGGATTTAGCAAAGGTGGAAGAGTAGCAGACAAGGAAGTGTTAAGAATTCTGACATCTGTGTCTATATGGAACTTTACCAATACTATAATATAGGTCACTAACAGAGGTATGTAAAATATTGCTACTAAGGTTAAATGGGTAGAGCATGTTTTAAATGCTTTCCACCTTCCTTCTGCCGATGCTATTTTTAAAAGGGATATGATAATGGATACATATGATATTATAATGAAAACCAATGGCATAACAATAATACCTACAATATAAATGTAAGCATTTGTCCAATTTGGAGAATTATCATTACAAGCCAAGACAAACACTGGCCCATTGTCACAGAAATAGCTTTCAATGGCTGTGGATTTACAAAATGACAAGCGTTTTAGTAAAAGTATTGTGACCATCAGTACAAAAATAGGGATTATCCAAGTCACTGCTAGGATTATAATCATTCTAGTATTTGTGTTGATTGTATTACTTCTCAATGGGAAACATATAGAAATTAATCTGTCGTATGCTAATACAGCAAGAGTAAGTGATTCCATTGCACAAAAATAATGGACAAAAAACAGCTGAGTAAAACAAACGTCATAGAAAACAAATCTTGAGTTAAACAGAAAAACATCCATAGTTTTTGGAATGATTGCTGTACTGTAACTTACATCTACCACTGATAAGCTAAAGATAGCGAGATACTTTGGGGTATGCAGGCTCTCCACAAACCAAATAATTGCCATTAGCAGGAAATTTGCTAAAAGGGTTGCAAAATAAACAAAAGACAGGAATATAAAATAATAATGTGTGTTCTGCAGTGAATGAAAACCATTGATGTAAAACCCCAGTGGTTTGACAATTGTAGAATTCAGCTCTGCTGGTGTTGCTGACAGCTGAGAATTCATTGTGATTTTTCTGATGCAATCTTTTTTCAACCTGTAAAACAACAAATTCAAACGACCAATAAACAATCAGCAAATCTAAACACGATAACAGGAACAATAATCACAAATATAAAGTAAACAAATATACAGAAAGTAAAGCTTATTAAAAGTACAGGTATATTGTGCTATGTAGTATCAGTTTAGTACAGTGTACGTCACTGGATGATATCTGATATTGTTTGCCATGGTTCACTACAAAAACCAATACACTGAAATTATATCACCAAGATAAGACCAAAGAGTGATTCGATATGATCCAGGAGCACAAAGTTATCTTTTTGTCTGCTATAATGTTTTATTTACCTGTAAGATGCAGACACTGCTATTCAAAGCAGCAGACAAGAGAATGAAAACCATGTATTACTGCTGCTACTACGACTACTACTACTACTACTAATAATAATAATAATAATAATAATAATAATAATAATAATAATAATAATAATAATAATTTGTTTTGAACTGAGGTATGTAAAATATTCACAATACTTGTAAAAAATAATATCTCTCCCTATCAAGGAATATAATAGAAAGAACTCAAATGAAGTAAATTCATAACATACCAGGTATGCTGCAAACCCACACGTTTCAGATTCAGTTCTGAAGTGTTGGCTCATAGCAATTGAACTCGAATTTATTTTCACTTGGTTCTCTTTGGGGAATTTAATTAAGGTTCAAATTCTCTATTGATTAAAGTAATAATTGCCAGCAAATCTGCTAGTTACAGTAATTGCATCATTTGCTGGTTTTAACAAGGGACTGAGTTTATTTGTTTTCACTAACAGTATGAAGTAAGCTGTAGGCCTTCATTAGGTCTATCCAAATACATCAGCCATGAAACTTTCTCTTGCTGCAAGGAGTGCACACTTTGGAGTTATATTTAAGAGACAGCTAGAGGGTGCATCAAGTTTACAAGGACATTCTGAAGCTATCATGTGACAGAAAAACACTTTCATACGAATGTTGGTATATAATGTAAGATTCATTGAAGATATAGGGCCCAGTTTTGATCCCATGGCAAGGCACTAACGCTGGGGGAAAGGTCATTAGTGCCTGATTATGGGGTGCTAGGAGGGCTCAAACGAGCGCTAACAATTAATCTTCTTAGTGAATTGTATGACAAAAAAGTTATCTGAATAGTGTAGAATAGAGTGTAGTGTATATGTGTAAAATAATAATATAATATTTCACTGCAATAGATTTTTGATACAACCCACACGTGCTTTACAGATTTACAGTGTAACATAAGGAGTCAAGTTGTGTTAATACTGCCATCTACTGGCAGAGATACATTCATACAGTTTAGATTTAACAAATGCTATTATCTTTGTGAGTCAATAAATTTGCAGAGTTTTTGAAACACCAGTAAAGAGTCGATTGTGATTACCTGACATACAGTTCAGTGTCTGTTTTGTACTCTTAGGAAGTACAGATTTCAGTTTGCGAATACATTGTGAATGCTATGTACAAATGAAATGCAGGTAAAAAAAAAAGCATTGATTGATTTTGCTGTTTTGATTTTTGCTTATCTGATAAATGTGCATTTATAAATAAGTTAAAATAAAGAGAGACACCAGTTATTTGAAGTTTTAAGTATAACACTAATATTGAATTGCTAATGCCTACATGTTGGTATCTACTGAATGTGATTATTATCTGGAGTAGCTCACAAAGCACCAGTTCCTGCAGGCCCTGGGAGTTGAGGAGCTGCGCACTCAAGTCCACCTAGCCCACTCGAGAACACTGCAGGCGCTGGAGATGGCATTGACCATTGTTCTTTTTAATTGGGTTTGGAGGACATCACTGGCAAAAATCCATTTCTGGCACACAGTGACAACACTTTCAAGAATGGTTTTGGTTTTGTAAATAGCACACACTAAAGAAGACTCTCCAAGGCAAACAAAATGCACACATTGTAAATGTTAATATGTTAATTAATAAACCAATGTCCCCCCATCCAAATAGTTGTTATTCAGCAGTGTAACAGGGGGTTTTGTTACCTGCTACGTCAATTGTGGGTGTCGCTAAATGACCAGACAGAGGGATGCAGTTGAAAACACCACTCAAGCGTCCAGGTTTTGTTACGGGGGCAGACAGATCTGAAGGATTTATGATCGAGCTGGAATGGTTTATTCACAACACATGCTAAACTAGCAGCGACACAAGTATCACCTAACTCTAGTCTTTTGTACTGTGAAAATGTACATCATACCAGGCATCTTGTAAAAATAAACACTAAAGTTCTATAGTCTCCAGACTATGATAATCCATACAATCCATGTTGAAAGTATCCAGTGCACAATGGCCGAGCAATCAGCAAACCAACAACTATTCTGCATTGAGACTAACACAATGCTCACTTGCCAGAATAATTGGACACCACTCAGTGGAATTGCTGGCGCACACAACAAACGCGTGTTAGGTTTTTTAAAATTTCAACAGCAGTGCTTAACGGATCTAATAAAACATTTAGAATAATATATACTGTATTTGAAGAAGGTTTAATCATTTACTCCACGCTGTCTTGTGAATTGACAACATTAACATGCAGTCCCCAAGCTGTCTGTCCTTGCAGTCCAACCAGGGGTACTTCTCCTTAAATTCTACCCACTTTTTCTGGTTCCAAATATATGGCCACAAGTTTAGATTGCTGATGTCTCTGGCGTCTGAAAGTGTCGGTCGTTTCCAACCTCATCCATCGATTCACAACCGTCAAAACTGCTTTCAGAATGCGCTACGTCTTCAGACTCCAAACTGGTACTTCCTGAAGACTTGGGGCCCTATTTAGCAACATTCGCAAACCCCTAAGGCAATCGCAAAACACTTTTGTAGACAGATAGCACACCAGAATCAGGCACACGTGTGGGCAAACAGACTTTGCCCACATATGTGATTTAGCAACCATGTTTTAGTGTCCACTCAGCAAGTCAGTGTTAGCGCTCGACTTGGGCTGAACTTTAAGGGAGTAGTTCATTTACATATAAATGTAGCAGGCTATGTGGTCCAATGGTTAAAGAAAAGGGGCTTGTAACCAGAAGGTCACTGGTTCAAATCCCACCTCCGCCACTGATTCATTGTGTGACCCTGAGCAAGTCACTTAACCTCCATGTGCTCCGTCTTTCGGGTGAGACGTAGTTGTACGTGACTCTGCAGCTGATGCGTAGTTCACACACCCAAGTCTCTGTAAGTCGCCTTGGATAAAGGCATCTGCTAAATAAACAAATAATAATAATAATGTAGTGATTTAGCAAACCATTAAGGTTAGCGTTTGCGTTTCAGTTGACCAGGTCTAAACTGTGCACTAATTACATGGTCGAATATAAATACCGGTGAAACTGCCAGGGAAGCAGGCAAAGAAAAGAGAGAGAAAAAAAGAGAAATAAAAGAAACATGGAGTGTGCACTGGATTAATGTGGACTGGATTGTACTGTGATTTTGTAACAATTGTAAGTCGCCCTGGTTAACGTTGTCTGCTAAGAAATATAATAATAATAATAATAATAATAATAATAATTTCTATGTGGCCAGACAAAGAGAGGAGGAGACGTTCCCAAATATTTAGAAGTCATCTGTCTTTTCTGAGCTTGTCTGACACACAATGTATGCAGCAATTTTGCCTCAACAGACAAACAGTCACTGACATCTGCCAGCTGCTTCAGGCTGACCTGGAAGGAGACATGCAGGGAGCACACTGTTTGCCTGTAGCACTACAGTACACGCACCAAATAGGCACCTCTACGTAAATCTTAAGGGGACCTATTCTGTCAACGTGCAACTTGTGAGTGATCTGTGATGCCAACAACTACATCACAAATGTGTATGCAAACTATCGTTGCTCCACTCATGACTTGTTTATCCTTGCTAATTCGCAGGTGGCAGCTGCGTTTCAGCGGGATGACAGTCTGAGAGGCTGGTTGAAAGGGGGCAATGGGTATCCACTGAAGAGGTGGCTACTGACACCACTGCTCAACCCCACAACCCCTGTCGAGCAGAGCTATAACTGTACCTTTAAATGTGCTTGTACTGTAATTGAGTGAACATTTGGAATCCTCAAAATGTGATTCTGATGTTTGGATGTCTCTGGGGGAACACTACAGTACACTCCTCAGAAGGTTAGCAATATCATCTTGGCTTGTTTTACACAACATAGCTCTCCATAATGGATGTTGAACTTACAGAGGAAAGATTACAGGGTTTGAGGGAAGCAGATGCTGAACCTGAAGCCCCAGTGTTGGAGGTTGCAGATGCTGCAAGTGCCAGGTAGGTCAGACAAGGCCTTATAGACAGGGGTTCACATAACTGGTACGCAGGTACACATGTGGATCAATAAAAACAAATGCAGACTCATTTATTCTTGTCTAAGATGCAAATATGTACCGTAAGTATATTTTTTTTAAAAGGAAAGCATTTATAATAAAGGCAGTGACGGTGCGCACAGTTTGAAGGTGAGCTATACATGCCTAACTTAAGGAAAACTCCTGATTCTAAATTTTATTTATTTTTTAAGCAGAATGGCTTCATTACTCACTGCCATTTTCATATTCACTATTACATTTGACACATTCTTTCCCTTGTCCAGCGCGTGCTTCTTTAACTTGTGCTACATACCACCAGTCCGTCAAAGGGCAGGATCGCACACTGTATGCCACACTCCGATTGGTGGAAATATTATTGGAGGTCGAATCCAAACCGCCAATAAAGCCAAAATAAATTCCACTCCAAAATGTCCTGTTATACGGTATGTCAAAGAAAATATTAAAGGAAGGTTGGTGTTTCTTATGAATTTCACTTATGCCAATTCCCGGACTGTCTGGCTCAAACCCGGACAGGTGGCAACCCTATTGTAACCTTGCTCCCCCCACTGTGCTTTGATTGGCTGGGCGCATGATTTGCTGTTTGATGTGCGTTATTTGAGAACCGATTGATAAATCACATTTTCGTGCATTATCGCAGCGGTTCGCTGACGCTGTCATTTTTGCCCTAGGTGTAGTGTCTGTGCACATATTTGCTAAATAGGGTCCTAAGAGTCTTTTAGTTTCTTTCCAAAAAATGAAAGAATGTTTGATTGAGGCTTCATTTTTTAACAAATAAAAAAACAATTACACAATGTTGTAAAAACAAAATAAATGATTGGCCACATACATACATGTACAAAGAATGATTGATAAACATGTTAGCTAATCGGCAATGTGCCCAAGAAGCTTTATACACTAAAATTATTGTAACAAAGAAAGCGTGAGGCAGGTATGCAGTCAAAACAGCATCTCTTTTTATTGGAAGGACAGCAGGCAGACAGGTGACACAGTTCTCCAGCACTCCAAATCACCCACCCCGAACAAGCACACAGGCTCCCTTAAATACCAGCACTCCAAATCACCCACCCCGAACAAGCACACAGGCTCCCTTCAATACCAGCACTCCAAATCACCCACCCCGAACAAGCACACAGGCTCCCTTAAATAATCATCAAAAACATGAACAGATGCATTGTGGTCCTCTGCCAACCTGAGCCCCCCCTCCCATACAGTTCTTTCCCCTCTGTTCACGTGAACAGTCAAGGACCAGACGGTGCAGTTCACATGCACAGTTCTGTGAGCATCCTTTCGCAGGCAAAAAACAGCCCATCATAAAAACCCTGTTTTCTTCTTTGTGGATTCATATTGTTGGCTGAAGGGACCCGTTTATCAAAAACCCAGAGAAAATAACTGTATGAAAAGTCAATCACAGAAAAGTAAAAAATATAAGCCTTTCTAGCCAAATTAGTTGGTATTGTAAGTACATCTGGCAAATCTAAAAACCCTGGGGCTTACGACATACATTTATGCAGGCAATTGTTATTTAAAAGATGCCCTTTTCTCATATTATTTAATCTGAGTTGTTTCTATTAAAGTATCACATCAGATTTCTGAGAATGGTTGGATATTTGTGCTAATAAGCACTTAATAAGAAACATCTAGTCCACTTGTTAGGTAAAATACCAACATTTTGTTACTGATAAATGAAGAATGTTTTTACCCCACAAATAGTTATAACAACCTAATGGAATACTAAATCTGGGGTAAATTAACCAATTTGAAATATTACAACTACTTTTAGCATAATGACCTTATGAGAATTTTGCCCAAAATGTGTTGACTTTTTAACACACACTGTAGGCCTGTCATCATTTTAACAAAAACGATATATATGTAGGAGGGAGTGTTAGCAACAACAACAGTACTACTACGACTACTACTACGACTACTACTACTAAAAATGGACTAGTTGCACGCATCGCAGGCAAAAAAAAAATGTTGCAGACCCCAGGCACTTTTATCCATGCATATGTATATTACAGGATATTCGATTTTAAAGAAAATGTGCTTGTTTTGTCAACATGGAAATATACTAGGGTACGCACGTATTGTGACGTCCTATATCATTTATATTAAAAGATGTATTTCTGTTTTAAAATGGAACATTTTCCAGCAAAAAAAAACAAAAAACATTTATATAAATTTACTGGATGCCTACGTGGGCTTGAGAGGAGGCGAAATTGGGAGTGAGATTTTAAGAATGAGACAAGATGAGAGGACTTCTCCGGTTGGTTAGGAGGCTTGAGAGGGACGAGAGATTTGAGAGTTTAAGAGTGAAACGAGTTTGAGAGGGATGGCGAGATTGGGGATGGAGTTTGGGAATGGTGCTTAGTAACATTGAGGTTAGATACTGATAGCAGGACGAGATAGGGGACGAAGAGTTTTCCCTTCACGTCGGGTCAGGCAGCATCCTCTGGCTGCTGAGTGACGTAGAGAGGGAGACACGAGAAGAGCAAAGGATTAGATATAAACACTTTCCGCCGGGTCAGGCAGCATCCTCCGCCTGCTGGGTGACGTAAAAGTGAGAGAGAGAGAGAGCAAAGTTTAGACACATAACAGACAACAAATCTGACTCTCGCTCCCGACAGGTCAGGCAGCATACTCTGGCTGCTGGGCGTTTAGTGGAGCAAGAGACAGGAAGGGGACGAACAGGACAAAAGGACAGATACTTCGCAACTCAGTGCAGCATCCTCAGGCAGCTAAGCTGGCAGCTGGGCGGCGTGGAGAGCTTAGGAAAAGTGTCTTGGGTCCGTTTAGGAGAGACGAAAACAGAGAAACCCCCACCCTCGGTCGGGCCCGCTCGGCAGGTGGAGGCACGGCCTACTGCATGAGGGGCTGAAATGGTCCTGGACCTGAAATGGAAGAAAGGAGATGGGACAGCAAGGTTGAGGCCTGGAAGGCTTAGCGCATAAGGAGCAGAAGAATAGGATGTGGCAGGGGTCCCCTCAGGCCGACGGAGGAACATCAGCCGGGTGGCAGTGGTTGAGACGAGAGGCCGACACGTGAGACTCACTTCCCCAAAGAGGACCCCGGCTCCCCGCAAGAACCGCACCGTGGGATAGAAAAGAGATTGCAGAGCCACACACATAAACAAAAGCTAGAAGAGAAAAGACAAGAGATGTTAGTAGACAACCTATGCCTATAAGCCGTCCGCACTGTGGAGAGGAAAACCCCTGCAGGGAGAAAACCTCTGGTGGGCCTGGCGGAGAGGGCGCCCCCCACTCCGGGCAAGCTAACGAGTGCTTGGTGAGCTGTGGCGATGTCTGCTGAGGATGATCTAATATAAAGTTCAACAGCTAAAGAGATCCAGCACCCCATAGACTTAACCCTTTGCAGTCCATTTATTAATTGTGCGTCAGGCTCACCAGGTATAATTTACTTTCACACGCGCAGTTAATTTTAGACGCGCTGTTTAAAAGTATTTTTTTTCCACAGTCAAACGGGTTTAAATGGCCCTGCATATCAACAAAGCACTCACTAGGCATCTCCAGCCCCGCCCCACCCTTTCGTTCGCTATCGCTTTCACATATGCTAACAAATAAATAATAATAATAATAATAGTCGACATACCGATCAATCATCTCCTGATGACTCGCTTTATCACCAAACTCCTCAATAATGCAATCCAAGTCATTATTTTATTGCTATAACATCTCGAAAAAGCTCTGCAAATGTCCGTGATAGTCTCTGTGCGCTGATACAGTAACGCCCAGCTTGTTTCCATATGACCGCCTCATCTGATGCCAGGCGCAAGTATGACTATTCATGAGATATGCCTTTTTTTCGGCTTGTCTCGCTCCTTTCGCTCCCACTCGCCATTGAATGGTTTTCTCGGCTTTTTGCGCTTTTATGCGTTTTAGGATGATGTCGGACAGGGTCCGACAAAGGACCTGATAGGAATAATTGCAATGTCGGACCCAGTCCGACAATGGACCGCAAAGGGTTAATCAAGTGTTGATTGATTCCTGCCCTGGCCACGGAGGCAGCTGCTCCAATCCGAATGAATGGGGAGAAATAGTTTGAAGCCCGATCCGTGACAAGAGGGTGCATAAACGGGATGAGAACCAGTGTCTCGTAAGTATAGATCTGGAGCTGTCGATGAAGAGGGGATCCGACGGAAGACACGGAATCCTTGGCTTAATTGGACCGTTTTTGAAGATCTGATGTGGAGGATAAAGTGGTTTCCGGGGATTTGAGAGAGATCGGAGCGCTTGAGGCCTAGAGCTGGGAAGCTGGAAGTTGATGGAGTTGAGAATTCTGCACAGCGGAGAAATCCAAAGGCGCGGTCAGGCACAGAGTTTCCACGACGATGTCGTTGAATAGTTGAAGCATCCCTGCTGGAGAGCAGTGATGAGACAAAGGAGAAGGTCTGTAGAGATTGTTTAACTTGATGGAGTGGAGGGAGCAGGCTTTTCTCCATGCCTCTGAGCGGTAGGGGACGGAGGAGGAACTGATGCTGGATACCTGAGAGATAATACCTGATGGAGGAAGGGCCAGGTTAAGGGATAGCCTGAGGTCTGTCATAAAGGCAAGGAGGTGCTGAAGGTTATAGGTGGTGAGAGATACGAATCTGGGCACAGAATGTGGTGAAGGAAGACCAGGCAGTAGAATAAGAAGAGCGAGTGGAAGGGGTGAATGCAATTCTCCTGAAGCTGCAGGCTGACTGGAGGAGGCTGGAGAGTGTGGAGTTTAGTGGAACACCAGCTGATTGAAAGTAGGAACTTACCATGGGTTGGGGTCTGCTTCTGGGACCAGGCTGTGAAACTTGCGGACCATCACACAACCTCCACCATGTTTAACCCTTTGGGTCCATTGTCGGACTGGGTCCGACATTGCAATTATTCCACCAGGTCATTTGTCGGATCCTGTCCGACATCATTTTAAAAACAAAAAGTCGGTTTTTCAACGGAAAAGCCGAGAAAACCATTCAATGGCTGAGTGGGAACGAAAGGAGCGAGACAAACCGATAAAAAAAAAAAAAAAAAAAAAAGGCGTATCTCATGAATAGTCATACTAGCCCCTTATCATCAGATGGGCGGTCGTATGGAAACAAGCTGGGAGTACAGTATCAGCGCACAGAGACTATCACGGACATTTGCAGAGCTTTTTGAGATGTTATAGCAATAAAATAATGACTTGGATTGCATTATTGAGGAGTTTGGTGATAAAACGAGTCATCAGGAGACGATTGATCGGTATGTACGACTATTATTATTATTATTTTTTATTTGGTAGCATATGTGAAAGCGATAGCAAACGAAAGGGTGGGGTGGGGCTGGAGATCCCTAGTGAGTGCTTTGTTGATATGCAGGGCCATTTAAACCTGTTTGACTGTGAAAAAAAATACTTTTAAACAGCGCGTCTAAAATTAACTGCGCGTGTAAAAATTAATTAGACCTGGTGAGCCTGGCGCAGAATTAATAAATGGACCGCAAAGGGTTAACACTGGGCATGGTTAACTTTTTTTTTTTTTACTGCAAGGTGTAGTATTCTGTAGTAAAATCACTACAGCTGGCCAAAGTCCAGTATCTGGGTGCACGGAATGGTTCACAAAACCTCATCGTTGAAATGGCTTAATGCTCCGAGTCTATCCATTGTATTCCCCTTGATGTTCTGGTAACTCTTGCTTTTTTTTTTTTTTTTAAACCGTAAATCACTGGTGTTGTCACCGTAAATTCACAGGGTGCACTCTGTTCCTTCAGGAGTCCTGCAGAGGAAGTGCTTCACAAGAGCAGTTAGACATATTACTTCCATGGTCAGGTCATTGCATAGACAGAGCAGCTTTTTCTGAGGGTAGAGATTAAAGAGTGAAGGATGTCTATTGATATAAAGGAGCCAGGAGGGAGCAGGGAGTGTTGGAGAAGGGATGGAGATGAGGCGGCAGAAATACTGAATTCGGAGATGTAGGCTTTAACGGTAGTGGCCAAGTGAAGAGAATCCCTTGCATGGGCGATGGAGGCTAGAATCCGCTGCTCATTAAATCGGAATGGGATGTATTTTGTTTTGAGTGCAGAAAGTAGTAAATGTTTTCCATCCAGTGGTAAATGAAAATTTGGTCGCTGGGGCTAAGGGTGTGGCCATGTAGTGATGAGCAGATTGCAGAAGGTTGGAGAGTGTTGTATTTAGCTGAACAGCAGATGTTGGTGTTGCAGAGTTTGATGAGGGCTGAGGTGGCAGCTGGACCTGAACAAATATATGAAATTGACTTCCAAGTTGTTTCTAAAAACGAAGGCAGAGAGATGAGATGCCGACCATCCTGTGTTAGTTAATACGGGATTGATCAGCGGTTTGCTACCATCATGTCTGTTTGGAATGGAAAAGGTGAACTCATAAATCCGAGATTTGGGTTTCACAACTCCAGTCATTCACCAAATAGTGGAACTCCTTAATATATAAATCGATTTCTGGTTTTGTACCATGTATTAAAGCTTGTAGTATCTGAGAGGATGAGCGGACATATGACTAAATTGCTGAGGAAGTCAAGCTCTCTGTGTATATATATATTTTGATCCAAGTATTGGAGGAAAGCTGGAGCGTTGGAAGCTCTAGAGGAGAGCAGTTGCAGATTTAAACAGTAAACTAAAGCCAATTTTGTATGCTGCAATAGTGAGCAGATCTGAAGAGGGAGCCGAGATTTGCTGTAATGAGGAGATATTAACAGTAGAGGCAAGATCTGCTGAACGGGCAGAGATCTGAGGGAGTAGACGATGGAATGCTGTCAATAGTGTGGAGTGGCTTGCTCTAGAGAGCAGAGAGCTGCTGAATGCGGTGAAAATTGGTATTTGAGAGTTAAGGCGTTTTTAGATGATGTCGGAGATGGGGCTGCCTTTGGGCAGAGATGAAGAATGCATAGATCTAAGGCCGCTGCAGAACCTGAGAGGATGGGAATGCGTTGCTCGGAGGCTGCTGCAAAACCTATTGATTTGATCAGGAGCAGGCTAAGAGTGTATTGTCTATTGCGGGGTAGGAGGACGCTTGACTGAAATGTTGATAATCGTAGCACATAGTTTCCGTATGTGACTGGTAGCTCAAATTGAATGAAATGGACTTTGAAAGTTATATTAAGTGCCTTGAAGAAGTTGGGGGCAAATGAGGAAGTGCAAATCCGGGAACAAGAAGGTTGCAGGAATGGCCTGATGCAGGGAAGCTGGAAATTAATGTGACGGTGTATTCTTAACATCTCAGAAAGCTGATAAGCTTGGCTTCATGGCGAGGTCCTCGAGGGGAGGGGTTTGGATTTGAAAAATTCAGGAGGGTACTGAGAATCCCTTGGAATGACAACGAACTGCAGGAATTGATAGAAAGTTTGGAGTGTGCAAGATTCGCAGCAATAGCAAATCAGCTTAAATTATATAGAGCTTGTGGTGTTATGCTGCCATCTAGAGGTTGTGATTGGAATTGAAACTATTGGCTTCAGTGAGCAGGGTAGCATATATTTGGTTATTGCGATTAAAATCCTTGTCTATGTATAAAACATTAGCTTTAGAACAGTTAGTGATGACATAAGTAAGTTAACGTAGGTATAGAAGAGGAGCCTGCAGTATTTAGATGTCACAATTCTGCGAGTTGACGCTCTCATGTTGCAAAAGCGCAGCAGCAGGAGCCGGAAGACTGCAGTACTGAGGCACAGGCTCGCATTGCCTGTTAAAGCTGCCTGGTCGCCATGGCAAGTTACCACTCCCAGTAGTCACTCGATGAGGCGTTGCCGTGGAAATCATGGTCTGTGAGGCGCCGGTGGGAAAGAGTTGCAGTACAGCGGTGACGTTGGAACAGTCTTTCTGATGAAAACGCAGACCAAGTTGAGAATGTCGCTGTGCTTTGAACGGCGCAGACTGAGCAGGTAGGAAAATAGCTGATACAATCTTGGGAGCGCTGAGCAGAGAAATGGCCTGCAGTGAAAGGTGCGAACAACAAAAAGCAAACACAGACAAGGAAGCTGAAACAGTGCTGGGTTAAATTAGAAAAAGAGAGAGATAGACAGGAGGGGCAACCAATAACATACGTAGAGCAGCGCTGGCCCTGCCCTAATAATTGACGAGGCGTGCGCTGCACTGTGTGGTTGGCTGGAAATACTAAATGAGGCTGAACTGGGATCAGCTTCCACCTGGAAGAGATTGGCGGACGTTACCGGGAAGGACGCCATGGAGGGAAGGTAGGACTGGCTAAAGAAAAGGATATAGGATAAGAAAAAGCAGCGCAAAGTGGGAGAGAGCCCTCTACGTCATCCCCCGAATTACGCCTAAAGGCTAACATTATAAAAAAGGTCTGGTATACGTGGAATTTGAACCTACAACCTTCAGTTTGCAAGCATGTTTTGTTAACTATCAGTGTTACACAATTAGTTGAGACAAGCAGTATTTTGAAAGATGAACTCAGCCAGCTGAGAATTCTCGATCTTGAGCTGAAAATGTTTTGTTTCATCTCAGTGTAATGCACATTGTGGTCCCTATTGGCACAAGGAAGTACAGTTTCCTCTCTCTATACTGGTTGATGAGAGTAACATTATCTGAAATAAAAAGACATTGGAAATGTGAAAAAATGACAAGTTATCAAAAGTGCCCAGCCATTTAAAGTGGAGATATCAAAAACACAAGCCAAGTTTCAAGAAACCATTGGGACAAGCTTGCCCAGCACAAAGCAAATAGGTACAACTATAAAAACGATGGGGGCCAAGGTTGCCCCAATTGTTTCTTCTAACTTGGCTTATGCTTTTATTGTGCCTGAAAAACACATGCCAAGTCTCTGTTTCTTGAAACTTGGCTTGTGTTTTTGATATCTCTACTTTAAATGGTTAGACACTTTGATAACTTGGCGTTTTGTTTCAGATTACAAATACACCACAGTAAAACAAGTAAGTAATATATTTCAAGATTTTAGCACACTTAAGTTATTAAAGACATCTCTTTGTCCATTCTGAAACCACTCAAAATTAAAAGTTCAGTGTAAACCCTTCAATAGATTTTAAAATCCTACTGTACAGTGTGTGGCTTTAGTTTAGGTGCTGGTGATGTAGGGAATACACAGAACTGTAGATAATCTATACTGTAGATAATCTGTAGAAGTCTAGAAGTCTACAGTTCTGATGATGTGTTAAGCCATGAGAGCAAAACTTGAAGGTTAAATTCTTCAGATTATAGGGAAAGTTTAATGTGTATAGTAATAATAATAATAATAATAATACATGTTCATGCATACATTTGTACTGGTTTTTGTTAAAAAAAAAAAAAAAAAATATATATATATATATATATATATATATATATATATCTCAAGCTCATATTATTATTATTATTATTATTATTATTATTAATCTGATGTGGATGCTGACTAATGAATGCCTTATGAGACCTCTGTAAACTAAACTCTTCTCTTCTGCTAAGCAACAGCCTAATTAATCTCAACTGGGTTTATTTCATGTACTGTAACAATTCACTGTTCTATTTAGAAAACACTTTACTACTCATAAGGCCTACTACCCACAGTAAAGTATTTTTAAGACTTTATACTTTTCTGATAAACTAGTGCAGGTACAGGAAAGCTGAATCATTTTCTTTTTTAAATCTATTTTGAAGAAACATACAAATTGAAACTGATTAACTATACAATTAAGAAGTAAGTTGCAGCCAAGAGCTGTTAAATAATTAACATATTTTAGTAGTTTCTTGCTAGTTTTACATTGTTTTTGTATTTCTCTAAAAATAAAAGGCCCTTTGTTTTCAAATGAATAACATAAAAAAAACATTTTTGTTAAACCACTTGTCAATTGACTGAGTTTCATATAGTTTTATCTCAGAATATGTGATTGTCTATTCGTCTGTGCTCTGAACATCCACATTTTAATTGCATGTGTTGTATAGAGAATAATAGTTTTATCATATTGCTGGGATACTGAATAGCACATTTGCAATATGATAGTGACATTAAGGTTATATTAAGCTGAAGGTTTGGAGCTAACATTGTAATTGTGATGCTCTGGAAGCAGATCTTCCTGAAGCATTTGGTTCTGGACTAATGCACAGCTTGCGATACAAGCAGGTTTTTTTTTTTTCTTTTGATTTTTGGAACTCATATAGTTTAATAATCTCTGGATTACACAGGGATTGTGGCTTATATGTTCTTAGTTTAATACGTACTGGCAGTTTAACAACCAGAAACAAAGAAAAAAGATCATATATATATATATATATATATATATATATATATATATATATATATATATATATATATATAATCAGATCCCATTAGTTCCAAGAATCCAGCAATTTTTTTACCTTAATGATTCACACTTGTGATTACCCTGCACATAAACAAATAAAAAACAACTGACATTGTGAAAAGTACAAATTAATTTTGCTGAATAAAGTTTACTACAAGAACTAAACTAAAAGAAAACAAAATGTGGCTATCTTAACTGGATTTGCATATAAGGCTGATGAGGGAGCTTTTCACAGTTATTGCTAAAAACAAGTATTTGATGATAAATAACTCCAGGGTGCCGGTCAGGAGTTGCCTATATCTGGTTTCAGCCAAAGGTATAATGGCAGCTTGACCTTTGCCTTAGTCAGAACAGTTTTATTTTTCCCTACATCTAGCAACCGTAAAGAATTATTAATAGGGAGCACTAAATGTTAAAAGAGAGCTTTAATGTTACACACTCCACTCTCCTCTCGCTACCTGGTCCAACTGGGACTCATTACCATGCAGAACAGAATGGAAAAAAAGTTGCACACAAGACTTGGGATTATCAGTAGCAACAGAAGAAAACATTAAACAAACACTCTTGTTAGCTTAATTAGATGTAATTAAACGCTAATTAGAAAATAGTATTAGAGTTATTGTAAACCACTGTTACAGAAGAAAAAGAGTTGAAAGTGTAATGCAAAATCACAAACTAAAGGGCTATAAAAAATAGAGAGGATGGGCTATGTATCAGGTCATTAATGCAGAATGACTCTCTCTCTCTCTCTCTCTCTCTCTCTCTCTCTCTCTCTCTCTCT
>CM060253.1:10191680-10207959 GCA_030684275.1 Acipenser oxyrinchus oxyrinchus
CCAGCACTCCAAATCACCCACCCCGAACAAGCACACAGGCTCCCTTCAATACCAGCACTCCAAATCACCCACCCAGAACAAGCACACAGGCTCCCTTAAATACCAGCACTCCAAATCACCCACCCAGAACAAGCACACAGGCTCCCTTCAATACCAGCACTCCAAATCACCCACCCCGAACAAGCACACAGGCTCCCTTAAATACCAGCACTCCAAATCACCCACCCAGAACAAGCACACAGGCTCCCTTCAATACCAGCACTCCAAATCACCCACCCGAACAAGCACACAGGCTCCCTTCAATACCAGCACTCCAAATCACCCACCCGAACAAGCACACAGGCTCCCTTCAATACCAGCACTCCAAATCACCCACCCCGAACAAGCACACAGGCTCCCTTAAATACCAGCACTCCAAATCACCCACCCCGAACAAGCACACAGGCTCCCTTCAATACCAGCACTCCAAATCACCCACCCCGAACAAGCACACAGGCTCCCTTCAATACCAGCACTCCAAATCACCCACCCCGAACAAGCACACAGGCTCCCTTAAATACCAGCACTCCAAATCACCCACCCCGAACAAGCACACAGGCTGCCTTCAATACCAGCACTCCAAATCACCCACCCGAACAAGCACACAGGCTCCCTTAAATACCAGCACTCCAAATCACCCACCTCGAACAAGCACACGGGCTCCCTTAAATAATCAACAAAAACATGAACAGATGTGTTGTGGTCCTCTGCCAACCTTAGCCCCCCCTCCCATACAGTTCACGTGAACAGTCAAGGACCAGATGGTACAGTTTCACATGCACAGTTCTGTGAGCATCCTTTCGCAGGCAAAAAACAGCCCATCATAAAAACCCTGTTTTCTTCTTTGTGGATTCATATTGTTGGCTGAAGGGACTCGTTTATCAAAAACCCGGAGACTTCTCTCCCTGCACTTGCGCGCTTAAGCAAGTGCAGGAGAGTTTTTTTCTTTCTTTGATTTTTCTTTCTTTTTAAAACAATTCTTTTATTGATTTGTTAATTTTACTTTAAAGCTTTTATTTTTGTACTTTTAGGAAAATTATCTTTATGTAAATAGCTGTTTTTGGTTTTTAGTTAAAAATCGTTTTTTTTAAATCCCCCATCTCTGCTGTGTGCAGAGTGGGGGAAGGGCAGGCAGGGAGCACAGGCTGTGTGCTACTTTGTTTGCCCTAGTTTTGATATTTGATTTTCTTTCAGTTTAAAACTATTTTTTTAGTTTTGAACTTTGTTTTATTTTTGAGTTTTTCTTTTACCCCTGCACTATTGGAGTGCAAGGGTGTGTAAATAAATACATTTGTTGGAAGAAAAAACAACAACTTTTGTGTTTTTGATTGTTTTATTTTTATTTTTTTTTTAAAATAAATAAATAATTTTGTTTGTTTGTTTTATTTTTTATTTTTGCTACTCCTGCATTATCAGAGTGCAGGGGTGGTTATTTTTCATTTTTTTATTAAAAAACAAAACAAAAAAAAAACCCTTTGTGTTGTGTGTGCAAGTGTGTTTTTGTGTTTGTTTATTTTAAATAATTGCTTGTTTTTTTGAATAAATAAATAAATAAATAAATAATTACATAATGAGTGGGCAAGCTCCACATGCCCCAAAAAAGTGGGCACAGGTGGCTGCAGGGGAGGCTGCAGCCCCCTTTAAAAATATGACCAGGAGGCACGGGGTCAGGTGCCTCCTGAAGGACACCCTCTCCGGAAGAAAAGGCGGCGCCAGGTCCACGGGACGGCCAAGCAGGGGCGACAAAGCCCACCACCGCACCATCTGGCGGTGGGTCAGGGGAGTCCCTGAAAAAGGGACTACCACACCGGAACCCCCCGCGAGGCAGGGTGGCAAAGCCACCTGAAAAACGAAACACCTCATCCCCAGGGGTGAGGAGAGAAGCGCTGCCCGCGGCAAGCTCCCTGTCGCCGTGACGAGGCAGGGGACCACCTCCGGCAGCATCAGGGGGAAGAGGAAGGCGCAAGCACGCCTTCCCACTTGCGTGAACACGTCCCGGCCTCTTGGTGAGGGTCCCCGGGGGGGCGAAAGAAGGCCCCCCAAAACAAAAGTGGCGTCCCCCCTCTATCACAGAGGGGAGAAGGATCCACCCGAGGCGGTCCGGGCTCCGCAGAAGGAGCGGAGCCCATGGAAGAGGCCCCCGCTGAGGAGCAAAAGGGGAGGGAGGAACCTGAGAGGGCAGAAGGAGCCCTTCGGGTAGATCCCCTCCCGTCACACAAAGACCTCGAAGCCAGCCCGACTCTAACATCGAGGGGCGGCCGCAGCGAAGTCGCCGAGGGGTGCAGGAGGGGCCCCTAACAGAGCAGCTGCCTCGGGCACCGCCTTCCTCCGGTAGCGACACGGGTCCGGAACCCTGTGTTGCCGGGGAGGGGACGGAGGAAACAGCTCCCGAGGCAGAAGCGACCCCCGCTGAGGGGCCGGAGGGGGAGGAAGAACCACACCTAGCAGAAAAAGAGCTGCCTCGGGCTCCTGTCTCCGGCGAGGAGGCAGATTCGGCTCCCGAGGCAGGCGTGGGCTCCGCTGATAACGCGGAGCCCATGCAGGCGACCCCCGCTGAGGGGCCGGAGGGGGAGAAAGAACAACCCCCCCCCAGTAAAAGAGCTGCCTCGGGCTCCCGTCTCCGGCGAGGAGGCAGATTCGGCTCCCGAGGCTGATAACGCGGAGCCCATGCAGGCGACCCCCGCTGAGGGGCCGGAGGGGGGAAGAAACACTCCACCCAGAAAAGGAGCTGCCTCAGGCTTCCCTCTCTTGCGGCGATGGGGGTTCCGGCCCTCGTGCTGCCGCGGAGGAGGATGCGGAAAGATCTCC
The DNA here is from genome assembly GCA_030684275.1 of Acipenser oxyrinchus oxyrinchus. Lineage (NCBI taxonomy): Eukaryota > Metazoa > Chordata > Actinopteri > Acipenseriformes > Acipenseridae > Acipenser > Acipenser oxyrinchus. The sequence goes on from CM060253.1 coordinate 10,194,528, forward strand.
TGAGGCAGCCCTCGCTTACAACGGCCGCCGGAGTGCAGAAGGGAGGAGAAGAACCGGAGAGGGCAGAAGATGGTGCCCTCGTGGTAGATCCCCTCCCCGACGTGCAACGGGGCCAGGAAGCCGGTCCCAGACCCACCACCGAGGGGCGGTCTCTTTCACGGTCACCGAGGGGCGCAGGAGGATCCCCGAAGAAAAACCGCCTCGGGCTTCCTTTTCCGGCGCCCCTTCTCTGGACATCTCCCTTCTCCGGACATCTCCGGACAAGGTCCAGCTGGCCCTGGACAAATGGGGGGATTTCCAGAGGATCTTAAACTCGGTGAGATCCTTCCTCAGGGCCAGTCACGCCAGCAAAAGCTCCACGACCAGTTGGTGAACTTCGGGAGATCTCAGGATCTCCCGTGAGTGTCGCCAACTAACCTCGACGGAGGATCATGTATCGCATCGGGACCGTGAACATCAACAGATGCAAGGACCATTTCCGCAGGGTCCAGGTGATCTCCTTCCTGAAAAAAGGGGGTTACTCTGTGTGCTTCCTGCAGGAAACCCACTCCACTCCGCAGGCCGAGGCCAACTGGCTGCTGGAGTGGGGGGGGAGAGTGTCGTTCAGCCACCTCACCGAGTCCTCGTGCGGGGTGGCGACACTCTTCTCCGGGTCCTTTGTTCCCACGGTGCTCGATGTGATCAACGTCGTGCCGGGCCGTCTGTTGCACTACCGGATCCGGGACGCGTACGCTCTGTCCTCGGGTCCGGCGAGGTTCCAGTTTTTCCGCCGGATGTTGGCCCACCTGAACACCATCGGCGCCGACGAGCTCGTGGTCCTTGGGGGGGACTTCAACTGCACCCTCGAGGCCGCAGACTGGGTGGGGCGCGAGCCCTACCCGCTCTCGTCGGCCGCCCTGAGAGAGCTGATCGGGGAATCCGTCTCCCCGAGCTGCCGGTCTTTTACCAGGACCTGCTCAGGACCCGGAGCATGTTTTCTATCGGCCGAGACGCCGTTCCGAGGGCGAAGGACTCCTTCTGGAGCCCCTACTGCACAACCCCCTCCTAGGTGCGCAGGCGTTGGAGTCCCCCTCTGTGCGGCGCGCGCTGATCTCAGCCAAGGTGACCAGAGTCTGGGATCTCCTGGATCGCGAGCGGTCGGAGTGGCTGACTCCCGAGTCGCTGGTCGCCAGGGCGGCTCGGGCGACCGTCAGGATGGCCGGCTGAGCGATCCGGGAGTGCAAAGCAGCGTTGCACCCAGACTCTGTCAGGTATCTCGAGGGAGTTCTCAGGACCGGGGAGCCATCTACCCCCCCCCCCCCCCCCGGCTCTCCGGTCCTGCTGATCGAACCCAAGGCCCGAGACCCCCCTCGGCCTCCCCTCAAGAACAACCTGAGCAGGATCTTGCATTTCTCCTCGACCCCCCTCCGATCGGTGTCAAGGAGGACCCTGTACGCGATGACGCTCCACACCCTCCACTTCCTCGCCCTCGTCTCCCGCCGAGACACCGCTTGGCGGGAGACCCTCCGACCACCGGAGGGCGAGAGTCCCCAGTGGGAGGCCCTGTACTCCCCGCTGGTCTACAGGGGAGCTGGTGACTTGGGGTGGAGGGTCCTGCACGGAGCGCTCGCGTCACTTTACCGACTCGGACGCCACATGCCCTTTCTGCGGACTGTCCGAGTCGGTAAGCCACATTTATTTTTTGTGCGCCAGGCTGCAGCCGTTTTTCCTTCTTTTGAGGAACCTCCTGCTGCAGTTCTGGCTGCATTTCTCCCCAACCTTCCTCATATTCGGTCACCCTGTTCGTGGCTCCAGCAAGAAGAGAGACCTCCTTGTGAATCTGCTCCTGGCTCTTGCTAAACTGGCAATTTACAAGACCAGGAAGCGTAAGATGATCGGGGAGGGTCTCTTTGACTGCGGGGCCATGTTCAGGGCCCTTGTCTGATCCCGGGTTCATTTAGAGCACGCCCACGTGGAGTCCGCTGGCGACATGGCCATCTTTGTCGACCAGTGGGCTCTAGGGGGCGTGCTCTGTACCACCTCCCCTTTTGTTATACACATTTAATTTACAGTCCTTTTTTTGAACCAGGTTTTTCCGTTAAATTAGTTAAGGCTTAGTCCTTGTTGGCACCCCTTTTTTAGGGGTGCTAAATGGAAGACCGCCTACTAAGGCCTTAAATAGGACTAATAATAATAATAATAATAATAATAATAATAATAATAATAATAATAATAATAATAATAATAGCACCACAGCTTATCAAAGGTAATTTATTCATTAATGTATTTGTTATTTATTTATTTGGTTTTTTATTTATTTTATTCATGTGAAGTACACTGCTCCTATGCAAAAAAGATATAAACCACAGGATTGAATCACAAAATATTAGTTACTTTTACAAGCTTTATTATTGTAGTACAACTAATAAGGAAAATAATGATGGGGCTAAAGACTCAACAAACTATTGTAATTTGGTTCAGTATGGTGAACCGTTAACCCACAAACACCTATTCATTCAAGAGAACATTGTTTTAACCATACAATTTTGAATCATACAAATAGACACAGAACAATTTATTTACAGATGCCATATAGTGACTGAAAAAAAGTATTCAACTGGGAACCTGAAATTAAAATTGTCTGTAGTTTGTAATTGTTTTCTTTCTTCAGTTCCAGTTACATAATGATTTTATTCTTCCACATATACTCTATCATACTATTTGATTTTCTTAGTTTGTTTCTATACATTTTTAAATCAGTTTTCAAGCCAAAAGGCTCCTTTCACTTGCCAAATGTAAGCAACAGCCAGTGGAAAGCTTCCTGAAGGTTCCCAGCCAAGTGTGGCCTCTTTGTGTGAGTGCAATTCAAAGCATGCTGGCTTAGCTGACTCTCTAAGATGACTGGCAGTGCTCTTACTAAGTGAGCCACTGGGAACCTCTGGGGATTCATTATTCATTTATTAATTATTCATGTGTGCATTTAGCCACCTCTACTGATACCCCCCCCCCCTTCTCTCTATATCTCTTTACTTTCCTTACTGACCGGCCATAGTCACAAAATATCAAGCACTGTTTTAAGGAATGTTTTTGAAGAGTTTTTATAAATATAATTCTAGATTAAACAGTACTTTGAAAAATGAGAATAAACTCTCTAAAACAACTGGGAAAATGTAATTGATTTTACTCTTAAAGGTCTCTGTATTTTTTTAATTGCTCTTATTTGAAATCATTCTTATCCACTTATAGTGCTTGCATGCTCTTAATGGAATTTACTCTTATAAGCAATTTTACTATAAGTTTACTGCCCTTCGTCGAATTCGCTCTTAAATGTAACTATTTACTGTATTCTTTATTTTGCTCTTATTTGAATTTGATCTAACTTTCCACTGATTTTACTGTACTTTATAACTGCTCTTATCTGTAATGTGATATTATGTAATGTGATATTTTGCAATGTGATATTTTGTATTGCGATATTTTGTAACAACTGTGAGTCGCCCTGAATAAGGATGTCTGCTAAGAAATAAATACTACTACTACTACTACTACGACTAATAATAATAATAATAATAATAATTAATAATAATAATAATAATAATAATAATAATAATAATAATAATAATAATGGGCTTTAAAAAACAACCCTTAAAGTTAAAGTGAGTCAGGACCAATGTGTCTGTCTTGTCATTTATTAGTCTTCCTAGAGTCTTGCCTTATTTCTGAATAATCCTATAAGCAGCTGACTTCGTAGTATATATATATATATATATATATATATATATATATATATATATATATATATATATATATATATATATATATATTTAATTGGACTTTCCCTTAAAATGAATTACTGTAAATTCTACCAAAATATCTTGGTTATGCTTTTTTTTTTTTTATTAAAAACATCCTTCTCTCAGATAACATGCCTCCTAACCCTCCTTTTTACTTAATAAATTAATAAACTAAAGGATGTAACTGATCTAAACTGCTGTTGTTTACTACACCCAGTTAAGAAAGGCATTTCAAAAACGTTATTCATTGTTTAACATGTTGCTGCCATTTTCACATTATTCTGCATAAATAAATAAATAAATAAATGCAAAAATACGTAAATAAACGTGTGAATAGGTGTATATGAAAAAATACAATATCCATGTAAACTGAAATGAACGCAAAAACAAAGTATGTTTGACTCCAGATTGAACATTTTAATATCATTTTTGAGGGTCCTAGACATGGCCCAATGCAAAGATGTTAACCTTATCACAATAAGCTACTGTTTTTAATCAAAATATCGGCATCGAAGCTCAACACACACATATTAAACGCTGCTCACACAGTCTGAAAATTATCCATTTATGGAGCTGATTTTTCTGTTTTTAATCAACTTTTTAATTTGCTCCATAATTTCTTCAGTTTTTAAGGTGTATATGATTGGATTTAGCAGAGGAGGAATGGTAGCAGATAAGGATGTATTGATAATTCTGGTGTCTGTGTCGATATGCACATTTACCCACGCTACGACATAGGTCACTAAAATCGGTATGTAAAATATGGCTACTAAGGTTAAATGTGTACTGCACGTTTTAAATGCTTTCCACCTACCTTCAGCGGATGCTATCTTTAAAAGTGCCCTTACAATGAACATATATGTCAGCACAATAAAAGTGAATGGAGCAAAAAATAAACCCACAGTATAAAAGCAAGCCATAAACCAATTTGGAGAATAGTCCCCGCAAGCTATTTTAAACACTGGTCCATGATCACAAAAATAACTGTTTACAATTGTGGTTTTGCAGTATGACAGTCGTGGAATTAAAGCAACCATAATCACAACGACAATTAAAGGGATAATCCAAGAAATCAGAATAACTAGCATCATTCTTGTGGTCGAATTCAATGTATTACATCGCAGTGGAAAGTATATAGCAATTAACCTGTCATACGCCAATACACAGAGAGCAAACGACTCCATTGAACAAAAATAATGTACAAAGAAAATCTGGGTTAAACAAGCGTCAAAATATACGAATCTCGAGTTAAACAGGAACGTGTGTATTGCCTTTGGAATGAGTGCAGTGCTATAACTGACGTCCACTACAGCTAAGCTAAAAATAGCTAAATACTTTGATGTGTGCAGACTTTCGGCGTACCAAATGATTGACATTATTAGAAAGTTTGCTAGCAGTGTTATGACATAAACAACAGACAAGAAGATGAAATAATAATCTGTATTCTGTAGGGCATAAAAGCCTCTGATGTAAAACCCCAATGGGTGGGTAAAGTTACTGAGGTCTTCCGATTCTTGCTGCGTGGCCATCGTTTGTTTTTCTCTTCCAAAAATCTTGATCAGCCTGTGAATAATAATAATAATAATGCAATTATGCACATGCAGTAAACTTTAAAAAGTCAATTATAATTAATTAACTGTGTGTGAGTTATAATACAGTCCATGAATATAATGTATTTTCATTTCATATCACAATGTATACAAGTACATGCTGTGCTTGTTCTCTAAGGGCTGGTTTCAAAGACCCCAATTATCGCTAATCTTGGATTACCTTGCCTAAGGTAACTTAAACATAATTAATCGTGGAAAAGAAAATGACTGCACGTGAATAGAATGTATTCAGTAAACAAAGTGTTGTTTGTTTTTCATTTCGAGTGTCTCAACATTTTCTTTCAAATAAGATAACGACTGTTTTGTGCAGACATAGTCCACATTCCATTAGATAACTGTAATAGTTTTAATTTATCACCAAACTTCAAATATGATCATATGTCTGTGGCAGGCCTGTGGAAATTGTGTGTGTTTTATTATTTTTGTACTTATGCTTGGCAAGGAGGGGTTTAATTCCATTCTTGCCAGTTAGTTAGTTAAGTGAGTATCAATTAAGCCCAGCCACATGCTATATAAAGGAAGCCAGATGCTTTGTTTGGGGAGAGTTAGTAAGGGAGAGTGTAGCAGGGTGTGCTCTCTGTCCAAGCACCGTGATAGCCCACCTTGGGTGCTGTTTTTGCTGTTTTGTTTTGAAGTGTTTTTGTTTAACCCTTTTATTTAACAATACAGGAACACAAATAAAAGGGTTAAACAAAAACACATCAAAACAAAACAGCTCCAAAGCTGGGCTATCATGGTGCTTGGACTGAGAGCACACCCTGCAGCACTCAGCCTCTCCCTCAACGAACTCTCCCAAAACGTAAGTACAAAAATACAAATGAAATACTTAAATACAAAAATAACAAAACACACACAATGTACAATAATAATAATAATAATAATAATAATAATAATAATAATAATAATAATAATAATAATAATAAATTTGTTTCAGAAAATGAAGTGAACAACTTTTTTTTTCTTTTTTTTTTTTTAGGGAAGCATCGCTTCTTCCAGACGTGTAAGGTGGGAAATATAGTATCCTCCTATATACATGTGCACTTATTCGGCGTTAATAATATCGGAAAAAGCAATTCAATAGAAAATAAAGACCAAATGAATGCTTTTGAAGAACAAAACACATCATTGTGTCAGGTCAACATTATTCCTTGCCCTTGACAAACTACTGAAGACTTTTTTTTTCTTTTTTTTAATGCAGTTGACTTCAACTTATTTCTTTATGGAGATGCATAACCGGCAAAACGTGTCTGGAATGCAAGCGAACAGTTGAATAAAGAATATATAATATTCACAATTTTAAACGTATTTCCAGCTAATGGGAATTACACAGAACAAAAATGTATCAGTCATTTATCAACTATAATAATAGCCAACTTTATTATTATTATAATTGCAATATTTCTTAGATAATGTAACTGCTGGCCTGATGAAGTATACCACATCAATACAAATATTTATATATACAGTAGAGAGTCAATTATCTGATCTTCGATAAACGGCACTGTCTAATCAACCGAATGCACCTGTAATCACGTGAAGAATTATGTGTGGTGTATTACACACAGCTTCTGCTGCTAAAACGGCTTCGAGATTTAGCTGCCAAAAAAAGGACCAGCAGACTGAGGCAAATGAAAGATACGGAATTATTCAGACCACCAAACCCTTAGGTGGAGCATTGTGTGCTTTAAATTGTTGCAGTTAAGCAAATTAAAAGTCACCTCATTCTTGATTTTTCTTCTATTTCATCAGAAAGGGCTGGAGAGCCTGTCTATGTTATTGAGCAGCTAAAAACGTTTATTGTATTCATTTCAATTGCACGTTATTACAATGCCTTAACAGCAAGTATCAAAGTGCTGTATATAAAAGTTTTACTTGAGTTTAGTGATTCATAAAGTTCTGTAATTTGTCAAAGCTGTACTGAATTGTTCTTTGATGATTTTCAAAGTTTGGTATAGGGTATGTTTAATTATAGTATTTCATTACCTTAACTGTTGGTGTTAAAGTTTTGTTGAATTGCATTAATTTAATGATTTGTAAAGCGTTGTAATTTTGTATGCTTAATGTGATAGAATAGGTTAGTAGCTATATATCATCAGCAGGTACTTGTGTACAATGTACTGTAGTTGTGTATGTTAACTTCATGCTATACATTATTAAAGGTACAGTAATTGTAATTAATACTTGTTTGATTATCCGTACTAGTATCGGTACCAATTAGTTCGGATAATTGACTCTCTACTATATATATATATATATATATATATATATATATATATATATATATATATATATATATATATATAATAAAAATAAATATATATAGTACATTTTAGTTTTCTGAAACGTAAAAGCTAGCACAACAAAGGCAAGGTACAATAAAGATATATGGAACAAAAAACAGTTTTGTACATACCCACCCCTTTTGCAGTGCTTTCAGGTCCTGTGTTGCTCTGTATTCTGCTGTCGAATATGGGAAACCCTTCTTATTTATCGCTGAACATGGCGGAAAACAAACTGTAACTCTAGTATTCATTGGGGAATAAGAAAGAGCCCCAACCAATGAGATGAAGTAATACTTGTCAGTAAACTGTTTTTAAATGTGCAGGCTAATTACACTCATTTGGGATGCAATTACAGTAATATGATTAAAGCAAACACCTGACACAAATACTATGAACTGCATGTGTCTCTTTAAAACAACTGCTCAGGTAATAAGAATCTGTTTCTATCAGTATATCAGTCAATTAATATTAGACTAGATAATGCAGAGATTACAGCACTGGAGAAATTCTAATAGCAGGCTTATTAGGGAGTTACCTGGCCTGGAAAATGTACTCCTGAGCCTCTAACACCATGTCCGACAGCACACGATACAAACTACCATATAGATTTGAAAATCTTACGAGATCAGAATCCTAGAGTATTACCAGTAGTAACATACCCCATTCAGATTTCAACATGATACAATGAGTGACCGTGGATGTGTGATTGCAGATCCTTGTGATACTGATGGCCTCAATGCCCATTATGGTGCACTGCATGTCCTGCACAATCGTTATCTGTGCTATGTGCTTGATTAAAGCATGATTGACATGATTGTGGCTGGGCATCATGATTACTTCACTTCACATAGCACAGAGAATATTCTCATATAGACCTAACATTTGTATCCTGACATGCTTTGTTACTATTTATGTTTGCAGCCTACCAATTTCTGTGCCTACTTGACATTCTGGTTTGGGGTCCTTTTCTATGAATATGCAAGCATCAGATTAAAAAAAGTAACCAGTTAATAAATACAGTACTTTATTTCTAAATGGCACTCACAATGAAGTTTATGTTCCTACTCAGAAGTATTTAATTTGATGTGGTTGCGTAAAGCGACCAAACTAGTAAGCCTTTTCCAACAGCAGGTCAATCACGTTCAGTAGGTCATGCCACTTTGCTATTGATTCACTATTGCACAAATGCAGGATTGCTACTGTGCCTACTTCCAAGAAAATGTTTATGATTTCATGAATGTACCGTGTTGTTGGAGGAAGGCAAATCGGGACATATTTTCAAACTGTTTTTTGAATCAACTTTTAAGAGGACAATGCAGCTCTCCCTATGGCCCACACCCAAGATGAGCAACTCAGTGGGATACAGATTCGAAGCAGCAAACTCTCAATGGCAGGATTCATCCTGCAATCCATGCTTTTACTAAGTGACTCACTGGGGATCCCATTTTTGACACATTGTATTTTGTCCCCAGTTATTAATACACAAAACATATTAAGATACACGAGAAACCAGAAATTATGGGATGTACTACATACTCTTTGTCTCCACTGATACCAAAAGGGACGTCCCAGCAGTGTTAAAAATGAATTAGACAGCGGAACAGGATCTAGCAACAGCATGCCACCAGAAGAAGAGAGACAATAACTACTGCTGGAGGAACTGAAGACATGTCTTCATGGCCAAGGGCATGAAAAGAACAGTTGAATGACCCTGTAAATAATGTATTTTTGGTTGGGTTTGTAAATAAAATGTGTTTAATTTGTATAATTTGAAAGTTTGGGTAAATTAAAGTGTGTGCTGGATATGGCAGAGGTGGGAGGTTAGACTTTCTTCCCTGCCTAATTGAAACCTAATGTGTAGCTGGTGGCCAGGTGTTAATTGACTAATTGATTATCAATTAACCCTGTCCATATACAAAAAAAACTTCAAGAATTACAGTACAATTAAGAGCAAGATACAAAATACAGTGACTTCAGTCCTAATAAGAACAAATACAAAACACAGTACGATTTCATATTGGGGCAGTTCAAGAGCAGATAGTTACAACTCGTTAGATACGAGTGCAAGTGAAATACAAAATACTACAAATTGGGTTAACTGCAGGATTAAATACAGTAAAATAGGGAGCAGATAAGTGCAAGTTAAAGTGCATTAAAGGCAGAGTGCTATATAGTCCAGAAGGGAAGAGTTGAGTTTTACAGGTGTTGTCTGAAGAGGTGTGTCTTGAGGAGGCGCCGGAAGGAGGTCAGGGACTGGGCAGTCCTGACATCCGTAGGAAGGTCGTTCCACCACTGCGGGGCGAGGGTGGAGAAGGAGCAGGCTCTGGAGGCAAGGGAGCGTAGCGGAGGTACAGCAAGTCTTCTAGTGCAGGCAGAGTGGAGAGGTCGAGTAAGGGTGTAGGGAGAGATGAGGGTCTGGAGGTAGCTGGGTGCAGTCTGGTCAAGGCATCGGTAGGCGAGTACAAGAGTCTTGAACTGGATGCGAGCGGTGATCGGGAGCCAGTGGAGTGAGCGGAGCAGTGGAGAAGTGGAGAACACCAGGCGAGCAGCAGTGTTCTGGATGTGCTGGAGCGGACGGGTGGCGGACGCAGGGAGGCCGGCCAGGTGGGAGTTGCAGTATAGGCGGGAGAGTACCAGGACCTGGATGAGGAGTTGCGTGGAGTAGTTGGTGAGGAAGGGTCGGATTCTTCTTATGTTGCTCAGGAAGAAACAGCAGGTGCGTGCTAGAGTGGAGATGTGCTGGGAGTAGGAGAGGCAGGGGTCCAGAGTTACTCCGAGGTTCTTGGCTGAGGAGGAGGGAGAGAGTGTGGTAGATTCCAGAGGAATGGAGATAGAGAGATCAGAGGATTGAGAAGATGAGGGGAAGAAAAGGAGGTCAGATTTAGAGAGGTTGAGTGTGAGGTGATGCGAGTACATCCAAGAGGAGATAGCAGACAGCCAGGTAGAGATACGGGACGGGATGGTGGGGTCAGAGGGGGAGAAGGAGAGGAAGATCTGAGCATCATCAGCTTAGAAATGGCATGAGAAACCATAGGAGCGGGTCCTAGGGAGCGGGTGTAGAGAGAGAACAGGAGAGGACCCAAGACTGATCCTTAGAGGGGTTAGGGGTTAGGGGAGCCACGGCAGAGATAGGACAAACGATGGGAGTGAGAGGACAGAATAACAGGGATGTGAGAGACAGTCATAGCAGGCCTGCCGGCGTGCCAGAGAAAGAGGGGCTTCCACTCTGAGTGCAAGAGAAGGAGGAGCTATCGTCCGGAGTGCCAGAGGGAAGAGCCACTGTAGCCCCTAGTGCCAAAGAGGGAGGGGCCACTGCCGTATCCAGGGGCAAAGTGGGAGGAGCCCCTGACTCCTGCTGAGTCGAAGAGGGAGGTATCTCTGCCATACCCAGTGCCAAAGTGGGAGGAGTCGGTGTCATCTCCATTAACAGAGGGGGAGGAGTTTCCGCTGACTCCAGACTCAGAAGGGCAACCACCGGGCCAACTGCAGGAGCCGCTACACCTGCTGCTGTGGGGAGCATGCCAAAAGCCAGCCGCACGTCTGAAGGGTCCAGTGTCCGCATGTCCGGAGGATCCAGTGTCACAGTTGCCAATACTGCCCCTGTCAGAGTGCCCAGCACCGCCACCACCCAGAGCCACTGCCAGTGGTGCCACCGCCAACAAGTCAGGGGCTTGCACCTACGCTTGGGCCACCCTCCAGAGAGGAGCCCCGAGAGGGGAAAAACAACACATCAGATTTAGGGGGTAGCAAGGGAGCTTAAACAGGCACCACCTCATCAAAACCCAGGGGTCTTAAAAGTGGTTAAACAGGCATCCCTGATAGACGATGCAGAGCCAGCGGAGACAGAGGAGTCCGGTCCAACCCGCCCTACTACCCACCCACAAGAAGCCAAAAGAAGAAAAACCGATAGGATGGGACTTGTGGGGAATGGCTGGGGTTTAAAGTGGGGGGTGTGATTGTTCAAGGGGGGAGATGGCTGGTGGTCGCCATGTGTGCTTTGCACAAAGGGAAGGTACCAAGGTAAATTGTGTTTAAACAAAGATTCATTATTTTGTATTTAATTTGGTCAGGGATGGGATTAATTCCATTGTTCGAGAGGGAGAGTTGAGTGATGGCTAATGCCCAGCCTGAACAGGAGAATTTTGGAGAAACAGAAGACATTCCGTGAAGGCCTTTGCCAGCCTAAAGGGTTCCTAGTGTGTTTTGTTTAAACCTTTTATTTTGGTCATTGTACCTGTTTTTTTTTTGTTCCTGTGTTTATTTTTGTTTCACAGTGGACAAAGGCTTTATTCCAAGGTGTCCACGTTGTATACACTGTCAAAGGGCTCCTGCCATGTCTTGTATTGTATTGTATTGAATTCTTCATCTTCAGACAGACGAGTCTTCTCTACTTAATTAAGCAGTTTTTACCTCTGTGTGAATCCAGGTTGAGTCACCCCCAAGGATGATCTACTGATCCACTTATTAACATTACTACATACAGTACAATGAAAATACAGTAAAATGAGCGCTGAGAAAATTCTGGTTTATACATTTTAATTTACTGCTATTGAGATCATCAAAAAAAAGGGACCCTGCTTTGGGAATGGTAGCTAGTAAAATTTTGTAGTATTTTGTTATTGGGTAAGTTGTTACAGACAGCTCCATACATTATTATTATTATTATTATTATTATTATTATTATTAGTAGTAGTAGTAGTAGTAGTAGTAGTAGTCGTAGTAGTCATAGTATTTTTATTTATTTTAAATGTGGATTGAAGCCTCTGCACATTAGACTGAGCTAACAACTGCTGTATTTATTATTACAACTCAGAAACAAATGATGCCTGTTATCAGGCTCAGGTCTTCCCAGTACATTCATACGACTTGGTATTTCCTTAGTAATTAAAATGCCCTACTTGATGTTCATTGTGGAAGTCTGTTAGTGTGACATTCTTAGTACAGTCCTGATTGAAGGTGCAATGTATACTGGCTGCTGGCTGTTACCATGCAATACATTGTGCTTGTTACCCAGAAACTGCACAGGAAGCGCAGCAGAATCAAAAACATTTTGGGAGTCAAGTTTGGGAAGCTACATTACAAACACACTATAGAATGAATGTAGGGACACATGATTTTTAAAATGTTCTAATATATCTACTGATTTCCTTTAATTAAGCATTGTGTAAAACTACTGTAAATGGTCCAAACATGTTTTTATTTTTTTCACAATATGCTCCAACTGAAACCAATTACAGTATAACTTGTCTTTACAGTAACACAATGGTTACTAGCTATTAAAACCCATATTACAAATACATCACAGTAAAACAAGTAAGTAATATATTTTAAGATACATATATGTTATTGAAGACTGTTGTAAAAAATTGGAGTATATTCTCCCATTACAATTGTGGCAACAACATTACTTTGTCCATTCTGAAACCATTCAAAATTAAAAGTTCAGTGTAAACCCTTTAATAGATATTAAAATCCTACTGTACAGTGTGTGGCTTTAGTTTAGGTGCAGGTGATGTAGGGAATACACAGAACTTTATATTATAAGTCTACAGGTCTGATGATGTGTTAAGCCATGAGGTTAAATTGTTCAGATTATAGGGAAAGTATAATGTGTAGAATAATAATAAAAATAAATGTTCATTCATGTTCATTAACACATTTGTACTGTGTTTTTGTTAAAGTAATATATATATATATATATATATATATATATATATATATATATATATATATATATATATATATATATATATATAAAATAACATAT